>CM034156.1:608630657-609230657 GCA_019776745.2 Taxus chinensis
CGGTAGAATAGGATCATCCGTGGGCATTCAAGTAAGAAAAACCAAACCATGTCTTGATGCCGCCAGAGTATACATCAGGTACGAAGTCATGTAGAACTTCTTCATTTGCTGTACATTAGACAGCTGCTCGCCAAATCATGCTGATGATTTCCCGCCCAGTTGATATTTTGAGTTCCCTCGCACACCATGCTGATGAGCGGGCCACATCTAAAATGGAACTCGTTAGTAGAAGGTAAGCCCATCACCCGAGCCTAAACCTTACACAATTATTTATTAATTACCTTGTAATTGATAAATCCACATCACCTTACCTGTCACCTCATTTTTCCACCTCATCATGACCTAGTCCTAACCCTAAAACTAACCTAATTAAGACCTATAACTTTGGTCCACACCTACACCCATGACTAATGACCCCTTTCTCACACCCAAAACCAACCTTCTAGTCACTTGGACCAAGCCCGCAACTAATCTCTCGGGAGAAAAGCAGGGAAAGTGGGCTGATTTTTACTAAAAAATAGCCTGCTTTTTCCTAACCGATACCGGTTCCTACTTGACCACCGTCGGTTACGTAACCGCCATCGGTTCCCTGTAAATGGGCTCCCCAAACCAAAAAACAGGGGGTGGAAGGATTTTTGGATCAACAGAGATCAGCAGGAGCGATCAAGAGAATCTGGATCTTTACTTGGCACGAGCAGAGACGAGTGAAGAAACCAGAAGAGTTTTGCAGCAAAGGAGATCAAGCCCAAAACTGTCAACTGGAATAGCCCAGAAACCTGTGATACTCCAGCTAATCATCGGGAGGGAGATCTCTCATCTTCTGTGTGTCAAGCCATCTTACCTAAGTTCTTCCTTTGTCATCAGAGTTCTCCTGGACCTACATCTTTGTTAATAACCAGTAAGTTACATCTTGCATGTCCTCTTTAATAACACCTTCTTAGACTTTTGAATCACAATCCTCACAAATCCATTCCTAGATCCACTACCCGGCAAAATATTGCATCTAACTATCCTTTATTTACTTCTCATCACCTCATTACCTAATATCACCCATATACTAGCCTTACAAACAACACAACTACCCTTACAACGACAACCACCCCACAACACAACTAACCCACAGATCCTAGACCCTACCGATATCGGTTATCAGTAACCGGAATCGGTTATTGTGGTTCAAAACTAGAAATCAGCCTTTCCCCTACCCATCTCAACGAAGCAACTCTTAATTGATATTTTACAGTTTTTGGTGTTAATTCATATTAGAAGGAGGAACTGACCCACCTTCGAAAGGAAGTTTTATATTTCCTGGGCCCAAGGCAGTTCCCTCATTTATTGTCTAATCAAAATCTTGTGGTCTTGTGTTCTTATTTGCAGGCATTCCTTCCAAGACAAAAAGGAGTTCTTCGCAGTCAGCCTGATCTTTCTCTACGGTAAGCGCACACCATCTCAACATTTAACAGGTATTCCTCCTAGCCCCAACCCTTATCTGTTTCTAAAAGGAATGAAAGGATAGAAGCAACTCTATTCCCAGAAGCCGAAACATTCCGAGTGAAACATTTTGGGCACGCCCGGTGGGACCCATTTCAGGTTTCTGTTTTCTCTTGCTTATTTTTCATTTTAGGAAGCATACTTGCTGTTGCTGTTTTTTGTTATATATTTAGTAAAGAATTTGTCTTGCTTTCCTAGTTTCACATTAGTGAAATTCATCTCATTTTGCTTCATCGAACATAATTTTCGATTTGGGTTTAAAAACACATGCATTGCATTCCTGCTTGCTGTTTTTTCAATTCCAGTGAACGTAGATTTAAGTAACAGGTCATACACATGGGGGTGATATCCACGGGTATTGACAGGAAATTAATCTTACTTTTATCTGGACAACACATACCGAATCACTTCCACTATTAACACAACAGCTCAAAACATCCCACCTTTTCCGCGGTATTCCTCCACCCGATTGAGGTAACCTTATAAGCCAAAACAACTTGATATTTCCCCTAAGTCTTTTTGTTTAGGATTGACATCATTTCCGCGTCTAAAGGCATAAGCCCACGATAATTAAAATTAACCCTAGGGTTAGTCTCTGGATTTGCGTGTGCATCTTGCTTGTTTTTCAGTTCCGTTTTCTCTGTCATACTCTGTCTTTTGTGGTCAATAAATTTGAACAAGTGTAGATAAATACGTTGTTAAAAATCAAATTAGCAGCCTTCTTATATCTTGTTAGCCCAGACTTCTTACATCTGACATCGGTTACCTGACCGACGTCGGCTATAGTATAACCGACATCAGTTACTAGACCGATATCGGTTACTGTCTTTTCCAATTCCTGACAAACTAGCAACCTACCAATTTTTACCAGTCTGAGTTTGTTTCTGTTCCTAACAGATTGAAACCCTACTGTGAACTCCCTGTCCATGGTTGTTATCACTCGAAAGCAAAGCCGCTTCCATGGTTTCACATGCTTTCTCTGTTTCTTTTCCTGAATCACCCCCTTCACATTCTGTGGGGAATCCTACGGATACCAACGAGGTTCCTAAAATTCCTGTGGGAGATAAGGACTTTGCCAAGTTTCTGGATGCTAATCCTAGTGCTGTACAATACTATTTGTCTCATGCCCCTGACCGTATGCCCGATGGTCAGCTCCTTGTTGGTATGCCTATTAGTATAGCTGCTCATTTAGCTCCCACTCTGCCTGATGACACCGCCTTGCTTCCTGCATCTTTAGCCCCGTCTCCCAATCTGATGACTTCATAGGTTCATACGACACAGATTAGCTTTCCTTTGGTTAATCTTGGACCCCACATATCACTACCACCGACTACCCCTACCTCATCTCTCTTACAGACCCACTCCGTTCATGACTTGCTCTCTGCCACCTATCCACACGAGCTTTCCTTCTCAAGCTCCGCCCACCTTTTTCATTTCCACACACATATCCGGTAACCTCAACAGCTTATATAGGACATCCCTATTCGGTTTCCTCAACACAGTCGTCCTCCATACCTTATCAACATTTAACCCCACCATTGTCTAAGCGGTGGCCCTTGGCCCAATTTGGCTTCGTTCACCACAACCACACCATCATCTCATTCAACTACTGATTTAATTAAACAAATGATGGACAAAATGCAAAACCTGGAGGCTTTTATTTTAGGAAGTCGTAGCGCCTTGACATAACGAGCAAGTTTTTCGGGAGCCTATTCACCCTTCTGTTCCCCTTCATTCATATCCTCCTCAATGGGAGTTGCTGAAATTTACTCATTTTAATAGTAAAGAGGATCCTCAACAACACTTGCGATCATTTAGACATGCTTGTTATTTTGATTGCTCATGATGATGCCCTTGTTACTCCGCACCTTTCCCATGTCCTTATCAGGACCCGCCGTGTGGTGTGTATGTTGGGTGGTACAGTGCTTTAACCCAGCACTCAATCTTCTCTTTTAACCAACTAGCCCAATCTTTCTTGGATCAATTTCTCCATTAACATTGCCAAGAAAGTAATCTATTCACCGTCCTTTATGCCATCCGACAATTCGAAGACGAATCTATCGCAGATTTCGTTGGATGATGGCATGGGGCCTTATCAACCAACTTACGTATGCTTTGCCTCAAACCGAACTTATCGAACTTTTTACGCGGGCCTACGCTAAGCACATCTCTCCTACCCTCCAAATTCAAACTTTCCTTACATTTGATGAGGCCTTTACCATGGCTCGGAAATTAGAAATTCGAGCCTTAGAAGAAGAGAAATTGCGGGTTGCGCAACAAAAACCCCAATTTCCGAACTCCAGATTCTACCAACAAACCTAACACCACCAATCCTCACCCATTGACCGATTCGAAATCAAAAGGGGCCATGCACAACGGTGATGGTCAAATCCCAACCACCGTCTAATACCCCACCAAAATCCACCTATAAGTATAAAGCAGAAACCATCAACTACACTCCCTTGGGAGAAACATATGGTGTGATATTGGAAAAATTGCTCAAAGCAGGAGCCATTACCTTACCTCCTTGTTAAACCTCATTCCGGGTTTGATTCCACTCGCGCCATACCTTCCTGGTACAAAGAAAAATGACTTCTATAACTTCCACCGCGTGAAGGGACACAGTCATGAGAACTGCAAGACGTTGAAAAACATAGTGCAGGAAATGGTTGATGCGGGGGATATAGCCCTCGATAATCCTAATGCCCCTGCTAACCGAAATTTTGAAAATATTCAACAAACCATTCCCGAATCATTCTTCTAACAGTAATCTAAATCAAGATATTCTTAGCCAAGGAGAGAGTGTTCATGAGATCCATGCAGTCTTCGATTCCCAGCCAAAGACCTCTATCGAACAAATTCTCAATCAAGCCTCTTCACTAACGCAAGAAACCGAACCCCCTTCCTCGCCATCAAGACAAACTGAAATCCTTGCCGTTCCCTTTACCCATCAAGGGAATTAGCTGCCCAGAGTTCCCTTCTCACAAATGAGTCCTTCTTACACCACGTCCTTGCAAGATTGTGAGCGGATGTTATCTAATTTTATCTATCTCCCAGACGTCTCCTTTCTACCATTCTTGCTGTACAAGAGGAAGGCTCGCCACTTCTTTTGTCATCCTTAGACGAGCAATCTCTTGAACCGACATCACCACATTCTTTAAACATGACAGATCCCCTCAAACACACTCTCCTACCTATTAGTCCCTCATCACCTAAATCTTTTCAGCAACCGGTTGATCTCTTAACGCCCATTGATACAGTGCCTCATATACCCCTTGTAGCACAACCACAGTGGACCGGTAATCACAACCCACCTTTCTTCCATACAAAAGTTCCTCTTCACACGTGAGGACTGTCATTCCATAGAAGATAGACAGGTCCCTATGGGAACGTTTGAGTACGCCATATTAGAACTCAAATGCAAATGACCGATCCTGATGCCTCCACCATATACCCGAAGTGTTTACAGAAGCTTAAAATGCCCATGTTCTCACCTTCACCCCCCTCATCTCTACCAAATACCTCGTCCACTTCTATTAACTTATCCAAATCTTCCCCTACGCTTGGGACTTCACCCATACCTAGTCTAACACACCCACCTAAGCGGCTTGATTTATCTAAAAAATAAAGCTATCCATCCCATTAGGAGACAGACTCAATCTCCTCAACCTATGCCTCTATCACAACTAAAACCATCATCGTCACACCTACCTTCCATATTGGGACCCCATCCCTCTACCTTACATCAATATATCATACCTCCTGCGTTTTCTTTAAAGTGACCTACGCCTTCTGCACCCATACAGAAATCCAAGGGTATAGCAACACCGTCACCCCGGCGTATCCTATCCACCTATCAACCCTAAACAAATTCCATCATCAAAAGATTTGTTTTCGGTCACTCCTATTTTCCCCGTGGTTGTTTTCTGATACCACATCATCTGTGGCCTCATTATCCAACATAGCTTCTACGTCAAAGAAACCACGGTTAGGGAAAACTCATTATCAAAACTCCTTGGCTAAACCACCCCCTATACAAACCAACCACACCACGTCATCACCAGAATCGACCCAGTCAATAGCCTCATTTTCCTCTGACTTTGACCCACTCAAAGGGTCTTACGCCAAAATCCTTGACTATGTTGGTGGAGGAATGCGACCATTTTCCTTACCCCCACTTAGACCTTATGATCCATCTATACCTTGACCTATAGGTTACAATGAGTCTAAAAATCTGTGCTTAGCCACCCGCACACGAGGACATGACGTAGAGGGATGCAAAGTGTTGAAATCCATACTTCGGTCCGTCACCTCTCTCAGACAGAAAAAGTTAAGAAAGACAACTTATGAAGAGAGAGACCTTTAGCTTCAATTCCCTCTCCTATACCACCTATCCCCGCCTCACCAAAATCTATCATCATTACAAGCCCCACCTCCCGAAAACCAAGACCTATCCCTACCATCTTCCTCCTCTCGTATTCACGAGATCAATATGATTAGTGTTGCTACTCGAGGGCAGAAAAACAATGGGGAAAGCGGAAAGAAAACACACTTGCGGCATCTCTTTCTCCGTCAACCATCCCGATTGCACCACCACCTAAAGTGGTTATTCGCAGACCCGCCTATCCTGTCTCTAATGGCATTTCCCACCGAACTATGATCAAACAGCTTCACCAATCACCCGTAAAAATGACACTGTATGATCTCATTCAGACTTCTGAATCTCATCGACAAGCTCTCGTTGAAATCCTTCAAGGGATAGAGGTTTTATCTAATGAAACATTTCCTGTTACCTCTATTCTAACACCCAATCATGTTGCTTCACTCACTAAACAATCTATCTCCCCAACCACTTCTGTATCTGTACAGCAAGCCGTTGCTTGTCAGTTTCTCCAAAGATGAAATTATCGACTTTGGTGCCAAAGATCCTGACCTTGCTGTTTTCATCTCAGCGTACGTTCAGGATATCCGGGTACGTCATGTTATGATTGACGGGGGTGCTAGCCTAAACATCATCTCTTCAAAAGCCTTCCAACAAATGAATATCCCTTCTAGTTGCATGTGTGCCAACCCCATCATGTTGCGATCATTCAATGATGCTATTACTTCTACTTTAGGCACCCTGATCCTTAACATTCATGTAGGACCACGTACTTTTACCCAAACTCTTCTATGTCCTTGAGGGAGAGTTCCAATACAATATGTTCGTTGGGCCCGCCCTTGGATCCGGGCTATGGGATGCGTTCCATCCACCTTACATAGATGCATAAAATTTGAGTACAAGGGGAAGTCCTACACCGTAAAAAGCTGATCCTCCCCCCTTCAAAACTTGCAATATGTTCTATCGCCCTAATGATGTACTTGTACCAGTCAAGACACCCATTTCATCCAACCCAGCCATCTACTTCCGACACACCTACACCTTTCAACCAATGAAACCGCCGTTACAAATATTACTTCCTTTCCCGTAGATAACATCCCAACCTCCCGACCCCTTAGTAGATGTTTTTCAACGCCTTACACTGGGGGAAGTACCGCCTATATAAACGTTAGTTCTTTTCCCTACCACGCAGGAGTACGAACAAATTACATGCACATCCCACCTACGACCGTAGCGTGGGGGAGGTAATCTCTTACGGACCACCCCATTGCCACACCAACCTAACGTATGAGGGGGGTGTTGACGCATCCTCCATTACCCCTGAACCTCCTCTTGGGTGTGGTTCCCTTCCAATCCGATTTTCAATACTTGACAAATCGTCGTTTCGCCCTCACCTTCTTGACTCAATGTGCTTAGAAAGTCTTTGGTTTTGGTCTTTTATGAACAAGGCCGACATACACTCATTCCCGTGACTACACGCAAACACAATGATTGCAAGTGGTATCGGTTTTCCTGAAACACCTACACAGGAGACACCTCGTGTCAGCTGTATCCTGGAAGAAGACGACGTCACCCCCTACCAAACCATCATCACCCACTTTGTCATCATCACCCAAAGAGTCGATAGACCCTGAATCTATCCCTCCTAACTTTTTTTTTTCATAAATGCTATCTTCATAGGTCCTCTCACTTATCAACGCGATAATGAGGACCCATCTTCTCTTCCCCTTCTGTATCTAGACATGATCGAAGAGGATTCACCTTCGATTAATGTTGTTGAGTGCCAAGATGACGACTCCATCCTCACTTACCTTGGGGCGGACGACTCCTATATTCAACGCGCCTTACTCATCTGAAACTCAAACCATGTTGAATGAGTCGACTATAGAAATCAACATCCACACGGAGGAGGATCCTCACATTGTGAAGATCGGACAATCCCTTAACACATCAGAAAAATCCGCCTTTTACTACCTTTCTCCGTGCCCACAACCAAGCTTTCGCTTGGTCCTATGCTGACATGTCGGGAATTGATCCTACCATAGCCATCCATAACATCACGCTAAACCCCGATTCCAAACCAGTCAAACAAAAACTGAGAAAAAATGCATCCACGCATTGCCCTCTTTGGTCAAAAGAAGAGCTTCAATGACTTCTTTCTGTCTCCTTCATCTTGCCTATTGACTATCCTCAATGGATTTCTAACATCTTACCTATCACTAAAGCGACGGGGGGGGACTTCGGATATGCACAGATTTCTGAGACCTTAACCTCACTTGCCCCAAGGATGACTTCCCCCTCCCAAGTATTGATCAACTTGTTGATCTCACTGCGGGCCATGAAATTCTTTCTCTCATGGATGGCTTTTCGGGATACAATCAAATTTTGGTAGCCCCGGGTCCGATCAACATAAAACTACCTTCATAACTCCTTGGGGAACCTTCTGTTATCGTGTCATGCCGTTTGGCCTTAAGAATGCTGGTTGCTACCTATCAGCAGGCTATGACTTACATTTTTCATGACATTATGCACACTATCCTTGAGGATTATGTCGATGATCTTCTTGGCAAATCTAAACATCGCAGTGAACATCTCGATGTTTTTAACCATTATTTTCGATCACCTGTTACAATATTCTGTCTGTCTTCAACCAAAGAAATGTGTCTTTGGTGTCCTTTTCGGGAAAACTTCTCGGCTTTATTGTCTCTCTACGTGGCATTGAGGTCGACCCATCTAAAGTCAAAGCTATTCTAGAAATGCCCCCACCTACCAATCTTAAACAATTGCGTAGTTTACAAGGTAAGCTCCAATCTATCCGACGTTTCATCTCCCAACTCTCGGATCGATTGTCAACCTTTCCATCACCTCCTTAAAAAAAGACATTGACTTTCAATGGAGTGAAGAGTGCCACCAAGCCTTTGAGGCTCTAAAATCTTATCTCTTGCAGCCACCAGTGCTGTATCCCACCCCAGGACGACCGCTCCTTTCTACCTTTATCTTTCCAACACCGACCACGCTTGTAGGGGCCATGCTTGCACATCGTGACTCTGAGAATCGAGAACAAGCCGTTTATTATATAAGTCATACTTTGGTGGACTATGAGACTAGGTATACACATGTAGAAAAGTTGTGCCTAGCCCTATCATTCGTGGCCACCAAACTCCGACACTACCTTCTGAATCACAAAACTTTCGTCATCACCAACACAGACCCCATCTATTACATGTATGCCAAACCTCATCTAAACCAACGCATTGCCAGATGGCTTATGCTCCTCGCTGACCTCGACCTTGAGTTTGTCCACCAGAAATCAATCAAAGGAAAAAACCATCGCAGACCAACTTGTGGAAGCCCCTTTACCAGGGGAACAATTTACCAATTTTACATTCCCCGACGAACTCATTGCCACTCTTTCACTCAGGGAGGAGTCCTATCCAATGACCCTCTTCTTCGATGGATCCAAATGCCAGCGCGGTGGAGGAGCCAGCATTGTTCTCATTCCTCTCGACGCTGAGCCTATGCCTCTCTCATTCCGACTCGATTTCCCTTGCACTAATAATACAACGGAATACGAGGCCCTTGTTCTGGGTCTCCAAGTTGCGTTACACTTAGGTATCAAATCTATCAATATTTTTGGCAACTCTCAATTGGTAGTCAATCAAGTTATGGGCATCTACCAATGCAAAAATGAGGAACTTCAAAAGTACAAACACTACGTGGATTCACTTTTGGCCTTATTTACTCGCTATTCTATCCAAACCATTCCCCGCTCCACTAACAAATTTGCGGATACTATGGCTTGCTTAGCCTTGCCAATTCCAGCTTCATCAACTGACTCTGACATTTTCGTCTTGGTCCGACAACTCTTTGCCCCATCTTATTCAGCCTCGGTTGTTTGTACGATAAATAATGTGTCTGCTAATTCGCAGGATACTTCGTACCACCCAATTCCATGACTACCTTACAACCTCTGTTCTCCCACCTAACCTTACTAGTAACAGCAAACGTGCTTTTTTTAAAAGTGTTTCTCGTTATGTTGTCATGGGGGGGACTCCTCTATAAACGTGGCTTTGATGACATCCTCCTTCGCTGCCTAACCGGCGCGGAGGTCACCTATACCATCCAACAAGTCCATGATGGGATTTGTGGTGGAAATTTTAGTGGCCTTGTCATGGCTAAACGAATCCTTCGCCTAGGTTATTATTGGTCTACTCTCAATAACTACTGCTACGAATATGTTAAGCGTTGTGTTATGTGTCAACAACATGCCAACCTTCAACATACTCCTAGCCACCCGCTACAGGTCACCCGAGATCTTTGGCCTTTCTCACAATGGGGTTTAGACCTTATTGGTGAGATTCATCCGTCCTCTTTGCAACGTCACCGATGGATTATCACAGCAACCGAATATTACACAAAATGGGTGGAGGCTATTCCGCTCATTTCAACTAAAAAAAGAAAAAATTGTAGAGTTCATTAACCACCACATTATCTGTCATTTTGGTGTTCCTCATCACCTGATAACAGATAACGAAAAATTATTTCAAAAACAAGTTGTTGCAGGACCTTTGCGACAACTTTGGTATCAAACTCATCTTCTCATCACCCTACTATCCACAAGCAAATGGAAAAGCTGAATCCTCTAATAAAACCCTAACCAAAATCCTCATGAAAGTTGTCAATGAATCCAGAAGAAAATTGGCACGATCACATCCCCTTTGCCCTTTGGGCTTATCGTACTAGCATTCGTACCTCCACTAATGCCACACCTTTTTCTTTGGTATATGGTACCGAGGCTGTCCTGCCTCTCGAAGTACAAATACCCTCCCTTAGAATATCTCTTCAGGATATTCTCACCAACGATGATTTCCGCCAAGAGAGGTTAGCCCAATTGGAGCTTCTTGACGAGCATCGTCTTACAGCTCTTGATCACCTCCAAATCTATCAAAAATGTATCAAGCGTGCTTATGATAAGTGACTTCATGAGTGTACCTTTAAGGTTGGTGATCTTGTCCTCAAAGAGAATCAACATGTAACCAAACTAGAAAAGAGCAAACGTTGAAAATTTGCTCCTAATTGGATTGGGCCTTATATAATCACTCACACTTATGGATCAGGCACTTATCATTTAGCTTCGCTTAATGGTAAACCTGAGCCTGAACCCCTTAATGCCTTGCATCTTCGACCATTCTACTGTTGAATTTAGTGTTATATCACCTGCCGCTCATCCCTTGAGCTCACTTACCACCACATACACTTTGTTTCCTACACCTCATAAATAAAAATCAAGCTCACATAGTTTGATTCTCACTTCACCTCAGCAATGCCTTCCCTTTTTAGTCTAGTCCATGACTTCAAAGTATTAAAATAAGCCGTATTCTTATGGGATTTTATTGAGTCAAACTTCCTACAAAAACTAGATGCTTCACGTCAAAAGGACATCTAGCTATCTACCTTATATATAGACTGCTCCCTCGAAGGACAGCTATATGCCAAACTATTGCTGCTATTATATATAGACTGCTCCCCCGAAGGATAGCTATGCACTAAAATCATATCTGCTACTATAAATAGACTGCTCCCTTGAAGGACAGCTATACACAGTCAGCCTTTATCAGAAGCTTCTTGCATTGATCAGTTTTGTGAAGACCTCAAGAACAGTACAATCAATATCCCTTGTAGACTTCCCGCATCGATCAATCTATATTCAGTAAAATAAAAGCCTCATTCAAAATAACTTTTGAGTCATGGACTTGTCTATTTAGGGTAGGTTCTCTTTCGTCAGAACACTCGTTTTGTAACAAGTTCTCTTTACCTCAGTTATATCATCCACCTCACCTCACCATTTGTTTCAACTCAAGGGACGTGACGTACACCCGATTATATTGTGATCATACAACTCTTTTCACATATTGACTTCTCGTCTATGCACGGTACCTAGGGCTTCAAGCTCGTTCTATGTTGTGTGGTTTGTTTAGCTCTTTTCACCTACGGAGCACTCTTTCCTCTTTGTCTCGCATCTAGGATTGTGTGTTGATCTTAATCAGGACATGGTTCCCTTCTACTTGGGTAGGCTAACTTTCACTTTCGTTATACCTTTTACAACATCACCAATTCATTACCAACACCAACCACCTTACCTTACCAATATTAATATCGATATTTTTTACCAACCAACCAATTGCCTAAACCGTACCAAATTGCCTAAATTCACCTCTCCCTGGTCCTAAGGGAGAACTACATCGATCTGAGGCCCCCTCCTTGCTTTGTGCAATGGGCTATGTAGGCACCACTTCAGAGACATGGGGTCTCCCAAGGTTAGCTCGACCATCCCTTACCATAACCTATCATGTGTGGTAAATATAAATATTTTTGTGTATTTCTATTTAATCACATTCCTCTTTATCCTTTTCAAAACACCAAAAATCACAACGCAAACATTCTTATTATTATCATAACTCAAAATCAACATACATATTTAGTTTTATTTAGATGTTAAACAAATACGTCTTCTCTATCATCGACACACAGGTCGGCATCCTTATTTATTCTTATACCTCGATAACATTTACTTAGACCCTCACGACTCATCCCGACCCAGGAGATGATCGTGATCGTCGATGCCTCTCGCCGGGCCTCTCCATCCTCAAAGGTACCACGGCTATTGGTACCACCCACTGATCTGCCAATCTCTCCTGTAACATATGAATACGCCCTCTCGCATGGAGGAATCCAGCCTCTAGTCTCTCTACTCGTAACTCCACAACCGCTAACAATCCTCTTGTCTCATTCATCTGCATTTGGAGCTAATGAACTAAACTCTATAGACAATCTCTCTCCGCTGTAATCACAGTTATGTCAGGGTGATCACGTACACCTCGCAGCTCTGCTACCCACCATAACCTATAGGCCTCTGTCATTCCTGCATCCATTACCCTGCGATCGGCTGCTATCTCCCCTGGCCCTTCTGGAGGTGTTGGCCGGGGAGGTGAGAATGCTGCCTCGGTGTCGATCCTCATATATGGTCTATAAGCCAGGGGTATATCCTACACAAATCCAAATTGTCGCCGCACACGATCTAGAGGAATCGTCTCATACTCACCTGGCCTGTGCCCTGCGATCCACCTCAATCGCTCTACACCCCTCAACTCCTTAGCTATGTTCTATGTTACCATATAGTTCCCGTAAGGCCTCCAACAGATATCTGCAATCGTCACCCTTTCCCATACCTGCCTGTAATACTCAATGTCACCCGTCACAGCCTGGGATCTTGCCTCTTGTTCTGTCTGGACCCATCGTCTGAATCCTAACCTTTGTACTCCAGTCTCCCCTGACTGGATGGGTCAGCCTATTGGTCGGACACACACAATGTGCTCATAGGCCCAACAGTGTAATAAGTATGAACAATCCAGTGTCGTCCTGTGATTTCGCCTACAAGCCCATAAACCCCTGTATAGCTCCGCCGAATATGCAGGTGCCCATGCAAAAGTCACGTTCCTTTCTATCATCTCCCAAATAACACACATCAATGCTTTTGGAAACCTTCCCCCATCCGCCCTCGGCAATGCATAATACCCTACCGCTATCATTAATATCACTGCTAACCTTGTCTCCTCAGGGTGTGCTGCATACATTATCCCATATGTGAATGTCAAACCTCGCTGTGTCAAATCTCGTGCGTATGGACCAAATACTGCTGTTATCGCTCCCCGCGCCGCGCTAGGTAATGCCTGATATATTAGTTTTCCTGTAATAGGGAGTCTCAAAATACGGAACACATCTTCCAATGTTACTGTCATCTCCCCTGTTGGCAGATAGAAGGTATTCTTCTCTGGATTCCATCTTTCAATCAACGCCTACAACATAGCATGGTTATGTGCGATTCGTGAATAATAGCGGATTCCACTTAACCCCAAACGATTTATCAATGTCCATTCAGCTAGTGTTACATCCACTCGGATTCGTGACAACAGCACTGGTACACTATCATTCATCCTCGGCCCTGCCTCTGCTTGCATACGTCACAACAACAAATAACCATTCAATCCATCGAATCCCTAAAGGTTTTTTTCTCACATTCTGGAAATTCCTCCAGTAACCGGTATCGGTTATAAATAACCGGTACCAGTTCAGTAGCCGATACCGGTTATCCCTAACCGCTATCGGTTACTGTCAATTACATACACCTTGCCTAAACAACCACCTACGACAATAAATTGATCGTTTATTCCTCTCTGTATACACAGATATACCCGAAACCCCTGATTACCTACCCCATAACACTCACCTCACCTATAACCCTTGCTATCACGTTTTCTTTCTCATATCTACCCACTTAATCTCCCTCCTCCTATTCACAAAACATGCAAACACCAAATTACAACCAAATCGTTTACCTCTTGGGCTGCAGCAGCTTGCGGTGGAACTTATCTTCCCTCTCGTCCATGCCTGCTGGATGCTTCTCCTCGTTCAGCCATGCTCACCACCCTCTTCAAATATAGCTTGGATTTCTGTCTTCTTGATCTCAGTCGACAATCACGTTACCTGTCTCTTTCCTCCTTATCACTCAATTCTTTCATGCAATTACTTGTCTCAGTTGTTAAAACAGCGTCGCATTCGCGTATTTAACATCTTGCATGCCTCTCAAAATAAGAAATTCAGTTGCCACCTATGCTTTTTTATTTTTAGAAAAATCTCCTTTTGGAATAACCGCTATCGGTTACCTAACCGATATCGGTCTATACTATACCGACATCGGTCACATTCCCACCTTTTTCAAAACATAGTCCTTTTCTTTATTTTTTATCTAATTTTTTGGAGGCGCCCGCCTCTTTTTCCTGCATACCAACACCGATAGCTATAATCTTTACATCAAATCCATATCTCATTACGATTTCATCCATATCATCTATCTACATTACCAAAACAAACAAATCATCAACAAACGATATCAAACACCCTTAATCTATATACCATTTGGATCCAACTTAACAGCTACATACATACATTTTCATAAAACCAGCGACAAAACATACAACATTTCACAATATAACATGTCAATTAAACTCATCATACATCAAATATCACAAACCATCAAAAAAACATTTAACGCATTTTTAAATACAACATGTGGATCAAAACATCATATCTATATATATATAAAAGGTTTCAAATATACAATGTGCCCTGCATCAGGGCCTCTGTGATCTCATAATACAACAAAGCCAGCGCGCAGGCCGCAATAACCGTCAAAAACCTCAACACGGCTCGCAGGCCGGTCTCTCATATCAAAAACAAACTCGGCTCGCAGGTCGGTATCAACTGTACAACCCGTACTCGGCTCGCAGGCCGGTATAATAAATACATGAATGAATCAATGAATAATATGTAGGCACGCAGGCCTCTATCAACACAACCGGTTCGCAGACCGGTGCCCATGTCCAATATACAAAAAGTGCAGGGACCCCTCAGCTCTCTCCACCTCCCTCTGCCTGTTTGCCTGCTGGTCCCTGTCCTGCCTCTCGCCTCCTTCCTGTGACGGACCCACCAGCTGTGGCTGCCCCTCCCTAAGACCTCTGGCTCTAAGAGGTCTCTGCTCTATGTGCCGCATAGGGCTGATAATCAACCCCGGTACCATCAAGAATATCCTGATAGTATCGGGCCTCCGCTCTAGCCTCCATGTAACGCTCTCGAGCCACCGTAGGTACTGGGGCTGGTCCCCTGACACCTACTACCAGTGCCCCGTGTGCCTGTGCTGGTGCCGCTGGTGGTGCCTGTGGCTGTGGTGGTACCTGTACCTATGCCTGGGGCTGTGGCTGTAATGCTACTAGTGGTGGTACCTGTACCTGTACTTATGCCTGGGGCTGTGGCTGTACCGCTGCTTGTGGTGGTGCCTGTGCCTGTACCTGAGCCTGGGCTAGCTGCCCCTGTAAAACACCTATCTATGCCTGTGCAGCAGCCAGCTGCCCCTGTAATAGCTGCACCTGACCCCTGAGTTGATCTCGCTCTGCTATTGTTATCCCATAAAATTGACAAGGGCAATTTTATCGATAACCATATCGAAACTTTTGTTTCGATCCCTCGTTAGGGATCCCTTGCATTCGAAACATTGTAAAATCCCTTCCCGGGAAATCTAGTTTTTGAACTTAGTCTTTTTGAGCCTTTTTTGGCTGGGCGCATGGATTTGCCTTGTAACACATAGTTTTGATGCGCCCTCCTTAAAAGCCTTTGGCGCATGGTTTTCCATGTTAGCACATATTTTGGTGCGCCAAAGGATGTTGAGTCAGTTTTTGATGTGCCAAAGGGCACATATAATCTCGCTGCAACACCAAGTTTTGGTGCGCCAAAGGGCGCACATAACTTTATGTCGACAATACATTTGGTGCGCCAAAGGCGCGCCCATTCTTCTGTTGTCAATTACTTCCGTGCACCAAAGGGCACACACTTTCCCCTGTCGACAGCAGTTTTCATGCGCCATTTCAAAAGTGGTTGGCGCATTGATGACAAGTTTTTCTATAAATATCAGTGCGCGCCCATGTCATTTTCATTCCTTTTTTCAAGCACGTGATTGCTCTGGATTTGTCAGCTCTGCTTTGTCGTTGTCATCGCCCTGTGGACCCGCTCTTCAGATTTTTGCTATATATTCGAGGTAACAGGTTCTCCCTCTTCGTTGTTTTGTATTTTCGGTTTTGTTGGTGTGTTTGGTCTTTGTTTTGGTCTGCTAGTCAGTTTTTAATGGAGTATATTTGAGCTAGTCTCCCTCCTGTGCTGTCCTGTTTCCTTTTCTTTTTTCTCCTTCCTCCCTCTTTCCAGATCTGCTGGAAGGGAGTTATTTTTCATGGCTTGGTCTGCTGGAACCTCTTTGTGAAACCTTACTTGTCCAAGCAGCCTTTTGAAGTAGGAGAAAGAATAAGAAAATATTTGAGCAGTTAAGTGTAGTTCCGTGGCGCACTGGCGCGCCTTGTAGCAATAAAAACAGTTGCGCCCCTTTGGCGCATCTACCCGCCATGTTACATCCTCAAAACCCGTGCCAAAGGGTGCACCCTTCCATCCTGCTGCAGTTTGAATTCATGCGCCCTCAAAGCGCACCCTTTTTGCATGCTACAAGTATAAATCCTGCGCTTTCTTAAAAACCCTTTGGCGCACCTTCTTTCCATGTTACATCCCGCTTTCATGCGCCAAAGGGCACACCCAGCTTTCATGCAACACAAGCCTTATTCACGCGAGTATAAAGTTAGAAAGGCGCGGGCTCACCCTCCATTGCAGTAACATGATGTTGTGTAAAACCTTCATGCGCCACGCCAAAGCCTTTGGCGCACCATTTGTTAATGTTACACAATCTTCCCATGCGCCAAAAGGCACACCGAAACCAACCCCAAACCCATACCAACCCAACCCCAAACCCCCACCCACAACAACCCCAAACAAACCCACCTCCAAACCCATACAAACCCAAACCCCAAACCCAAACCCAAACCACACAAAACCACCCAAAACAAAAAACCCACCAAAACAAACCAAAAAAAAAAAAACCAAAAAAAACAAAAACAAAAACAATAAACTCCAACCGACGCCGGCCGATACACGACCGACGCCGGTCAAGCAATAAACCCACCCTGCCCGTTAACTTTGCGACCGATGCCGGGTCGCTTAGCGACCGACATCGGTCACTGTAAAATTTCCCGGAGCCGAACCCCCGCGCGGCCCCCCCCACCTACATTTTTTTCCTTTTTTTCTACCTACATACCCACCCAAACACCCTAAAAATCTACCCACCTAGCCGCCTTAGCTATTTTACCTATCTACCCTCTCCCTTTTTCAAATCATTTCCATTTTCTCATTATTTCCTAAAAAAAAATGTACATTCCTACCCCAACCCCAAATCTAGCTTAATACCATTCAAATGCACAAATTAAAGAGTTTCGAACCTACCCGTACGACGACACGTCGTCGTGGTGGGATGGGTGGTGGTGGTCCAGCTGGTCCAGCCCCTCCTGCTCCTCCTGCCTGTGCCATGGGTCAAACTTTGCTTTGCTGGGTCCTCTACCAATCAAATGTTGCCTGCTACTCACTCAGGCCCACCAATCAACTCACTTCTCCACTCAACTAGTGCCACCTCAGCCAACAAATGCACCGCTATCCAAAATCCACCTCAGACAACTTAATTGGTTTCCAAATTGCAAAAGTGACAATGACCGGCCGTATTTTTCTTTTTATAGGTTTTTCACATAGAACCGATACCGGTCAAATCGTGCCCTAAGAAACCGGCGTCGGTTATCTAACCGGTACCGGTCATAGATAACCGATATCGGTTTTATTTTTTTTTTACCCAACATTTTGCCCTTATTTACTATTTGCCCTTTCACCAACATCGCCTATATCCACCTTTGATGCAAACATTTTTATATGACCCAAGGCCTCACCCACCTTTGACCCAAGGCCCGCCCAAACCATTTGGCCCGACCCACCTATACCATTTGGCCCGACCCAAGGCCTCGCCCTAACCATTTGGCCCGACCCAAGGCCTCACCCTACCCCATTTGGCCCGACCCAAGGCCTCACCCTACCATTTGGCCCGACCCAAGGCCTCACCCTACCATTGGCCCGACCCAAGGGCCCTACCCCCCCGACCCAAGGCCTCACCCTAACCATTTGGCCCGACCCAAGGCCTCACCCTACCATTTGTGGCCCGACCCAAGGCCTCGCCCTAACCATTTGGCCCGACCCAAGGCCTCATTTGGCCCGACCCAAGGCCTACCCCTAACCCTTCTGGCCCGACCCAAGGCTGCAACCCACATCCAACAACTCGGCCCGACCCCACGGCCGTACCACTTCATACTTTACCCAAAATCAACAACCATACACTTTTATCCACCCATCCTGTAGTTTTTTGTTCAATCGAGCTCACCTGTTCGTGTTTTAGCATGATTAGGGTTCTTGACTTGATCTGTCGACCAACTTTGCCCAGACCTAGACCGTGACGTTTATCTCAACCAAACCAACCATTTGGTGCTGCCGGACATGCCTAAACGTTCCTGTACCTTACCTGTTATATACCCTGGAGCTACTTCCTATGCCTTGGATACCAGGATTATACCACCCTTGTTTGGATAAACTATCGACCTTTGCCTATGCACTGCTGGTTTGCTCGTCAATCATGTACCCTAGTCGTACTATTGGCATTTCAACATGCGTCTGCTTCCTTGGACCTACCCCCACACCATCTTACCATCCTCTCTACACCATTTACCCTTTATCAACCCTATCCCTGATTTCCCGTTCACTCAATCTGTGATAGATTTGAGGGGGATTACCTATACCCTTAACAGGGAAAACCACTTCATATTATTGTCCGCGCAGCTTTACAAAACAAGCTACATGACAATAAGGGGCTAATGTAGACACCAAATTTGTGTCTTACGACCCCTTGTGACCCGCATCTCATCTCGCAATAACCTCATCACCTAAACCTTACACAATTATTTATTAATTACCTTGTAATTGATAAATCCACATCACCTTACCTACCACCTCATTTTGCCACTTCATCATGACCTAGCCCTAACCCTAAACTAACCTAATTAAGACCATATAACTTGGTCCACACCTACACCCATAACTAATGACCCCTTTCTCGCACCCAAAACCGACCTTCTAGTCATTGACCAAGCCCGCAACTGATCTCTCGGGAGAAAAGCAGGGAAGGTGGGCTATTTTACTAAAAATAGCCTACTTTTTCCTTACCGATGCCGGTTCCTACTCGACCGCCGTCGGTTACGTAACCGCCATCGGCTCCCTGTAAATGGGCTCCCCGAACCAAAATCAAAGGTGGAAGTGGAAAGGATTTTTTGAATCAACAGAGATCATTGGGAGCGAGGAACAGAGTCCAGATCTTCACTTGACCGAGCAGAGACGAGTGGAGATACCAGAAGTGTTTACAGCAAAGGAGATCAGCTTGCATCTTCGTCAAAACCAGTAAGTCACATCTTGCATGTCCTCTTTATAACATTTCTTATGCCTTTTGAATCACAGTCCTCATAAATCCATCCCCGGACCAAGGGCGGCCCAACAAACATAGGTATTGGAAACTCTCCTCAAGGACATAGAGAGTTTGGGTAAAGTACGGGTCCACATGAATTAAGGATCAGGGTGCCTAAAGTAGAAGTAAAGATCATTGAATGATCGCAACATGATGGGTTGAGCACACATTTGACAACTAGAAGGGATATTTATTTGTTGGAAGGCTTTTGAAGGAGATGATGGTTAGGCTAGCACCCCGTTCAATCATAACATGACGTACCCGAATAGCCCAACGTACGCTGAGATGAAAACAGAAGGGTCAGGGATCGTCGGCACCAAAGTCGATATTTCGTCTTTGGAGAAACTGCACAAGCAACGCTTGCTAGGTACAGAGAAGAAGGTGTTGGGGAGATAGATTGTTTAGTGAGTGGAGAGCAACATGATGGGTGTTAGAATAGAGGGTAACAGGAAATGTTTCTTAGGTAAAAAACTCATCCCTTGAAGGATTCAACGAGAAGCTGCGATGAGATTCAGAGTCTGAATGAGATCATACAGTGTCATTTTTACGGGTGATTGGTAAGCTGTTTGATCATAGTTCGGTGAAATGCATAGAGACGGGATTAGGCGGGTCTGCGAATAACCATTTAGTGGTGTGCAATCGGAGGGTTGACGGAGGAAGAAAGAGATGCCGCAGTGTGTTGTTCTTTCCACTTTCCATTGTTTTTCTACCCTCAAGTAGCCAACAATAATCTATTGATCTTGTGAATACGAGAGGAGGAAGAGGGGAGGGATAGGTCGGTTTCGGAGGTGGGCTTTGTTTGTAATGATGAAGATCTGGTGAGGTGGGGACAGGTGGTATAGGAGAGAGGGAATTGAAGCTTAAAGGTCTCTCTCTCGGTAGTTGTCTTTCTTAACTTTCTGTTTGGAGAGGGGACGGCAGAAGTAAGGGCCTTTCAACGCTTGCATCCCTCTACATCATGTCCTGGTGTGCGGTGGTAAGCGCGATTTTATAGACTCATCGAACCTATAGGTCGAGGTTAGATGGTCATAAGGTCTAAGTGGGGGTAGGAAAATGGGCGCATTCTCCACCAACATAGCAAGGATTTTGGCGTAAGACCTTTGGAGTGGGTCAAAGTCAGAGGAAAATGAGGCTATTGATGGTCGATCTGGTGATGATGTGGTGTGGTTAGTGTTGTATAGGGGGGTGTGGGTTGAGCCAAGGAGTTTGATAATGGGTTTCCCAAACGTGGTTTTTGATGTAGAAGCTATGTTGGATGAATGAGGCCACAGATTGATGTGGTATCAGAAAACAAACCACGGGGAAATAGAGTGACCGAAAACAAATCTTTGATGATGAATTTGTTTTAGCGTTGATAGGTGATATGATACGTGGGGGTGACAGTGTTCCTATACCTTGGATTCTGTATGGGTGGAAGGATAGGTTTCTTTAAGAAAACGCAGGAGGTATGATATATGATGTACAAGGGTTAGAGGGATGGGGTCCCAATATGGAAGGTAGGTGCGACGATATGGGTTTTAGTTGTGATAGGGAGGGCATCATAGGTGAGGAGAGATTGAGTCTATCTCTAATGGGTGGACAACTTATTTTTAGGATAAATTCAAGCCGCTTAGGTGGGTGTGTTAGACTAGGTATGGGTTGAGCGGTCCCAAGAGTAGGCGGGAAGATTTGGCTACGTTAATAGAAAGTGACGAAGGGTTTGTAGAGATGAGAGGGGTGAAGTGAGAACATGGGCATTTTAAGACTTTGTAAATACTTCGAGTATAGGGTGGAGCATCAGATCGGTCATTTGCATTTGAGTAGAATACGGCGTACTCAAACGTTCCCATTAGGAAACCCTGGGGTTTCTTATCTTCTGTGAATGACAATCCTCACGTGTGAAGAGGAAATTTTGTATGGAAGAAGGGTGGGGTTGTGAGTGCCGGTCCACGTGGGTGTCTACAAGGGGATATGAGGCACTGTATCAATGGGAGTTCAGAGAATCACCGGTTGCTGAAAAAGATTAGGTGATGAGGGACTAATAGGTAGGAGAGTGTGTGTTGAGGGGATCTGTCATGTTTAATAATGTGGTGATGTGTTCAAGAGGTTTCTCGTCTAAGGATGAGAAAAGAAAGAGTGCAAGTCTTCCTCTGTACAACAAGAATGGTAAAGGAGACGTTGGGAAATAGATAAACTAGATAACTCGCCACAGTCTTGCAAGGATGTGGTATAAGAAGCGCATTGTGTGAGAGGGAACTCTGGGCAGCTAATTCCTTCTGATGGGGTAAAGAACGACAAGGATTTCAGTGTCTTGATGTGAGGAAGGGGTGGTTCCTGCGTTAGTGAGAGGCTGATGAGAATTTGTTCGATTAGAGGTCTTTGGGGGGAATCGAAGAATGCATGGTCTCAGAACACTCTCCTCGGCAAGATATCCTTGATTAGATTCATGTTAGAAGAGAGTCGGGAATGGTGTGAATATTTTCAAATTTCGCGTTAGCAGGGGCGTTAGGTTTCGAGGGCTATTAGCCCCCGCATTCAACAATTTCCTTTTGCACTATGTTTTTCAACATCTTGGAGTTCTCGATGACTGTGTCCCTTCATCGGTGGAAGGTCAGAAGTCATTTTCTTTGTACCAGGAAGTATTTATGGCATAGGGAATCAACCCGGAATGAGGTTTAAACAGGAGGTAGGGTAATGGCTCCTGCTTTGAGTAATTTTCCAATACAACCATATGTTTCTCCAAGGGAGGTAGTGATGGGTTCTGCTTTATACTTATTAGGTGGTTTTTGCGGGGGGTATTGACGGTGGTTGGGATTGACCATCACCGTGTGCACGGGCCCTTTAATTTCGAAGCGGCGTCGATTGGGTGAGGACTAGTGGTGTTAGGTTTTGTTGGTGGAATCTGGAGTTCGGAATTGGGGGGGGGGTTTTTTTTTTTTTTTTTTTGTTCGCAACCGCCCAATTCTTTCTTCTAAGGCTCGAATTTATAATTTCCGAGCCATGGTAAAGGCCTCATCAAATGTACGAAAGTATGCATTTGGAGGGTAGGAGAGATGTGCTAGCAGCAGGCCGCGTAAAAGTTCGATAAGTTCAGCCTGAGGCAAGGCATATGTAAGTTGGTTGATACGGGCCATGCATCATCCAACGAATCTGATCCATTCGTCTTCGAATGTCGATGGCCTAAAGGTCGGTGATAGATACTTTCTTGCAATGTGAATGGAGAAATGATCCAAGAAAGATTGGGCTAGTTGGTAAAAGAGAAGATTGAGGCTGGGTTAAGCAGATGTAAAAACACTCCAAGGCGGGGTCACTTGATAAGGACATGGGAAAGGGTGCGGAGTCAACAGTCAGCATGAGCAATCAAAATAACAAAGGTGTCTAAATGATAGCAAAGTGTTGTTGAGGATCTCTTTACTATTAAAACGAGGTAAAATTCGGCAACTCCCATTGAGGAGGATATGATGAGGGGGAAGAAGGGGTGAATAGGCTCCGACAAACTTGCTCGTATGTAGGCGCTCACTCCTAAAACTAAGCTCCAGGTTTGCATTTTTTCCATCATTGTTTAATTAAATCAGTAGTTGGAGATGAGGGATGATGATGGTTGTGGTGTGGTAAACGGAGGCAAATTGGGCCAAGGGCATGCTAGACACTGGTGTGGGTGAAGTCGGTGATAAGGTATGGAGGATGAAGATTGTGAGCACGAATAGGGATGTCCCATATAGGATGTTTGAGGTTCACTCACTGGATACGTGTAGGGAATGAAAGGTAGGCGGAGCTTGAGAAGGAAAGTCGCGTGGATAGGTGCAGAAGAGCAAGTCATCAACGGAGAGTTCCGTTCTCAAGGCATGATTGCAAGCATGGCCCCCGCTGGGGTCGGTGTGGAAAGACATAAGGTATGGGCTGTCGTCCTGGGGGGGATAAAGCACTGGTCTGGCTACAAGAGAGAAGATTTTTTAGAGCCTCAACAGGCTTGGTGGCACTCCTTCACTCCTTGAAAGTCAATGTCTTTTTAAGAAGGTGATGAAAGGTTGACATCCGATCCGAGAGTTGGGAGAGGAAACGTCCGATAGATTGAGCTTACCTTGGTAAACTACGCAATTGTTTTAAGATTGGTAGGTGGGGGCATTTTCCCTAGAATACGTTTGACTTTAGTGTGGTCGACTCAATGGCCACGCAGAGAGACAATAAAGCCGAGAAGTTGTTCCCGAAGGACACCAAAGACCATTTCTTTTGTTGAAGACAGACAGAATATTGTAGGACAGTTATCGAAATAATGTTCACACATCGAGATGTTCAACTGTGCGCTGTGAAAGATTTGCCATAGATACAATCCTTCGACATAAGCCTCAAGGATAGTGTGTCATAAATGTCATGAAAAATGTATCTTAGCCTGCTTATCTAGGTAACACAGCTTCTTAAAGGCCAAAATGGATGACCGATAACACGAAGGTTTCCCCCAAGGAGTTAGGAAGGCAGTTTTTATCATTGTTGACCGGGCCCGGGGCACCAAAATTGATTGTACCCGAAAAGCCATCCAGGAGAGAAAGAATTTCATGCCCTCAGTGAATCAACAAGTTGATCACTACTGGGAGGGCAGGAATTAGCCTTGGGCAAGTCGCACGGTTGGTCTCAGAATCTGTGCATAGAATCCGAAGTCCCTCCCCCGTCGCTTTAGTATAGGTAAGATGTTAGAAACCATTGAGGATAGTCAATAGGCAAGATGAACGGGGACAAAAACGAAGTCATTTTGAAGCTCTTCTTCGACCAGGGGCAATGCGTGAGCATTTTCTTCTCATTTTTTTTGACTGGTTTGGAATCGGGTCGGTGATGTTATGGAGGGCTATGGTAGGATCATTCCCCGACTGTCAGCAGAGACTCAAGCGAAAGCTTTTGTTTGCACGGAGAAAGGTAGCTAAAGGCGGATTTTTCTGATGTTTTAAAGGGATTAATTTGGTCCTAGTCTTTACAACGCTGGAGCGATCCTCCTCCTGTGATGTTGATTTCTATAGTCCGACTCATTCAACTTCGGTTGAGTTCAGATGTTAATGCGCGCGTTGAACATATAGGAGTGCGTCCGCCCCAGGTAAAGTGAGGATGGAGTCGTCCATCTTGGCACTCAACACATTAATTTTTCGAAGGTGAATCCCTCTTCGATCATTGTTTAGATACAGAGTGGGAAAGGCTAGATTTGTCCTCTCATATCGCGTTCATGACACTAAGTTTAGAGGACCTATGAATATAGCATTATGAAAAAAAAAAGTTATACGAGGGCATAGATTCATCAGGGTCTATCGACTCTTTGGGTGATGATGACAAGTGGTGATGATGGTTTGGTTAGGCGGTGACTTCGTCTTCCTCTCCAGTATACAGCTGACACGAGGTGTCTCCTATGTATGTGTCCCCTCATGCACCCCCGATACCCACTGCAATCATTGTGTTTGCGTGTAGTCAGCGGTGGAGTGTATTCGGCTTGTCATAAAGACCAAAACAAGACTTTCTAAGCACATTGAGTCAAGAAGCCCTGAGGGCGAACTCACGACGATTTTTTGTCAAGTATTGAAAGATCGGATTGGAAAGGGAACCACACAAGAGGAGGTTCAGGGGTAATGGAGGATTCGTCAACACCCCCATACGTTGTTTGGTGTGGAAATGGGTGGTCCGTAAGAGATTACCTCCCCCCCTACGGTCGTAGGTGGGATGTGCATGTAATTGTTTCGACTCTGCGTGGTAGGAAGACGAACGTTATATAGGCCGGTACTCCCCCATTGTAAGGCGTTGAAAAACATCTAATAAGTGGTCGTGAGGTTGGGATGTTATCTGCGGGAAGTATAATATTTGTAACGGCGGTTTCATTGTTGAGTGTGTGGGTGTGTCGTAAGTAGATGGCTGGGTTTGGATGAATGGGTGTCTTGAACTGGTACACATACATCATTAGACTGCATAGAAACATAGTGCAAGTTGGCAAGGTGTGGGAGGATCGCTTTTACGTGTAGGACTTCCCCTCGTATCTACATTCTGCTTCTAGTGCAGTAAGGTGGATGGAACGCATCTCCTGCCCGATCACCAAGGGCATGCCCAATCACAACGATATTGGGCTATGAACTCTCCTCAAGGACATAGAAGAGTTTGTGGGTAAACACTACCGGGTCCATAATTGAATGTTACTAGGATCAGGTGGCATAAAGTCGAATTATATGCATCATTGAATGATCGCAACATGTATGGGGTTGGCACACATTTGCAACTAAAGTGTATATTCATTTGTTTGAGTCCTTTTGAAGAGATGATCTTTAGGCTAGCACCCCCGTCAATCATAACATGACGTACCGAATATCCCGAACTACGCTGAGATGAAAACAGCAGAGTCATGATCTTCGACACCAAGTCGATAACTCTTCTTTGGAGAAACCTGACAGCAACGGCTGCTGTACAGAGACAGAAGATGGTTGGGGAGATAGATTTGTGTTAGTGACCATGAAAGCCAACATGATTGGGTTTAGAATCCGAGGTCAGGAAATTTTTCATTCGGTAACACCATCTACCCTGAAAGTTTCACTAGCTTTGTCGATGCGATTCAAAGTCTATATGAGATCATCAGTGTCATTTTTACGGGTGATTGGTGAATGCTGTTGATCATATTCGGTGTGAATGCCATTAGAGACGGGATAGGCGGGTCTGCGATAACCACTTTAGGTGTGTGCATCGGGATGTTTGACGGAGAAAGAGATGCCGCCAGTGTGGTTTTCTTTCACTTTCCCATTTTTTTCTACCCTCAGTACAACCCTAATCAAAATATTGATCTTGTGAATACGAGATGGGAGAGGTAGGATAGGTTCCTTGGTTGTCGAGAAGGTGGGGCGTAATATGATGATTCTTGGTGAGGGGGGACAGGATGGTAGTAGGCGAGGGAATAAGAAGTCTAAGGTCTCTCTCTTCGTAAGTTGTCTTTCTTACTTTTCTGTTTTAGAGAGTGACTGACGAATTATGGCTTTCAACGCTTTGCTCCCTCTACATCATGTCCTGGTGTCGGTGCTTAGCGCAGATTTTAGACTCATCGTAACTATTTAGTCTATGTTTAGATGGATAATAAGGTCTATGGGGGTAGAAATGGTCCGAATTCTCCACAACGAGCCAGGATTTTGGCGTAGACCTTTGAAGTGGTCAAAGTCAGAGGAAATGAGGCTATTGACTGGGTCGATTCTGGTGATGAGGGTGGTGGGTTAGTTTGTATAGGGGGGGTTTAGCCAAGGAGTTTTGATAATGTGTTTTCCCTAACCGGTTCTTTGATGTAGAAGCTATGTTGTGCATGAGGCCACAGATGATGTGGTATCAGAAAACAACCACGGGGACTAGGAAGTACCGAAAACATCTTTTGATGATGGAAATTTGTTTATGGTTTATAGTTGATATGATACTGGGGTGACATTGTTAGCTATACCCTTGGATTTCTGTATGGGTGCATAGCATAGGTTTCTTTAAAGAAAACGCAAGGTATGAATATTGATGTAAGGTAGAGGGATGGGGTCCCCCATATGGAAGGTAGGTGCGACGATGATTGTTTTAGTTGTGATAGAGGCATAGGTTGAAGGGAGTGGTCTATCTCCTAATGGCTGGACAACTTTATTTTTAGATAATCAGCCGCTTAGGTGGGTGGTGTTAGACTAGGTAGGTGAGGGTCCCAAGCGTAGGGGGAAGATTTGGCTAAGTTAATAGAAGTGGACGAGGTATTTGGAAGATGGGGGGGTGAAGGTTGAGAACATGGGCATTTTAAGCTTCTGTAAATACTTCCGAGGTATATGGTGGAGCATCAAGATCGGTCATTTGCATTTGAGTAGAATACGGCGTACCAAACTTCCCATAGGACCTGTCTATCTTCTGTTGATGAACAAATCCTCACTTTTGGGTTGAAGAGGAACTTTTGTATGGAAGAAGTGGGTTGTGATTCCGGTCCTGTGGTGTGCTAAAGGTATAGGAGGCACTGTATCAATTGGGCGTTAAGAGATCAACCGGTTGCTGAAAAGATTTAGTGATGAGACTACAATGTATGATAGTTTGGTTTTAGGGTCTGTCATGTTTCCATCATTTGTGATGTTGTTCAAGAGGTTTCTCGTCTAGGATTAGAAAGAAGGGGGGGGGGTGCAAGTCTTCTCTTGTACAACAAAATGGTAATAGGAGACGTTTGTTCGGAGCTGTAATAACAATAATAAATCCGCTCAACAGTCTTGGCAAGATGTGGTATAAGAAGGCTCTTTGTGATAAGGGAATCTGGCAGCTAATTCCCTGATGGGTAAAGGTAACACAAGGATTTCATTTGCTTGATGGTGATGAAGGGGGTTTGGTTCCGCGTTATTCGAAGAGCTTGATTGAGAATTTGTTCGATAGAGGTCTTTGGCTGGGAATCGAAGACTGCATGGATCTCATGAACACTCTCCTCGGCTAAGATATCTTGATTTAGATTACGGGTTAGAAGAATGATTTCCGGGAATGGTTTGTTTGATATTTTTTCAAATTTCGGTTAGCAGGGGCTTAGGATTATCGAGGGCTATTCCCCCCATCAACCATTTCCTGACTATGTTTGTCCCACATCTTGGAGTTCTCATTACTGTGTCCCTTCAGGCGGTGGAAGTTACAGAAGTCATTTTCTTTTTACCAGGAAGGTAATGGCCTGAGTGGAATCCACACCCTGAAGGAGGTTTACAGAGGTAGGTAATGCTCCTGCTTGAGTACTTTTTCCAATATCACAAACCAACTGTTTCTCCCAAGAGTGTAAGTTGATGGGTCTGCTTTAAGACTTTAGGTGTGTTTTTGGCGGGGTATTAGACAGTGGTTGGGATTTGACCATCACCTGTGCACGGCCCCTTTTCATTTCGAAGCGGTCGATGGGTGATGACTAGTGGTGTTAGTTTTGTTGGTGGAATCTGAGTTCGGAATTGGGGTTTTTGTTCGCACCTGCAATTTCTCTTTTCTAAGGCTCGAATTTCTAATTTCCGAGCCATGTAAAGGCCTCATCAAATGTACGAAGTTTGAATTGGAGGGTAGGAGAGATGTGCTTAGCGCAGGCCCGCGTTAAAAGTTCGATAAGTTCAGCCTGAGGCAAGGCATATGTAAGTTGGTTGATAAGGCCATGCCATCATCCAACGAAATCTGTAATACATTCGTCTTCGAATTGTCAGATGGCATAAAGGTCGGTGATAGATACTTTCTTGGCAATGTTAATGGAGAAATGATCCAAGAAAGATTGGGCTAGTTGGTTAAAAGAGAAGATTGAGTGCTGGGTTAAAGCACTGTAACACTCCAAGGCGGGTCCTGATAAGGACATGGGAAAGGTGCGGAGTAACAAGGCATCATCATGAGCAATCAAATAACAAGCATGTCTAAATGATCGCAAGTGTTGTTGAGGATCCTCTTTACTATTAAAATGAGTAAATTTCGGCAACTCCCATTGAGGAGGATATGAATGAAGGGGGACAGAAGGGTGAATAGGCTCCCGACAAACTTGCTCGTATGTCAAGGCGCTACGACTTCCTAAAATATAAGCCTCCAGGTTTTGCATTTTTTCCATCATTTGTTTAATTAAATCAGTAGTTGGATGAGATGATGGTGTGGTTGTGGTGAACGGAGGCAAATTGGGCCAAGGGCCACTGCTAGACACTGGTGGGGTTAAGTGTTGATAAGGTATGGAGGATGAATATGTTGAGGCAACCGAATAGGGATGTCCCATATAGGATGTTGAGGTCACTGGATACGTGTATGGGAATGAAAAGGTAGGCGGAGCTTGAGAAGGAAAGCTCGTGTGGATAGGTGGCAGAGAGCAAGTCATCAACGGAGCGGTTTGCAAGAGAGATGAGGTAGGGGCAGTCGGTGGTAGTGATATGTGGGGTCCAAGATTAACCAAAGGAAAGCTAATCTGGGTCGTATGAACCTCTGAAACCATCGGATTAGGAGACGGGGCTAAAGATGCGGGAAGCAAGGCGGTGTCATCAGGTGGAGTGGGAGCTAAATGAGCAGCTATACTAATAGGCCAATACCAACAAGGAGCTGACCATCGGGTGTATGGTCAGGGGCATGAGACAAATAGTATTGTACAGCACCAGGATTAGCATCCAGAAACTTGGCAAAGTCCTTATCTCCCACAGGAATTTTAGGAACCTCGTTAGTATCTGTAGGATTCCCCACAAAATGTGAAGGGGGTGATTCAGGAAAAGAAACAGAGAAAGCATGTGAAACCATGGTGGAGGCTTTCTTTCGAGTGATGACAACCATGGACAGGAGTTCACAGTAGGGTTTCAATCTGTCAGGAACAGAAACAAACTCAGACTGGTAAAATTGGTAGGTTGCTGGTTTGTCAGGAACTGGAAAAGACAGTAACCGATATCGGTCTAATAACCGATGTCGGTTATACTATAGCCGAATTCGGTCAGGTAACTGATGTCAGTGTAATAAGACTGGTATAAGAAAATATAAGAAGCTGCTGATTTGCTCAGTATATTTATCAAATTGTTCTAAGGTAATCACAGAAGACAGTGTATAACAGAGAAAACAGAACTGAAAACAAACAAGATGCACACGCAAATCCAGAGATTAACCCTAGGGTTAATTTTAATTATTGTGGGCTTATGCCTTTAGACGCGGAATGATGTCAATCCTAAACAAAAGACTTAGGGGAAATGTCAAGTTGTTTTGGCTTATAAGGTTACCTCAATCGGGCGGAGGAATACCGCAGAAAGGGGGGATGTTTGAGCTGTTGAGTTAATTGTGAAGTGATTCAGTATGTGTTGTGCAGTGAAAGTAAGATTAATTTCCTGTCAATACCGTGGATATCACCCCCATGTGTACGACCTGTTACTTAATCTACGTTCACTAGAATTGAAAACAGCAAGCAGGAATGCAATGCACGTGTTTTAAACCCAAATCGAAAATGATATTCGATGAAGAAAATGAGATGACTTTCACTAATGCAAAACTGGGAAAGCAAGACAAATTCTTCACTAAATATAACAAAAACAACAACAGAAAGTATGCTTCCTAAAATGAAAATAAGCAAGAGAAACAGAAACCCGAAATGGGTCCCACCGGGCGTGCCAAAATGTTTCACTCGGAATGTTTCGGCTTCTGGGAATAGAGTTACTTCTATCATTTCATTCCTTTTAGAAACAGATAAGGGTTGGGGCTAGGAGGAATACCTATTAAATGTCGAGATGGTGTGCGCGTACCGTAGAGAAAGATCAGGCTGACTGCGAAGGACTCCTTTTTGTCTTGGAAGGACTACCTGCAAATAAGAACACAAGACCACAAGATTTTGATTAGACAATAAATGAGGAAACTGCCTTGGGCCCAGGAAATATAAAACTTCCTTTCGAAGGTGGTCAGTTTCCCTGATAATATGAATTAACACCAAAGACTGTAAAATATCAATTAAGTTGCTTTGTTGAAACAGGTAGGGGATAGGCTGATTTCTGGTTTTGAACCACAATAACCGATGCCGGTTACTGATAACCGATATCGATAGGGTCTAGGATCTGTGGGTTAGTTGTGTTGTGGGATAGCTGTGTTGTTTGTAAGGCTAGTATATGGGTGATATTAGGTAATTAGGTGATGAAAAGTAAATAAAGGATAGTTAGATGTAATATGTTGCCGGGTAGTGGATCTAGGAATGGATTTGTGAGGACTGTGATTCAAAAGTCTAAGAAGTATTATTAAAAGGACATGCAAGATGTAACTTACTAGTTATTGACGAAGATGCAGGTCCAAGAACTCTGATGACAAAGGCAGAACTGAGGTAGGATGGCCTGACACATAGAAGATGAGATATCTCCCTCTCGATGATCAGCTGAGTATCACAGGGCTCTGGTATCCAGTTGAAGTCTTGGGCTTGATCTCCTTTGCTGCAAACTCTTCTTGTCTCTTCACTTGTCTTTGCTCTAGCCAAGTCAAGATCCGGATTCTCTTGATCGCTCATGATGCTCTCTATCGATTCAAAAATCCTTCGACCCCTGTTTTTGGTTTGGGGAGCCCATTTATAGGGAACCAATGGCGGTTACGTAACCAACGGTGGTCAAGTAGGAACCGGTATCGGTAAGGAAAAAGTAGGCTTTTTTTAGTAAAATAGCCCACTTTCCCTGCTTTTCTCCCGAGAGATTAGTTGCGGGCTTGGTCAAGTGACTAGAAGGTTGGTTTTGGGTGCGAGAAAGGGGTCATTAATCATGGGTGTAAGTGTGGACCAAGTTATAGGTCTTAATTAGGTTAGTTTAGGGTTAGGACTAGGTCATGATGAGGTGGAAAAATGAGGTGACAGGTAAGGTGATGTGGATTTATCAATTACAAGGTAATTAATAAATAATTGTGTAAGGTTTAGGCTCGGGTGATGGGCTTACCTTCTACTAACGAGTTCCATTTTTAGATGTGCCCGCTCATCAGCATGGTGTGCGAGGGAACTCAAAATATCAACTGGGCGGAAATCATCAGCATGAATTTGGCGGAGCAGCTGTCTAATGTACAGCAAATGAAGAAGTTCTACATGACTTCGTACCTGATGTATACTCTGGCGGCATCAAGACAATGGTTTGGTTTTTCTTACATTGATGCCCACAAGGATGATCCTATATATACCTACTTCCCGCAGTTCACCCTAGAGACCAGCAATCACAATTTCAGAAGAGTAAATGATGCTTTCACCATGTACGTGGTCAGGTTGCTCGAGGGTGACATTGCTAGAAGGTTTTCAGATGAAGCCATGAACCTGATATCGCACTACGGTGCCTATTTTATTCAATTCAGAAAATTCCCCTATATCAGGCTTGCTGGCTATGAGAGCACCCCTCTGAGGCTTCCCATGTTCTGCAGTGATAAGATGGCCTTGATAGAAGTATGCAAGCAGTTAGACAAATTGCACAGAACCTACAGAGACAAGAAGATTTCTGGTTTGCATTTTCCCATCTCTTTGGGAAACTACACTTGTAAAACAGCCCTGGACGCACAGAACATAGAAAGAGCCCTCGTTCCTATCACTGTTCATTTCTTCAAGCCAAGAAATTGCTTCGACTTGAAGAATTTCATTGAATAGAACATCAAGATAATCTATCATCATAGGGCAGATACAGAAGACTACTGGGCTGACTGTGCAGATGATTTTGAAGCTAGAAGGAGGCACTATGGTAGGTTCTCTCAGTAATTGACCCAAGAACTGGGCTTTGTACCAAGTTCCTGAAGGACTCCAGGATGAAAATTCTGATCTATACTCATATGAGTATGACAATGTGGTTAAGCACACTCCCTTGGAGGACTTGGATTGGAACAGGAAGGAGAAAGATGATCGAGCTGAGATCCTTGCTCCAGTCTTAGTCAGGACTAAGGTCTGGTTTGACAGGAAAGTTCGAGAGCTCAAAAGGCACTCAGGATAATCCTCTTCTACGGATGTTTCAACACCAATGAGGGAAGCATCGACTCCCATATCAGACACACCTGTGCAAACCCCTCCTGCCTCATCAACGTAAGGACCTACAGCTTCCACTCCTTCATCATCCACTCAAGTGTACCAGAAGAAACTCAAAGAGGTTAAGAAGGAGCCTGTGGAAAAATATCCTCAAAGAAATCAGGTAGAAGTGCCTTTGGGACCAGAGAACATCATTGTTCTCAGTGAAAGTGAAGAGAGTGAAGTGTCAGCCCTTGCAAATGCTCCTGAAGATCCAACAGATAAAGATAAGGAAGTACAGAGCACTAAACTTTCAAGTGCTGTTGATTCCTCTGCAGCAATTGTCTCCAGCGCCCAACTCACATCTCAACTTGAGACCACAGCTGTGCAAACCTTGAGTGTCATGAGCTCTATGTCTCTTGGTACTCTTGCCCCTCCTGCTGCTTCCTCTTCCTCTTTTTCCTGGGTTCAACCTTTTGTTGACAGTAGAAAGAGGAAATATTCCTCTCGGAGCTCAGGGCCAAATTTTGATGTTGTGGCAGCCATGTTGGGCACTACTCCTCATGCCAAGAAAGCCATAACCACCTCCAGGATCGTGTCTGATGCTCAAGGTCAGCAATTCCTGGAGATTGCTAAGCCTACAGTGGACAAATCAGAGCAGGACTTACAGACATCTGACTTAGAACTCTCAAGAATTCCAATGGGAGAGTCTACTCCTGAAGGTGAGATCCACAACCTCCAAGAAACGGTCACAAGAGTCATTGGGAGGGTAGAGAAAGGGCAGCAAACTATTGAATAGTTGGAGGAACAGGCCCAGATTCTCACAAGTTTCATCAAATCTCTTTTGTCTAAGGACAAAGTTTTGGACCCTACCCCATTGACAACTCTTCCACCACCTGTAATTTTGAGCCAAGATGAAGTACAGAGTATCAAAGATATGCACAAGTATTCTGTCTATGGCAGAGCTATGGAGGCCATGGTGGAAGATATGCTTGTTGCAGGATTGAACTTCATCGATGAAGCTTTTAAACTCCACGGAAAGGTGAAAAATTTGCAACAAAAGTTCTCCTCCACTATCGGGGTCATAGATAGAGAGCTCAAACTCTGGAGCAGTTGCATATTAGACCTCTGTCTCATGGGACAGAAAAATGAGAACATTTTATTGGCAAATAAGGTTTTTGATGATGCAAAGGATAATCTGTCAAAGTCCTAGGTTTACAGCGTGGAGTGGAAGATCAAAGTCTTGGAGGAGGCTTTGGGAGAGCTGAAGAATAGCTGGCAGAAGGGTGAAGCTTTCAAGACACTGGTTGTATCAGCTTTCAAAGATATACATTGTCATCTTCAGGATGAAAATTCTAGTGTACCCATTTCCTTGCAAGAAATCAAAGCTCAATTCAGAGCTTTTGTCAAATATAATCTATTCAAGGAAAGCTCCATCTCCAAAGAGAAAATGAAGGAGATCTGCTCTCTTCAATCTACCATTGAAGAAGCAAATAAAGATTATCATGCTCATGTTGAGTTTGATAAAGAAATGGAGAAGTGTCTCGGATTTTGGGGTCAGTCTACAGCCAACACGTCAGTCCCTCGTGGAAGAGACATAGCTGAGGCATTGAAAAGATTCAGGCAGCAAATTTTGAAGTCAGTGGGTCCCTCCCAGTCGTAACCGCATGTCTTCTTCTCCGTTTTCTTCTCTTCTTTTCTAATTCTTTTTCTCGAATTCATTGTAATTAGTTGAGGTATTGCGATTGGCAATCCTTAACTAATCTTTAGTTAAAAGAAGTAGTTACAAAGAGTAACTGATTTATAAGCTATATAATGGCCTCTCCACGCCGTTTTGGAGGGAGGAAGAACTTGGCTTATTTTCCGAAAGTGTAAATAGATCATAAAGAAATCAATACAGAAGGGCTTTCCATTCTTTGTCTATCTGATCTCTGTTATCCCTAAGCTTTCATTTAATTTTTGTGAAGATCATTTGTCTCTTGTTTGTTAGTCTTGCCGATTGCATACTCTCCAACTTTGGAAGCATGGTGATCTTGTATAACCAAGAAGGAACTTTGTGTCCTTGATTAATGAATTTGTGTTATGTTAAGAAACTTTGTGTTCTGGCAGATGTTATTTACAGAACTTTGTGTCTTTAAATTCCATCTTATTTATACGATACAAGTGATCTTGTTTCAATTCACTGTAACTTCGCATACATAAAGAATTACTCTGTTATCTATAATTCTGCATGTTGCCTTTCTGCTCATTCTCATATTCTCATTCCTCAGTCCTTTTGTAATTGATTATCTTTATAGAAAACACTTTTGTAATATCCAAGTTCAACCAGAAAATCATTTTTTGTATATTTGTAAATAGGTTTGTTTCTGAATAAGGTAACCTCTCCCATTAAAGAGGAGGGACTTCTTGTCCCCTGACTGTTGCTCTTCGTAAAGTCCTATTTGACGACCAACACACACCAAACTAGTAAACCAAACCATTCCCCCTCCTGTAAAGCCTCTTGCTCCACAATCAGCCACACCTGGACCTAAACCCACGTTCGCCTCCCATTGTGATCCACTAGTAGAATCCTACACCAAAATCTTAACCAATCTCGTTGAAACTTCTATCATCACATTACCACCTCTTAGACCTTATGATCCACTCAAACCCAAACCAAAAGGGTTTGACAAAACCAAAATTTATGCCTACCATCATGTGCAAGGACATGATGTATAGAACTATAAGGCTTTAAAAACTGCTCTTATCCAATTATGTCCTCCCAAAGACAATTTTGATGATGACGATATTCTTGATGAGGACCCCATTTCACTTTCACAAATTTCAATATATCTTATCCCATTACCTACTCAACAACCAAAAATCTCCACCCCCACAACTCTTTGATCCACCCCTGAGATTCGAGATTAACATGGTTCGTATAAGAGAGTTGGCCAAACCACCACCAAAATGCCAATGCACCCTACTCATTTCACAAGGATCATATCCCCCACTAGGGTTTTTTTCCTCATGCCGCTATACCTTCCATGACACACCCTCTTCATCCACCTCCCTTCAAATTAACATGATCAACATTGCCACCCAAGATCAGAAAGACAAGAGCAAGGAAAAAGCAATTGACCCATCAACCAACCTTGTACCCAACATACCATCTGCACCCATACCTAAATTCACCATTTGAGGTCTTACATATCTTATTTCTGATGGGGTCACACATCACACAATGCTAAAACAACTACACCAATCCCCCCTCAAAATGTCTTTATATGACCTCATCCAAACCTCAGAGTCACATCACCAAGCTATCATGGAGTTCCTTCAATCTATTAAATTCTTACCAAATGACCCCACACCAATATCCTCCATCATTAGCCCTCACCACGTAGCCTCTCTCACTAGGTCATCGCCTTCCTCTACACATCCACCTACTTGCCAAGTGGTTTCCCTCAACTTTTTAGATGAAGATATTGCTCCCTTTCAGTCCAATGACCCCGACCCAACTCTTTCCATCTCTGTCTTTATCGATAATATACACATACAACATGTTATGATCGATGGTGGTGCTAGCATTAACATCATCTCCTCCTATACATATGACCAAATTTGGATAGCTGCACTCCTTCAATGATGCCATGACCTCTAACCTAGCTACCATTGTTCTCCATGTACGCATGGGTCCCCGCACTATCCCAGAACTTTTCTATGTCATAGAAGGGGAGTTCCAATATAACTTGTTGCTGAGATGACATTGGATCCATGCCATGGGTTGTGTCCCTTTAAATTTACATCGTTGCCTAAAATTTGAACACAAGGGACATAATTACACCATCCCTGTCGACCCATCATGTTTCAAGAATTGTACCTTGCTATATTAGCCCAATGATGTGTTCGTACCAGTTAAGGCATCTACCACTATCACTACTTCACCTTCATCTACAAGCCCATCCACCAAAACTACCACTACCTCGGCTGCCTCTAACCTTACTATCCCCACTACACCTATATCCTCTACCGCTGAGACACCTGTTTCCTCATCATCTAGCAAGCCATCTATTCCTGCTACCCACATACTGACTACTGATCCCTTAGAAGGTGTTTTTAAACACCTCACTCTATCAGAATACTATCTATATAATAATGGCACCTTCGTCACCCCGCAAGAGTATGGGAATCTGCATCAACACCCCACTTATGAAACATGCATCAATGAGGTTATTCCTTATGGCCCTCCCCACCTTCTCACTAAACTAACATATGGGGGACTTGATATTGCCACCTATAATCTCGAACCTCCATCCCAATCACAACCATTTTTGTCTGACCTACACTCCCTCTGTAACCACCATTTCACTCACACTTTCCTCCACTAGTGCACGTGGAAAGTATTTGGCTTCATATTTTACAAACATGGCCACCATACCATCATTTTTTGTACTTCTCGAAAACACAATAACCATAGTGGCATTGGTTTTGATTCTCCACCCTCTAAGAAGGTTCACATCGACCTCATCTAAGAAGGGAAATATTCCTCGTCTTAGTCACCCTCATTACTATCTTCACCCATGGAGTCCATAGATCCTGAATCTATTCCTCCTTTTTTTTTGTAAACACCATTTCCTTGGGATCACTGACCTATCAACACAATGGCAAAGCTCCCTCCTCTCTCCCACTCCTGTATCCTGATATGACCGATGACGATACGCCTTCTATTAACACTGTTCAATGTCAGGATGATGAGTCCATCCTAACCTACCTTGGTGCGAAAGACTCTTATATTCATTGGTCATTACCCTCTGAGAAGAAAACCAAGTTGAATGAATCAACCATTGAAATCAACATCAACACTCAGGATGACCCACACATTCTAAAGATCGGTCAATCCTTAAACACTACTGAACAAGAATCCTTCAACTCTTTCCTTATGGACCATAGTAACATGTTTTCTTGGTCCTATGCCAAGATGCCTTGTATTGACCCAAAAATATTGGTCCAAAATATCGTAACCATTCTTGATGCCAAACCCATCAAAAAATAGCTGCAGAAAATGTATCCTTGCATTGCTCTTCTGGTCAAATAAGAGCTTCAACACCTCTTAGTTTTCTTTATATTACCCATTGAATACCCCCAATGGATTTCTAACATCGTTCCTATCACATAGGTGATAGGGGGACTTCACATTTACACAAACTTCCTTGACCTCAACCTCGCTTATCCCAAAGAAAATTTCCCCCTACTAGGAATTGACCAACTAGTTGATCTCACTACTGGACATGAAATGCTATCACTCATGGATGGTTTCTCGGGCTACAATAAAATATTACTAGCTCCAAAGGATCAACACAATACTACCTTCATCACCCCTTAGGGGGGCTTTCTTCTATCGATTCATGCCTTTTGGCCTCAAAAACATTGGTGCTACATATCAGCGAGCAATGACTTACATCTTCCATGACATCATGCATTACATACTAGAAGATTAAGTAGATGATCTTCTGGCTAAATATAGACATCAAACTAAATAATTTTCTTTCCTTAAATTCATCTTTGATTGAATCATAAATTATTGTGTGCATCTTCAACCAAAGAAGTGCATCTTTGCGGTACTTTCCAGAAAAATTCTAGGTTTCATCCTTTCTTTACGTGGCATAGAATTTGATCATGCTAAAGTTAAGGCCATTCTGGAAATGTCTCCACCAACTAATCTCCATAAAATCTAAATCCTACAAGGAAAATTACAATCCATTCATTGTTTTATTTCACAGCTTTTCCGACCGCTGTCAACCATTTCACCACCTTATAAAGAAAGGTGTTTCATTCAAATGGGATAATGAATGTTATAAAGCTTTAAATCCTTAAAACAATACCTCCTTCAACCACCAGTGTTGATTCCTCCTAAGGATGATCAACCATTTTACCTAGATATTTCTACCACTGACCATTCTTTAGGTATCATGCTCACACATCGCGACGAGTAGCACAAAGAGCAAACGGTTTATGACATAATCTACACCCTTCTTGAATACGAAAATAGATATACCCACACCGAAAAAATCTTCTTAGCCTTAGTTTTTGTTGCAACCAAGCTCCGCCATTACCTACTCAATAACAAAACCTTCATCATTACTAATACTGACCCATTGCACTATATGTATGCCAAACCCTATAAACATTAATGTGCAGCACGTTGGCTTATTCTTCTTACCAACCTCAACCTCAAATTCATTCATTAAAAGCCCATCAAGGGTTAGGAAATTGTTGACCAACTGGCTGATGCACCTATTTACAAGGATCAACCATCTAACTTCAACTTCCTAGACAAGTCTATAGCTACCCTTTCTATGGACGAATCCACATACCAAATGACACTCTTCTTCAATGTCTCCAAGTATCAGCATGGGGGTGGGGCTGGTTTTATCCTCATTCACCTTGAGGGTAAACCTATGCCTTTATCTTTCAAACTCAATTTTGATTATACAAACAAAATTTATGAATACGAAACACTCGTATTGGGTCTCTAGGCTGCATATGCCTAAAATGTTAAGACAATTAATATCTTTGGTGATTCTCAGCTGGTCATAAACTAAGTCAATGGTCTATACCAATGTCATAATGAGATCCTTAAAAAGTATAAGTAGCACGTAGACATACTTTTTACCACCTTTGATCGTTATACACTTTAAACCACCCCACATTCTACCAATAAGTTTGCAAATACCATGGCCTGCTTAGCTTCTTAGATACCTGCTTCACCCGTTGAATCTAAAATCTTTGTCATAATACAAATGCTACAATCACCATCGTATTTATCTCTTGAGTTCTACTCCATTGGAACTATTTCCCCTAACCCATGTGAACTTTGGTATAAGAAATATGTAGACTATATTTCCCTTTCAATTTTACCCACTGATCTCACTCATAATGGACAACATGTCTTTCTTAAAAGTTTCTCCCATTATGTCATCATGGGTGGTCTTCTTTACAAGTGCATCTTCAATGGAAATATATTACGATGCCTTATGAGTTCTAAAATTCCCTACACCATTAAGGAAGTCCACGATGGAATTTTTGGAGGTCACTTTAGTGGTTTAGCCATCATAAGATGCATCCTTTGCCTAGGCTATTATTGGCCAAACTTAAACAGCGACTATTGTGATTACATCAAACGTTGTATGAAATTTCAGCAACATGCTAATCTACACCACCCACCTAGTCATGCCTTACAAGTCACACGAGACCTTTGGCCTTTCTCTCAATGGGGTTTAGATCTTTTCGGTGAGATCAACACCTATTCTTCACAACACCACTAATGGATCATAACCGCTACTGAATATTACACTAAATGGGTAGAAGCCATTCCCCTCATCTCTACAAAAGTAGAGAAAATATATGAATTCATCAACCATCACATCATTTTTCATTTTGGTGTTCCTCACCGCCTCATCACTGATAATGGAAAATAATTCAAAACCAAAACCCTATGCAAAATATGTGATGCAGTTGGCATCCAACTTAGTTTATCATCACCTAATTACCCATAAACAAATGGTCAAGCCGAATCAACCAATAAAACCTTAAAAACATTCTTATGAAGGTAGTCAATGATACTCAGATATATTGGCATACACACATTCCTTTCACCTTGTGGGCTTATTGTACTAGTATTTGCACTTCAATAGCTACCACACTCTTTGGTCTGCTCTACGGTACCGATGTTGTCTTACCTCTTGAAGTCTATATTCCATCTCTCTGCATCTCACTACAAGACATGCTCAATGACAATGACTTTTACCAAGATTGTTTGGTGTAACTTGAGTTATTAGATGAATGTCATCTCAATGCTCTTGACCATCTCCAAATCTACCAAAAACATATCAAACATGCCTATGACAAATGTGTTCACCAACAAACTTTTCAGGTCGGCAAACTCATCCTAAAGGAAAATCAACATGTAACCAAAGAGGAGAAAAGTGAACGGGGAAAAATTTCTCCTAATTGGCTTGGACCCTATATCATTACCCATGCCTATGGATTAGGTACTTATCATTTGTCTTCACTCAAAGGTAAACTCAAACCTGGGCCCCTTAATGCCTTACATCTTCAACCATTATATTTGTTGATATCGAGTCCTATATCACTTTCTTTTATTTGATCGCTCATCCCTTGAGCATTGTTCACCTTCCATATTACCCATTTTTGAGGATCCGTGAATCAAAAAGAATCATGTGATTCCCGTCACCTTTCAACCTTATCTTCAATATGAGTACCACATCTCTACTCATAGCATGATTCTCATGGATACTTTTCATCTTCTTTAAGATGGAATCCCATGGTCATTCATTACTCGAAACCACCTCTTTCATAGTTAATCTTTGTGTGTTACGGTCTTGTCTTCTAAACAAGAACCTACTCTTCCTCTATAGTCTTGTCCATGACCTAAACGTACAAAAACAAAAAGGGATGCAAATCCTTGAGTCAAACTTCCAGCAAAATATGATTCCCTAAAAAGGGACATCTCTTCACTCTAATTTCACCACTATAAATAGACTACTCCCTTGAAGGACAGCTATATAAAGCCATTACAAAATATAATAAATATCCAGAAGCTTCTCGCATCGATTAGCTTCATGAAGAACTCAAGGAGATAATATACTCATCCTATATAGACTTCCCACATCAATTAGTCTATTAAGAACAAACAAACAAATGAAGGAAAAAAGATGAAATTTTTATAATGGACTTGCCCATTCTTGATCCTAGGTTTCTTGTTCCAAAAGAAATGTTGTCATACACTAAATTATGCTAAACCACCTATTCTCACCTCCTTTCCTTTCTATCCTAATTCCCTTGTTACTCAAGGGACTTTCTGCAAATGTGACATTTGATGCAATGCCTTTAGGGTCTTATGTTCATCATCCCCTCTTAAGTATGGTCGACTCATTAGGGTTCTTATCAATTAAGTAGTTATTTTACCACCTCTTACCATTTTCCTTTCTCATTACTTATTGGTTATCCTATACAGAACCAGGTCATCAACACCTATAATTAACAACCACTCAATCATGCATATTACCTACATTCACCCATGCCTATAAATCTATCAATCCATTCCTTTACTTCATCACAATCTTCCCTAGCTTATGGGAGAACTACATCATCCTGAGGTCACTTTTCGTTGGGACTATGTAGGCAAAACTCTAAGGGAATGGGGCCCTTAGAGGTTAGATTGGATACTCTTCACCCTAACCAGTTACCCCCTTCCCATTTTCTATTCATAGTCTACCCTATTTAGTTGCTATTTTATATAAATAGCTAGAAATTAAACCTAATAAAACATCAACTTATACACATTTTATTACATTGTCAAATTATCCATTTATCATTTTCACATTTTCATTATGGCAAAAATTTGGAAATTACAAACCATACCTAGTATATACATCAAAATTTATCTCTCATATTACCAAAAATTGGTAGTCTCGCCCTGACCCTATCCAAGGTCTCGCTGGCCCCCTGTGCTCTCTACATTATAGGTACTCAACATATTTCTCTCACTTGAGACTTGTTGTGCTCTATACTCCCCATAGGATAAAAAATCTATCCCTGTGGCCATCGGCTGATCCTGATAATACCTAACCTCACCTAAGGCATCCCTCAACCTACCTATTGGTACTGTCTGTGGTGGTGCCATCGGCCTCAGCCCCAATGCATGTCCCTCTAGACCCTGTCCCATTGGTACCTATAAAGGACCTTGTCCAACCCCTGTCTTTATTTGGGACTGAAGGGCTGCAACCTAAGGCTGTGTAGTGGCCAACTGACCCTACAAACTTGTAATCTACACTTATAGATCTCTACTTGCACCCCATCCCCATCTCCACCCTATGTGGTACCTATCCCTACACCATCTGGGCCTATAGAGTGGCCACGTGTGCCCCTAAAATAACAACCTATGCATATAATCCTATCAGTTTCCCCTACACTATCCCTAACAGTGTAATCAGGGTATCCACCTACCCCTGTAGAGCATCTCTTTGTAGTGTAATGGTGGATAGTAAATGTGTGGCCCACCACTGACTATATCTATCAATCACCCCAACATCATCAATCCACCAGTCTATCACCTACTCCTCCTACCCTATTTTCCACTTTTGGCTATGGTAGTGGCCCCTCCACATCATCTCTCCTATACTATGGAAAGGGTGGAGGTATATCCTATAACAGCCTAAACTATCATCTAACCCTCTCTATGGGTAACATCTCGTGCTCTCCTACACGTCACCCTTATATCCATCGGAGTAGTTGTAGCTCTTGTAGATCCTCTCCCATCCACCCATATAATGCAAAACCCACATAGGGCCTCCAAATGATGTCCACAATAGACAATCCCTTTTAGCAATCTCCTGTAATAGATTGTATCATGTATAGCTCTAGCAGATTTTCACTCCCCAATCATAGGCACCCATCGCTTGAAGCCCACCTGAAAAAAACAAGGCTTGAATGCATCAACCTCGGGCATACCAACTGGACACACACACACAATGTGCTCATATGCCCAAAAATGAAGTAGGAAGTTATAACACAAGATAAATATTTGTAGCTTCCCATAAGCCTATAACTCTATGTACAACTATACCATGAATTTGGGTGCCCATGTAAAATGGGTCTTGTCCTCTACCATGTCTGATGCAGCCTAGAATTTACCAGATAATACCCTAGACACACTGACACATCACTCAACCTAGACTAAGCAATCACCCAAAGCACATAAAGGTACCAGGTCCCTCTTTAGGGTTTTTGTAGTAAGATGTTTAGTGTGATAAAGGAAGAAACATATAGATCCATAACTAATCCATCATTCTACAATGCATTCCATATTCAGATCTATGAAAGAATAAACTTAAAATAATAATCATGATTGAATCAAGAACATGCACTATTCAATTACACACATGAATGACACTTAGATTCAGCCAATATCTTTCATCTATTAATAAACAAAAAATATCCTTACAATAATGGCATTCTATACCGATGCACACATGGATCTGATACAATATTCCAGTCATATACACATATCTCTTAATGCTTACCTCTTATGCTCTGTATATATCTATATATCTTTATCACTATATATATATATATATATATATATATATATCTCACTATCAACTATTATGTGATTCACATCATATATATAGGGTGGGGACTTTCCCTTCACCACTTATCTATTCAAAAAATAGGTTGCATGCTGTTAATAACCACGTGCCATTTATAGGCATAGCCACACATGCAAGTCTCCTATGTATAGACCTCTTACAGTTAAATGAAGTGAAAATCCTATTCTTATCTCGTCTGCATGCAAAATGCTTTGATACAATCCTCCAAAGATAGAAAATGTGTGACACGCATGTCTCAGCCTCATTGGTGTGTTCCACACACCATCTTCTAAAAATAGGTCTTCATGCCCAAAATTGGCTAAGTCCTGAATGTTGAACTTTCCCTCTACACACGGGTTCTTCTTGTCCATGTGTGGCCTAGCTCTTATGCCATTGTCTCCAATCTCCTCTGCGATGCTGATAAATACCTCGTTCTTCTTCTGCGCTAAGTCCCTCTCTTACATTATGTGCGCTATCTCTACATCCTTTATCTTTATCTCCTCACAAAATGCTCTTATTGTTGTAGCTTTTTCCATATTTCTTCTAGAAACTTCAGTAAAAACCTTCACCAATGCATTGCTAACCTACTCATCTGACATGATAGTAGGCTTTACTATTATATGTCTAGCTTGGGATGCCTTCTTTAGCCATCTTGACATACATGACTCTTCGCATATATCAAATTCAAGCTCATACATGTGGGTATGCATTGACCATGAGAGTTGCTTTCTAGTGCGAATGGTCACCATATCCCCATCCATTAATTCCTAGCCAAATAAATCCTTTTATTCTATAGTGCTTTGTAAACTTGCATGGATGATTTTTCTGATGTCCTCTGCATAGCCCATGATTGGTGCAATGTGCTCTCCACTCATTCTCTTTTATCTATGACCCTTGGGAATTTTATATTCAAGGTTAGGAGCTTGTCCCATTACACATTGAACAGTCACATGCATGGATCCAGAGGTTTCTTTTTCTCTTTCTTCTTCATCCTTCATCTCTTCATATTTTTTCTCTTCCTTAACTAATGGCTTGTATTCTTACTCGAGTTGGGTAGGAGATGCATGCTCACTCTCCCCTTATTCCTCTGCTTCTTCATACAAATTCAAATTTCTTCTTCTCTTTGGCTCGGTGGTCTCCTTGTGTGGAGAGATATGAGGTGATTTCTTTACCATTTGTGGGGTTCCACTTTGAGTCCTTGTGCATTTGAATACTTTCTTAAATCTATACTCCCCTACTCAACCTCCATATCTTCCTCTTCATCTTGTCCCTGAGATGGATTGGTCACACGCTATGACTCTTCTCTGTCATATGGTTACTTTATTATAAGCTCTAAGCCTCCACTATCTTCACCCTCCTCTTCTTCATCCTCTACTTTAACAGTTTTTGTGGGCCTTTATGCCGATATGTTTTCCATTGTGTACTTACCCTTCAGTGGCCCTGGGAGCATGAATTCATTCACCACATACTTATTTTTCTCCATCTTGGGCTTCATCTGAAGATACACTAATGTTTTCCCTATATCTTCTACATATAAACTTATCATCTTGATATTCAATACCTTTGAAATGAGCCTCTCGACATAGGCACTTCTTCCTAGATACACATACTTCTTCCTCAATGTGTGGAAGTCATAGTCTACTTATTTGCATTGAATAACAGTAAGCGCATGTCCATAAATATGTGAACAGATGCTTAGAAATACCTTACAGTGAATTTGTAAGGAATTTTATACCAAGGGCTCCAGAATCCATCTCTCATTAGGAAGAGCATGATACAGAAATGATGATATATAACAAACTGGACTTATTTCCCCACTACTAATGGTAGGTCCTTCAGGATGCACCACTCTTCTCCAAATGTCGTGTAGAGCCTATCATACCATTTATCTACCCTTTTCTTGACATCATCTTTCATGGACCCTTTACATAGGTACGTGTTAAACCTTTCATTTGGTGACTTATTCTCCACAAGGTATTCCCATACCTTTTCTTTTAGCCTGTATGGTACTCCAATTTCCAAGAATACTGGTGATAATAGAACAACCCCAAATCTGATTTTCCCTCATGTGTGTGCTTCCTCAACTATTTTCTCTCCAATGTAGCTTGCAATATTATAGACTACTCCTTCTAACATCTTTTTGGCAATGTGAAACCACATGGTGCTCACTTATGACCACCTCTCCTGGTCGTTCAACTTTGTAACAAGGTGTGTTGTTACTTACACAACCAGATAGTTCTTTAACTTGTCTATATCCATATCGTGTAGAACCTTCAGGTACCCCAACTCCTATCTTTTCTTTAAGATCACATCTTTATCTATGAGATCTTTCTTTATATCTTCTCATGTGGCCTTCAAACCTATCACCGTTGAGATAAGCATGAATGAGATTCTAACTCTACATCCTGCAAAGTAGAAGAATTCCTCATGCACTCTACTCATGAGCCACTGGTACACAGGCTCATACTTCCCAAAATATGGAAGCTCATATAATTATTAGACCCCAATTCTCTTCAGAATCTTCTCACCTAAATCATCATGAACCAACATGTCATCCACTGTAAGTTTTTTCTTCCTCGTAGTGAGCAAGGAATCAAGCTCCTTCTTGTTCTTTATGGTCCTTTGATTATATTCACTTACTTTTCTCTTTCTGATAGGTGAATCCCATTCCTGGCTGATGATGAATCCTTCTGGATATTACATTTCTGAAAAATCAATTTCAGGTGCCATCTCTTCCTCCTCAGTGACCACCTTCTTCTTTCCTTTTCATCATATTGCAGCTGCCTTCTTAGGTGCCATTTTTACCTTACAAACGTCTCCTCTTTAACTTTGTAATTTCTGAATCAAAACCTAGCTTGATTCAATCCTACCCTAGGTGGAAAATTTGTACCCTAACTCCTCTTTGTCACCTCAGTTCACTCAAATCCTTCACCACCAGGGCCACAAGATTCTTTTCACAAAGATATGTTTTTTACACTTGGTTTCATACCCTTTGCACCTTAACCCAATCACTCGGCTCTTCGCACTTAGCTCTTTCCTCAAATAATCTTAGTTATAATGGTAAAAATGAATTTGTATCCCTTCCTTATATAATTTTTCAAATTTGATGCATTTATTGCTCCTTCATCTAACAAATATCCTCTCATTCATTAACCAAATTCATTCATTCCATGCGGTACATCTTTATGCCCCAACTATAACCTTTTAGCATGCCTTCCTACCCTCTGGTCATAGAGTTATCTTCAGCGTGCACCCTTGCACCCGAGTACCTTGTCATTGTACCTTCTCTTAGTAGTTATCCTGGCCTCTTCTTACCTTGTGTTATACTGTCCTTTCATTCATCTCCATGCTTGGTCACTTTTGAGAAGAAATATTCTTTTGACTTAAAGTACACAAGTAGCAGCTTATTCCTTTCACCTTTTAATTTCCACAGTCTTTTACTTGGATAACTACAACCACCACAAACTAAAATTATGTGCAGTCCTCTATGCATAAACATTCTTCACATAGTAATTAACTTCATGCAGACAATTCCACTTATTACACAAGAACAACAACTAAATTGACAAAGCATAATGAAAATGAAGGAAAAAAATTAAGGAAATATAGAATTGAAAACCTAATCTAAAAGCCAATAATGCCTTATTATAAACACCAAGAAGAATTATTTATAGTAGGGATTTAGCCTACTCTTGTTAAAATAACCAGGTAGCCATGTTCCATCAAGTGCTTCTAACTGGAAAGCTCCTGATTCAAGTATGTAAGTGATGACATACAACCCGAACTAATGTACTTTGAGCTTTCCTGGATGGCACAAGAACTTAGATTCATACAGAAGTACCATTTGTCCAACTACCAATTTCTTCTCCTTTATATTTCTATCATGCCATGCTTTCTACCTGGCCTTTTCCTACTTCTGAATCCAACATGTTATGGCTCTTCACTCATCCAGTTGAATCATCTTTTCAATTCACTCTTCTAAAGCATTCTTATCAGCTAGACCTCCAGCGCATGTAATGCGCAAAGAATTTAACATAAATTCTATAGGGAGAATGGCTTCTATGCTAAACACCAACTAAAACGGTGTGGATTTGTTCAATAGCTTATAATGTGTTCTATATGCCCAAAGAAAAATTGACACTTTATCATCCCAATCCTTTCTTCCAACATCACAAATTTTTTTCAATGTCTGGCTCAAAATCTTGTTGAAAGCCTCAAAAGTTCCATTTTCCTGAGGGTGCTAAGGTGTAGTATTATGGTGGGTAACCATAAACTCATCTAATAGGATCCTTATGGTTTCATTTAAAAATTGGGTACCCCTATCACTTGCCAAACTTAAAGGACATCCATATCTTGTAAGAACATTCTCCCATAGAAACCTATCTATTGTAGTTGTTGTCTAGTCCTTTGTAGGTGTTACTTTTTCCCACCATGTTATATAATCTATACAAGTAATGATATAGCATGATCCAGTCCTATGTGATGTTGGTGAAATAGGTCCTACAAAATCAATGGCCCATTTCTCAAATGGTTTTGCACTAATAATAGGTATTAGTGGCATTTCATCTCTTTGTCCTAGTTTTCCTAGGTGCTGGCAATGGTCACACGCCTTACAATATTCTTAATAGTCTTTATACAATGTCTCCCACCATAAGCCAACAAGTAGGATTTTTCAGGCAGTTGCATCACCTGTATAATGGCCTTCTACAATACCACCATGGACTTTGTCCATAATATCCTTGTTCTCTTGCTCTAATACACAATGGTGTAATAATTCATCTCTTCCTAACTTATAGAGGTCACCACTAATTAACATAAACAGTGTCATGTGTATAAAAAGTTGTTTCTTTTCAAATTCCTTCATTCCTTATGGTGTCACACTAGTCCGTAGAAAGATAACAATGTCTTCTAACTTTGATGGCATGCATTTTAACCTAAATAATTGTGCATTTGACATGGTTTCTGTAATTGCTTGTGCTTCCTCTCCTGAGTTGATTCTAGACAAGTGGTCTAGTCCAGAGTTACTTTTCCCTAGCTTCACCACAACTGTGAAATCAAACTCTTGAAATAGGATTACCCATCTACATATGCACCCTTGTAAGATGGGTTTGTTCACCATATACTTCAATTCCATGTGATCTATATAGAATACAAATGGTGTAGCTAGCAAAAACTATCAAAAATTGTGTAATGCATAGACCATTCACAAAGCTTCGCACTCTGTAGTTGTATAATTTTGTTCAACAGGAGTCAGCTTCCTACTAGAAAAGTAGATAGGATGATCGAAAGTACCTTCTCTATGTTGAGTTAATATTGCACCAATTTTTGTGTTAGAGGTATCCACGTGTACTTGAAATGGTTTTTCCCATGAAGTAAAATGCAGGATAGGCACAATAGTAAGTTTCTCTTTCAATGTTTCTCCCCAATAGAATGTACCTTTTCCTTTCACTAAATCCTCTAGAGGTGTGGAAATTTTTACATATCCCTATATGAATTTTCTATAATATCCTTTGTGACCTAAAAATCCATGCACCTTTCTCTGACTGGTAGGCACTTCTAAGCCTAGAATTACTGCAACCTTAGCTAGATCAACAAGTAATCCCTCCTTACAGACTATGTGTCTGAATAGTATTCCAAAAGGTGTAGTAAATATAAAATTCTTGATGTTCAAAGAGACACTCAATTTTCTGCACCGTTCAAACATTAAGTGCAGATTGTCATAGTGACCTTTAACAATCCCATATATTGTCCAATCATCAAGGTAGACCTGTAAGAAGTTGTGAATAAAATATTTTAATTCTTGAACAACTATGAGTGAGAATAGAGTAGGCTAATTTTTCAATCCAAAAGGCATCACAGTATAGGAAAAATTGCCCCATTGAGTAGTAAAAGTTGTTTTTTCTTGATCCTCTTGAGAAAACCTAACCTGATGATACCCAGAAAACCCATCTATGAAGGAATATATTTCATGCCCTACAAATCCTTCTAGTATTTCCTTAGTAAATGGCATAAGGAATGGATCCATTACACATGCAACATTCAACTCCCTGTAGTCCAAACATATTTGAATTCTACCATCCTTATTGATACTGATCACCATTAGACTAACCCATTATGACTCATCAAGGGGCTTGATAATTCCATATTTCAACATTTTATCAATTTCTTCTTTTACCTTTTTGTACAAATTATGATTCATTTTGTAAGATCTCCTTCTCAATGGGCGTGCACCATCCTTAAGATTTATCTTCATTTCCCCAAGTGATTCATGCACGCCTTTAATCTCATGATACCCTCGAGGGAATAATTTTTTATAATCCCTAAGTAACTAAATGATGTTTTTCCACTTCAGACTCTGACCAATAGTCTTCAATTATGACCTCTTTTGGCTCAGCCTCCGAACCTATATTCACCTCTTTATCTTCATGGGTTTTTGATAGGTGCATGTATCCTTGTCTATACTATCCAAGACCTCGCACACCCCTTATGAATATTCAATACCCAGGTTCTCAACTTCCTCATCATTCACGATGTAACCCATATTTCCTTTCTCTTTCTCAAGGAAAGCATGTTCAAGTAGTATGGAGTCCATTTCTTATTCCTTTTCAAAATGTGCTCTAGAATCTATCTCACCAAATAATTTCTAAATATGCTCTTCTACATTTGCACTATCTCCCATAGTTAAGTGCTTAACAAATTGGATTGCTTCTTCTACTAGAGGTTTAGTCGAGAAGTAGTCAAAGGTCTAGGGTATTCCTGCAGTCAAATTTTGCTAATTCCCAGTCTCTCAATGTAGTTTGGTGTATACATACCAGGTGCATGCACATCCTTGGAGAGTGGAATATAATTTATGCTACCAAATTGAAGGTGGTAATGCTTCCTATCTTGTTGTCCAAAGTCTCTCACACTGTTGAATCTGGTGCTAAACAGGTTGATCACCATTATAAATGTAAATCTACATAGGTGCATTGCTTCTTACAAACCTAATAGATAGGGTGATTTTGATCTCCTTCTACTCCATAAGATTATCTCTACGAATTACCCACTAGCACGCTATTGTCCCACATAAGAAACATACTAACATATCTCTTCTCTTAATTTTATATGTCCACTGTGTTTCCATGGATTTTAAAAAATATAGGTAAGATCTTCTGCTCCTGTATACCAAGGTATTGTGCCACATATCCATTGAAAAAAATTAAGTCCATTCTTACACGCAACCACACTTTTTACGTAACATCCTACAATTTCATATGTATCATGAGCCCAATCTTCACAAGCAATACTCGTAGTATCACTAATAGAGTCAAAAACATCCCACTATAGGATGCCTTCCTTTGATGGCTCATTGACCTCTAGGTCCTGAATAGCATGTACATAGAATGTATTTAAGTCCTCCTCATGTAGAGGCTCAACATATGGTGTAGAATTCCCATCTGTCAAAGGTATCACAACCCTTTCATCTTTTTTTCTCAAAGCTGATATACCCCTTATTGAATCTCAAATCATTATTATTTACATAACCCCAAGGTCATCCAAGAAAGGATAGTAAATTGTCTTCTTCTGCAAGTGCTAATACCTTGAAATCCCCAGTGAATTTAGCCCCTTGTATAGATATAGATGCATTCTTAAAAACTCCTATGGGAGTGACCTTAGTCCTATTTTCCATAAACAACACATTAGATGATGGTTGTAATAGAGGTCTCCCCATTTTTACCCATGCATCTAAAGTAAGCACATTTACTTCCACACCTGTATCAATCAATATGTTGCTCAGCAGCCATCCATCCACAACAACATTTCAGAGTAATTTCCTTGTCATAGTTAATGCTATCAGGGGAAGATTCACATGCAAGATCTACCTTCTGTTCCTAATACTTACACATGGAATGTTTCCTTTTAACCAACTTCCTAATAGTGGAATGATGTTTCCCTAGTGCAACATTTTTGCACACTTCTCTTAGATCATCGATATCATTTTGGACTACCTCTGATTCTTTCTTCTACTCCTTTAAGTATTGTATTTCACCCTGAAGATTCCTTAGCACTTCCATGGTATCCTGGTAAAATTCCTTCCGATGAGTAGGATCTAGGTACCTTGCATGTAAAACCTCCTCCTTGGTGATTGTAGGCTTCTGGTACAATGCCTCTCGTGTGCATGCTGCTTCAGCATGTGTGGTAATCTTCATAGTTAAGGCCACAGGTTCTGGTGTTATCTTGGGAATCCACTAATTTTCCTCCACTTGATGGATCCTAACCATCCCTATGCCTTTGTTTTCCTAATTATTCTATTTACTTAGATGTTCATATAAGTCTGGGCACTCCTCATAGCTATGATTCTTTCCGTAGAAAGAACATGTAACATTCTTGGGACATTTTCACCTATAATTATCAGGGGATCTGCATGTATAAAACATCCCTCGAGGAAACTTGCTTCTTCCTCCACCACGGCCTTGTGCTGTATATCCACCTCGATATCCATGTCCTCTTCCATGAACTCCTTCAAAATGGCCCTCATTCATGTCATAGCGTGGTTGATTATGATTCTGATCCTTGTGCTCGTTCTTATTCTTAGAGTTATCCGTTACATTTGTCTGTTGTACCCCAATGTCTATAACATAATGGATCTAACCAATCAATAGATAATCCTTAGTATCATGGATCATGGACCTAAAAATCTTGCAAAATCAGGACACATTCTTCCTTATCATGTGCTATAACAATGGACAGTGACTAGCATCATGATTCAAATGACATATTTCATAGTCTAAAAAAAATGAACGTATAAATATATGAGGGAAACTATCCTTAGTATGACCTTCCACTTCATAATCTGTACACCAGATCCCTGAGCATGTTTCATGAGCTGAATTTACCGATAACATTTCTAGCTACTTTGTCGTGGCTGTAATCTATGCCTTTAAGAATGGACTAACACCAGTGTCATTTCTCCCAACTTCCTTGGCACGTAGGTATGCTTCCAACGCTTCATGTAGATCAGTGTATGTCTTATGTGACAGTTCTCTTCTAAATGGTGTAATAAATCCTCCAATAAAACCATTGTGCATGTTGGCTGGCATGAATATCATAAGACAACTTAGATAAAAGTGTCTTAAAATGGGCATCATACTCACTTACACTCTTAGTATTGCCTTTCTTGATATCTTTGAGCACGCTTATACTCTTCTACTCAAACTCCGGGATATAGAACACTTTTGAGAAAGCATCCTTCAATGCTACATAATCCATGTAAGTTTGATAAGGGTAAAACTTCCTATACCATCTATGTGCACGTCCCTATAATATAGTAGCAAATTGACTTGCCTTGTGCTCAAAAGTTGTGATCCCTTTCTTGTGCCACAATATTTCACACATGTGCACATCCTTAGCAGCATCCTCTATTCCTCTATACTCAAGAAGATGAAGATACATCTCCATATAAATATTATGTGGTTGTTGTGGGCCTTGACCACTTGATCTAGAACCTCCTATGTTTCCTCTACCTCTAGAACCATAAGATCCACCAGAACTAGAACCACCTATAGCTTTTGATCCTCCACCTATAGCTAGAACATGACCTATAGATGTACTCTCATGTACTCTGACAGTATTACTATATTGAACCCCTACATTTTGTAAAGTAGTTCCACTTCCATAGGTGAATCAAATGTTCTGCATGCTCACGTTCTATGTGGATGATGTACCTAAAAATGTTCCTCCAAATAACATTGAAGTCATCTTTCTTGCCATTGATGCACTTGCTCCATGACTTACTCCTGTTCTTCTACTTCTCAAGTTAGCTTGATGGTTACTTGTCGTACTAGATACGGGAAAACCAAGTGCAAGGGATAGGTCACCAGGTGGATTAAGATGTGCACCCATGGCCCAGGTAGTATTTTCTGGTACACTTCTATGTGAATCCAAGGGGGGATCTCTATCATGCTTTCCAAAATGGAGGAGTTCTAGATGCTCTGGCTCCATGTATTCTACACGAGCTTCAAATCCTTCATGAGCCATCTCTCTCCTCAATTCCATACTTTCTGCAATGGTACATGGTTTCTCTATCTCCCTCTCTCATACCTCATTATACTTAAGTTGCCTTTCCTCTCTCTTCCTTTCTGCTGCTAGGTATACCATCTATCACCAAACCTATTCCTTCCCTCGTGCGTGGTGAATTTTAGTTAGCCATCGGTTTACTCTCCAGGTTCAAATGTACCATCAAGATCTTGATCACTAGTGGAATACCTTGTAGATATGCTCCTCTAGGATACCAAAAAATTAGAATTCAGCTACCTCCAGGAAAGAATACGTCGAAATTGAATATTTGAGAATATAACTGCTGTAGAACACCACGAAACCACGTTTCCATAGCAAGAGTCTAGATTATATTAGCATCATAAAGGGATTGAAATTCATCCTGTGTCTAGACAAGTGTGCAATACCTCCAATTCCTCTTAGATGTATAATAAATCAGCAACTCGTATAATTCTACTGGAAAGATGGCAAAAAATCTCTCATATAAGTTTTCATACAAATTTTGTTCTACCCAAGTGCATGTGTTAAACTCAGATCCACTACTGAACCGTCATGCATATTCTTCCTCCAGGTAATGTATCCACTCCTCAATACTTCCTAGAGTTAACCGGTATGTCTTCATCGTGAACCATCCTGAAAACAACTAAAAAAGAGGGTCCCAGAAATAGAACCAATGATGTAGCCTAGAATTTACCAAATAACACCCTAGACACATTAGCACATCACTCAATGTAGAATGAATGCTCACCCGAAGCAAACAAAGGTACCAGGTCCCTCATTAGAGTTACTGTAGCAGAATTTTCACGTGATGAAGGAAGAAACATATAGATCCATAACCAATCCATCATTCTACAATGCATGCCACATTCAGATCTATGAAAGAACAAACTTATAAAATAATCATGATTGAATCAAGAACATGCACTACTCAATTACACACAAGAATGACACTTAGATTCAGCCAATAACTTCCATCCATTAATAAACACATAATCTCCTTACAATAATGGCCTTCTATACCAATGCACACATGGACCTGATACAATAATCTATTCATATGCACATATATCTTTATTCTTACCTCTTACACTCTACATATACCTATATATCTCTCATCTTTATCTCTTAGGTAATTTACTACATATAAATAGGGTGGGGAATTTCCCTTCACCACTTATCTATTCCAAAAATAGGCTGCATGCTATTAATATTCACGCACCATTTACAAGCATAGCCACAGATGCAAGTGTGTTATCTATATACCTCTTACAGTTAACTAAAGTGACATGTTTCACCTGATTCTTAGAGTGTTTCGTGGAATGTGAAGAAACAGATAAGGGTAAAAGGGATAGGAGGAATACATGTTAAAAATATGGTTGAAGGTTGTTGTGTGCGTATGACTTCTTAATCCGTAGCTAATCATGAAAGCTTCCTTTTGGCTAGGGGAACTACCTAAAATGAAAAACAACACCACTAAAAGAGATTATATAGCATATGACAGTGGACTGCCTAGCGTATGCTAGTTCCAAGAAGTGTGATACTCCCTAGAAGGTTATCAATCCACTATTTAAAACAATTCAATGTTAATAACAAATGAAATCCTACTATATTTAAAATGATTTAGGTATCTCATTCAACTAAAATAAGCAATTTTTTTCACAACAGGCTAAGCTATGATTGAATTTGAAGGGAAAGGTCTCTGTCAGAGTACTAGTACTGGTCAGGGTCTAGTTTTGGGATGTTTTGGGTATTTATTGGTGAAGTTAGGCTCTGTTCTTGTTCTAAGGTTAAAACACAGAGAGTGACACCAGTCTGGTATGACTGATGTCTATTTAAGTGAAACTGGTGATGGTTATGGGTAACCAGCGTTGGTATGGTCAGTGTAGAGAAACCTTATTAAAATATTGGTATTAGGACAAATCTGAGGCTAAATGGAAATGAAGAGGGCAATGGCAAGGTTTGTAGAGATCTTAGGTATACTCAAAGGTGTTTAACAGTTAGGTATGGGTAGTTTAGTTGTGTGGGGGAAGGGATGATAAAAACTTGCATGAAGGTAAATGGTGGGAGAATGGGAATGTAAGTAGAAACTAATAATAGAGGTAATAGAGCTTACTAAAATGAAAGTAGATGAATGCTGGATAATAAAATACTTAATGTTGTATGAGCTTGATGGCTGGATGACAACGGTAGTTGATCAGATGGATGGAGTTTGATGTGGTGATGGTGCTTCCCAGGATGCTCTCGTGAATGAAAGTTGCTCTAAGATCACTTCTGATGCTGGCTGTGGATGTTTGGATGTGTATGTGAATGTGGGTTCTACTTACATGCAGCTCTGGTTTCATCTCTTTTCTCTCTGAATGTGCCGACCTTGAAATAAGGTTGTTTTGGGGAATAAATCATAACCAACGACGGTTCCAGGTTGACTGACGGTGGTTTTGGGTAACCTGCGTTGGTTAGGATGGGATTTCTGAGGTTTTCTAAAATGGACAGATCTGCTTGATTTCTTGGATCTTGTTCCTTTCTCTTTGCAGATTAGAACGGAAGTTTCTTTTGTAATGGGGGGGAATGTGGTTAGAGGGAATGTAGGATCTGATTTTTAGGGTTTAGGTAGGTCTTAGTTAGTTATGGCAACATACTAAGAATATGTTTGGGGTGAGGTGGCTAGGTGAGGTGTATAGGTGACGTGGCGGTGTGAGAATTATCCTAATTAGGATATTTAAATAATAAATATCATGAGATCATGAATTAATTTAATTAAATTAATTAAATTAATATTAGTGTGGGATGAAAGGGGCCATGGTTAGGTGAGTGTGTTCAAGGTGGTTATTTGACGCGAGACCAAGGGGAGTGTGACCCAATTTTGGTGTCTACTATTTTGCCCCTTTTTTTGCATAGCTTGTATTGGTAAGTGACACTCACAAAAATAAGATGTGGTTGCCCCATGTGTGGGTGAAGGTGATCCCCCTCAAACTAGGAACTGATGAGGCAAATAGTAGAATTAGTGAGTGGTTTGATAAAAGGTGAATTTGATGAAGAGGAAGGCTAACAACGGGAGTAAAGGGGTAAAAGGTATAATCAGGTAACCTAGGTAATGGATCAGGGTCAAAGGTAGTAACAGTCAAATAGATACACAAGAATAAACTACAACACTGGTACCAGGTTGAAGAGCATGCAAATTCTACATTGTCTAAGGTTGATAGGCTTATCCAAACAAGGTTGAGGTGATTCTGGTATCCAAGCTATAGGATATGGTCAGGAAACACATCGCAAATCAGGTGCAGAAATGTTTAGGTATGTTCCGATACACCAAAGGTTGGGTTAGGATAAACAGTCACAGCAAGAGGTAAAGTAAGGTCATTAGGTCAAACAACACTGGTAATAGTGTCGCAAGGTATAGCAAAGACATGAAGTCACATGTTACTAGCAATGAAGTCCAAGTAGCTAGGTCAAAACACGGGTGGGGCTGAGGTGTGGGTAAAACAATGAGTCCCTAAATGAGGAAGAGGTTAAATGGTAAATGATGAGGTCAGGAGGGTAAACAGAAATGTCAAAGTTAGGTGTGGGTGAGGTAAAAAGGATTGAGGTTAGAAAATTAGGGGAAATGGGTAGTAATAAGACTGAGAAGGATAACCAACAATGGTCATAATGGACTGATGCCGGTCACCATGGACCGACCATGGGAGGCTAGGGCACAAGACCAACGTCGGTCAAGGTAAAACCATCACCGGTCAAGTCGGGAAAGCTATAAAAAGAAAAAGTTCCACATTTTGAAAATCATTTGTCATTTACCAAATTGGAGAAAACGATAAGAGATAAATAACGAGGTGGAAAGTGACTAAATGACATAGGAAACTAAGTTGGCGAGCCACAATGTGAGTGATTTTTTGTCGATAGGCTGATCTACGGGCGCGATGATTGGATTGGGTGATTGTTTGAATTAGATTGAGCCAGCGGGAAATTGGTGATGGTAGAGGCAGGAGAGGAATCAGGTGGACCTACACAGTGGCCCGAGCTACCACCATGTAGATGACATCATGATGAGGTAAGAATACATTCTAATTTTTTGTTTGTTTTGATTAGGTAGAGGAGTGAAATCGGTAGGAGGGAAAAGAGGTTTGGGGGGAAAATATTTAAAATTTGAATGGCAGGAATGTAAGAGAAAAGGGAAACAAGGGAGGGTAGGTTTAGGTAAGTGAGGGGTGGGAATGGGTATTTGGTAGGCATTTGTGGGGGAAATGGGTATAAAGGAAGAGTGTAGGAGAAAAAAGGGTAGGGTGTAACAGGTTTTTTGCCGCGGCAGTGATCGACATCGGTTTGATCTTAGTCGGCGTCGGTGGGTAAGGACTAGTATCAGTCACAGATGTGATGACTGATGCCGATGACCATGGTCAGTCAATTTTGACTAATGTTGGTCAGTAGGCTAAAGAGGTAAGCTCTTAACGAGCTAAAATGGATGGGTTACAGACAGATAGATAGGGGTAGGGAGAGTTAGGTAGGGGGGAAAGTTATGGGTATAGTTAGGTGGGTGAATAAGGAAGATCGATGGGAAGGGAAAAATGAAAATAAGTGAGGGTCTGAAACATGGGTAGATTGGTAGTGTTGATTTAGGGTATAGATATAGGTGAAAGGTTGAGTTAGTTAGGGTAAGCAGTATAGTAGGGGGAACAAGGTTGCATGTAGGTATGGTCAAGTTTAATTAATATGATTGGTTGTATGTAGGCCAGGGATTAGCTACATATGAGGGATAGGGTACCACCCTTTCTCATGGAGATATAGGGGGAGATGACATGTGAGGACTGGATCCATGTTGTAGATGTGGGTCTGATTAGTGTTAGACACTACCGACACGTAGTCCAAGAGGTGATTTTGATGGTTTCCCTCATTGATAGATGGGATTCGGTAACCAATACATTCCATTTGCCGATGGGTGAGATCACGATCACCCTAGAGGATGTTTATAGGATCCTGCGACTACCTATAATAGGTACACATGTGTACATGATCTCATCAGAGGCATCCAAGGAGTTATTGTTACTAGTTTTTGGAGAGGGGCTGGCATTGCTAAGATTCCATAGTCCCAGTATGATCTACGGGGTGATGTATCAAGCCTACTCTGAGGAGATGATGCTGGTAGTGATTTTGATGGAGGTAATTTGATGTTTTGCACTACCAGATGTAGAGGGTGGGAGGTTCCCATGGTCACTGATGGGGGTCCTACATGACATGGTGGAGAGCAGGACTCAGTTTGCATGGGTGTCTATGTTCTTGGTATAGCTATACAAGGAGTTGTGGGATTATGGGTGACTACGGTAGTTTAGCTTGTGCTGCACATTCTTATCACATTGTTGGGCCTATGAGTACATTGTGTGTGTGCACCCAGTTGGTATGCTCCAGGTTGATGCATTCGAGCCAGGTTTTGTTCGAGTGGGCTACAAGTGATGGGTTCCGGTGATGTGAGAGCATCGAGTGGCTAAAGTGACACATGATGTAGCCTATTAAAGGAAATTACTAAAGGGGTTTTTCAGGGTGGAAATTATTTGGAGACCATATGTACACTATCCTTCATATAGGAAGATGGTGGTAGAGTTGGATGGGTTATAGATTTATAGGTGGATAGAGGGGTGGTAGGCTGGGGAGCATGAGATGATACCCGTAGATCCAGTTAGACAGCAGTTTGGTTTGCCACACAATATACCTCCACCCTTCCCATAGTATAGGAGAGATGATGTGGAGAGGCCTATGTCTCGAGAACGATCTATTGTGCTGACCGGGTAGGAGGAGTAGCTTGTTGACTGACAGATAGATGATTCCAAGGTGATAGACAGGTATAGACAGTGGTGGGATGCACAGCTACAAGTAGTACCACCAAGGTCAGGGCAGCCAGATTTAGCCACCATCACATTTTAGAGAGATTCCCTATAGGGGTAGGTGGCTACCCTAGTGACCCAATTAGGCATAGTACAGGGACATCTGATAGGGGCCGAGGCACAGGTTATGACCCTACAAGCACATAGAGTACTAGGACCAACACCCACACTAGAGGGAGAGGGAGAGGGAGTGGGTGGAGATGGAGATGGATATGGGGTATATGTATCTTCCCTACAGGTGTAGGTGATAGGTTTGCAGGGCTAGTTGGCCACAACGCGGGTATAGGTTATAGGTTTACAGGGATAGGTGGATGATGCATAGGCACATATAGTAGTCCTTCAGGCCCTAGTACAGGTGTAGGCTCTGAGGCTGATGGCACCACCACAAGGATAGGGATAGGGTCCCATTATTCAAGTAGGAGCAGGGCAGGGTCAAAGGCTGATGGCACCACCACAACTAGTACTTACTACTAGATTAAGAGATACTGTGGGTGAGGTGAGATACTACCATGATCATTTGATGGTAGTGGGGATATATGTCTTATCATATGCCAAGCACATAGCACAACATGCCTTGAGTGAGAGGAGAATATCCTACACACAGTGTGGAGAGTACAGGGGCCAATGAGCCCAGGGGCTTGGTCAGGTTGAGGCCTCTAGTGAATGGAGGGAGGTCAGCCAACCACTGGGCTAGAGGAACGGAGGAAGAGATAGATGAGATGGGTGTTTGGACCTCATATGGGGAGATGATTGAGGTCCATGTATTTTTGACATATATACCAGCCTACGTGCCGAAGATAGTGAGGATGTACATGAGATTTTTTGAGATGTTGTTATATATACCGGCCTATGTGCCGAAGATATTTGAGATTCATGTATATAGATACACATGTTTGGATGATTTATTATTTATAGGGATGATGGTGATCATGGTATGATGTATATATGGTTGTGTTTAACTTGTTATTTTTTATTTGTATATGTGATGGAAACTAAGTAGTGTAGGCATGACAGAGCCAGGTCATAGGCATGGATGGAGTCAGGTTTTAGGCATGGATTGAGTCAGGTTATAGGCATAGATTGAGTTAGGTCATAGGCATGGATTGAGTCAGGTCATAAGCATGGATGGAGTCAGGTTTTAGGCATGGATTGAGTCAGGTTGACTTAGGCATGATGAAATTTAGGTTTGGTTTAGGTATGGTTGAGTTGGGATTGGTTAAGGTATGGTAGAGTTTTCAATTCATTAATTTGTGTAATTAATGATGATATGGGTCACGTTGAGATGTTTGTAGTAAAATGCATGATAATGGTAAAGAAATGGTATACATAATGAATGCATGAGTGGTGATGGTAAAGAGGTGAAGTAATTCTTGTTTGTTTGGTTTAATTTCTGATTATTGATATAAAAGGGAAAATAACTAGGGTAAAATGTGACTAAGAAAGGGGAGAAGGAATTTTTTAGGGTAGAGAGCGGCCGAGCTAACCTCCAAGGGCCCCATGCCCTCGGAGTGTTGCCTACATAGTCCTGGCGAATAGGTACCTCAGGCCTATGTAGTTCTCCCATAAGCTAGGGAACAATGTGAGGCAATATGAGAATGGGTTGGTAGGTTATAGGCATAGTTGAGTTGAGGTCGTTTAGGTACGGTTGAATTGTGGGAAAATAGGTATGGGTGATTTTCAGTTGATTGTGGTGAAAGAGGAAAATTTCACAGAGATAAGCATTGAGGATCTAGTCCTATATAAGATGATCAATATGTAATGAAGAAGCTAAAAGATAAGAGGAGGAAAGAGAGCCACCTGATTGGTGAGGATCATAACGGTTGGATCATACCTTAGATAGGCTAGTAAACGTAAGACCCTAAATAAATTGCATGATTAATTATTCTAAAGGTGAAGAATAGTCACATTATCACCAAATTTCATAGTTTCAAGAGGTCCCTTGAGGAAGTAGGAAATGAAGGTGTAAATGGTGAGAAGGTGAAAAGTGGTTATTTTATATGGTATGAGGTAGCATGCCTTTTTGGCAAGAGATCCTAGATCACAATGAGCAAGTCCATGATGAAAAAGTTTTTCTATTTGACTTGTATTTGAGATAGACTGATCAATGTGGGAAGTCTATATGGGATGAGGAAATTATCTCGTTGAGGTCTTCATGAAGCTGATCGATGCGAGAAGCTTTGGGTTCTCTTTTTATTTCTTTTTTTTGAAGCAAGCATTACATAGTTGTCCTTTGAGGGAATAGTCTATTTATAGCAGTGATGTAGAGAGAAAGATGTCCTTTTTGAGGGAGTCATCTTTTTATTGGAAGTTTTACTCAAGGAGTTGGATCCCATGTGAGGGCTTTTAAGTCATTGACAAGACTAAGGTAAAGAATAGGATTCTTGTTTAGAATGCAAGGTGAAACGACCATGGGATCTCATCTGGAAGAAGATGAAAATTATCCATGAGAATCATGCCATGTGTAGAGCCATGGTACAAATATTTAAGAGAGGGTAAAAGAGTAATGGATATGCACATGATTCTTGTTTCATCATTGGGGATGATATAGTGAAAGGAGGGAAGTGAATAGTGCTCAAGGGATGAGCATGAAAAGAGGTAGGAGGTGAGGTAAGAATTAAAAGTCAATAATAGAATGGTTGAAGATGCAAGGCAGTAAGAGGCTTAGGTTTGGGTTTACCATCTAGTGAAGATAAATGATAAGAACCTGATCTATAAGCATGAGTCATGATGTATGATCCAAGTCAATTAGGAGAAATTTTTCCCCATTTACTTTTTTCTACTTTGGTTACATGCTAATTTTCCTTCAGGATGAGGTCACTAACTTGGAAGCTTCATTCATGGACATGTTTTTCATAGGCATGTTTGATAGGTTTTTGGTAAATTTGGAGATGGTCAAGAGCATTCAGATGACGTTCGTCTAATAACTCTAGCTGTGCTAAATGGTCTTAGCGAAAGTCATCATCATTAAGCATGTCATGGAGAGAAATATGAAGAGATGGAATCTAGACTTCGAGAGGCAAAACAACCTCTGTACCATAGACTAGATAAAAAGGTGTGGCTATAGTGGACGTGTGAATACTAGTACGGTACACCCACAGGGTGAAAGGAATGTGCATATGAAAGTCCTTCCCAGTATAGTTAACCACTTTCATGAGAATTTTGTTCAGGGTTTTATTAGTGGATTTGGCCTTGCCATTGGTTTGTGGTAATATGACGATGAGAAACTTAGTTGAATAACAAAGGTGTCGTAAAGTTTCCGCAAGGTTATATTTTTTAATTTTTTTTAGTTATCAGTGATGAGGCGATGTGGGACACCAAAGAGAAAAATAATGTGATGATTGATGAACTCACATATTTTCTCAACTTTCGTGGAGATGAGAGGTATGGCTTCAACCCATTTGGTGTACTATTAAGTAGTGGTGATGATCCATTGATGTCGTTGGGAAGAATGGGGGTTGATTTCTTTGATAAGAACCAAACCCCTATGAGAGAAGGGCCAAAGGTCACGAGAGACCTGTAAGGCATGACTAGGTGTATGATGAAGATTAGCATGTTGTTGGCATTTTATGCAACACTTAAAGTATTCGCAACAATCATGGTTAAGGGTCGGCCAGTAATATCCTAGGTGAAGGATGCACTTAGTAACCGTGAGACCACTGAAGTGACCTCCACATATGCCATCATGTACTTCCTTACTTGTATAGGTAATTTTAGAACTCGTCAGGCACCGTGAAAGAGTACCATTAAAGCCGCACTTATAGTGGAGGCCACCCATGATGATGTAATGAGTGACCCTTTTAAGAAAGGTGTTTTGGCCATTACAAGTGAGGTCAAGAGGCAAGATGGAGAGGGAAATATAGTCTAAGTATTGTTTATACCAAAGGTCACACGGTTTGGGAGTGACGATAGAGTAAACTTCACGGGGTAAATAAGAGGGTGATTAGAGTCTTTGTATGATGATAAATATTTTAGATTTGGAAGGCGAAGCAAGTATCTGAGAGGCCAAGCAAGCCATGGTATCTACAAATTTGTTGGTAGAACATGGGATGGTTTGAAGGGTGTAATAGTTGAAGGTGGACAAAATCATGTCCAGATGATACTTATACTTTTGAAGTATCTCATTAAGACACTGGTATATACAATTGACTTGGTTTATGACCAATTGACAATCACCAAAGATGTTGATGGACTTGACATCTAAGGTGTAAGCAGCCTGGAAAACCAATACGAGTGCTTCGTATTTGGCAATATTGTTTGTACAATAAAAATCAAGTTTAAAAGATAAATGCATGGGCTCACCATCAAGAAAAATGAGGATAACACCATCCCCAGTCCCACGCTGACACTTGGAACCATCGAAGAAGAGTGTCATTTGATAAGTAGGTTCATCCAGGGAAAGGGTAGCTATAGACTCATCTAGAAAGTCAAACTTAGAGGGTTGATCCCCAGAAATAGGAGCTTCAGCCAATTGGTCAACTATAGCTTGGCCTTTGATAGAATTTTGATGGAAGAATTCAAGGTCAAGGTCGGCTAGAATCATAAGCCAGTGTGCAGTGCATTATTTTTGGTAAGGTTTTGCATACATGAAGTGTAAGGGGTCGGTGTTGGTCATAACAAAGGTTTATTGGTTAAGTAGGTAATGGCAAAGTTTCGTGGCAATGAAAACTAAGGCTAAGAAAAGTTTTTACGGTATGGGCGTATCGAGTTTTGTAGTCCATAAGAGTATGACTTATGTAATAAACTAAATTCTCCCTATGTTTTTCATCATGATGAGAAAGCATGGCCCCTAAGGAGTGATGAGTAGCAGAGATGTATAGGTAAAAGGGTTGACCATCTTTATGTGGAGTGAGTACAGGTGGTTGGAGAAGGTATTGTTTTAAGGCCTCAAAAGATTTGCGGTAGTCATCATCCCATTTAAAGGAGACGTCCTTTTTGAGAAGATGATGAAATGGCTAACATCGATCGGAAAGTTATGAAATGAAATGGTGAATACACTGTAACTTACCTTGTAGGCTATGAAATTTCTTCAGATTAGTGGGTGGAGGCATTTCGAGAATGGCCTTGACTTTAGCTGGGTCAACCTCTATACCACATAAGGAAATGATAAATCCCAGGAGGTTTCTCGAGAGAACTGCGAAGACACGCTTCTTTGGATGAAGGTGAACACAATACTTAATGAGGTGGTCAAATATGGTTTTTAGGATGGTGAGGTGTTCAGAGCAGCGTCTAGATTTAGGAAGGAGATCATCTACGTAATCTTCTAATATACGGTGTATGATGTCATGAAAGATCTAATTCATATCCCGTTGATATGTGGCACTAGCATTTTCAAGGCCAAAAGGCACGAATTGATAGAAAAAGGTCCCCTAAGGGGTGATGAATGTGGTTTTGTGTTGATCTTTTGGGGCAAGAAATATTTGATTATAACCCGAGAAACCATCCATGAGTGATAACATCTCGTGACCAGTGGTAAGGTCAACCAATTGGTCAATACCAGGTAGAGGAAAGTCATCTTTTGGGAAAGCTAGGTTGAGATCATAGAAATTTGTGCAAATGCGAAGTGCCCTTGTCTCCTTAGTAACTGGGAAAATGTTAGAAATCCATTGAGCTTAATCAATGGGTAAGATGAAGGAAAAAAAAAGAAGGCACTGAAGTTCTTCTTTGACCAAAAGAGCCATGCAAGGGTGTATTTTCCTCAGCTTTTGTTTTACGGGCTTGGCATTAGGAATGGTTATGATATTGTGGACCACTATGGTGGGGTCAATACCAGGCATGTCAGTGTAAGACCAAGAAAAAGTGTGGTTATGAGTTTTGAGAAAAGAAGTGATGGCTTCCTAAACAGTAGCATCTAAAGGTTGGCCAATCTTTAGAATGTGTGGGTCATCCTGAGTATGGATTTTGATCTCGATAGTCAATTCATTGAACATGGTTTGTGTCTCAGATGGTAATGACTGATGAATATATGAGTCTTCTGCACCAAGATAGGTGAGATTCATGATCCTGACATTAAATGACATTAATAGAATGTGTATCATCATCGATAATTTCAAGATATAGGAAGGGAAGAGAAGAATGAGCCTCGCCCTCAGGTTGATAAGTCAGAGGCCCTAAGGAAATAGTGTTTATGAAAAAAAAAGTTAGGAGGGATGGATTCTAGATCCATTGACTCTATAAGTGAAGGCAGTGAAGAAGGTGGGTTAGGTGAATAAGGTGGAGCAAGTGAAGAAGGTGAGGAAGGGTTGATATCCTCAATGAGTTCAATGTAAGCTTTCTTGGTAGGTAGTTCAGCAAAGCCAACACCACTACGGTCATTATGTTTGTAGGTAGTACATGGAATAACAATGTGACGACCTTTCTCATAAAATCCAAAACCAAAACCTTTACACACACATCAGTGTAGGAAGGTGTGGGTGAAATGGCGATCAGAGAGTGACTGGAGGTCAGTAGAAAAGGGGTGGGTTTGTGATGGTGGTGTAGGTGTATAAGTTGAAGTATCAAGTCCCCCATAGGTGAGATTAGTGCAAAGGTGGGGAGGACCATAAAGGAGATGATCTCCTATGCAGTGATCATAGTGAGGGGGTTGGTGAAGGCTTCCATACTCTTGTGGAGTAAGGAATGTGTTAACATTATATAGGAAATACTCCCCTAGAGTGAGGTGTTGAAAAACACCTTCCAAGGGATTAGTGGTTGATATGTGGGTAGCTGGGATAGACAACATGTTAGATATTAAATCAGAGGTGGAGCTAGCTGATTAGGATGATGATAGGTCAGCAATCAAGGTCATGGCAGTAGTAGGGATGGAGGATTTAGGTGTGGTTGAGGTAGCGGTGGCACTAGTGGGTGGAGGTGTAGGTGAAGAGGAAGTGGTCATGGATGAAGATTCCTTAATGGGTACAAGCATGTTACAGGTTTTGAAAGGTGATGGGTCAACCAAAATGGTATAGGTGTGCCCTTAATGATCAAACTTCACACAACGATGCAAAGTGAAAGGAATGTAACCCATAACATGAATCCAGGGTCTACCAAACAACAAATTATATTGAAATTCCCCCTCTAAGATGTAAAATAACTCTAGAATAGTACGGGGGCCCATGTGAACATGGATGATGATGGTGCCAAGTGCAGAGGTGATATCATCATTAAATGAATGCAACATGACGGGATGTTTATGCATGTAATTGTCAGGTATGCACATTTGGTTGAATTCATGGGAGGAGATTATGTTAATTCTAGCACCCCCATCTATCATAACATGTCATATGTACATATATTATCAATATGGATGGAGATGAAAAGGGTTGGATCACGGTCATTGGTTTGGTGTTGTGTGATCTCTTCATCTGAGAAGATAAGGGTAGGTATTTGGTGATTTGATTGAGGTGTAGAAGAAGGTGGTAATTTGGTGAGAGAGGCTACATGATGAGGTGTAATAATGGAGGCTATGGGTTTAGGGTCATTAGGTAAAACCTCAATAGACTGAAGAACCTCCATGAGGGCTTGGCGATGGGATTCAGAGGTTTGAATGAGGTCATATAGGGACATTTTGAGAGAGTATTAGTGTAATTGTTTAAGCATTGTTCGATGTGTAACCCCATTAGAAATAGGATATGTGGGGCCACAGATAGTGACTTTAGGTGTGGGTGCAGATGGTATGTTGGGTATAGGGTTGGTTGGTGTGTTGGTTACCTTTTCCTTGCCTTTGTCCTTCTGAGTGCAGGTAGCAATGTGGATCATGTTGATATGAGGTGAGGATGTAGGTGGAGTAGGTGAGCCATGAAAGGTATAGCGAAAAAAAGGGAAGAAACCAAGAGGTGGGAAGGAACCTTGTGAAATGATTTGGGCACACCGACATTTGGGTGGAGGTTTGGTGAGTTCTCTTATACGAACCATGTTAATTTCAAATCTTAGGGTGGATCTAAGAGTTTTGGGGGTGAAGGTCTTGGTCACTAAATAGGTAATGAGGGAAGAATTGTGGAAACTGATGCTGGAAAAATGGGGTCTTCATCGAGAAGGTCATCATCATCAAAGTTTTCTTAAGGAGGACATAGCTAGATAAGAACAATTTTCAAAGCCTTATAGTTCTCTACATCATATCATAACACACGATGGTAGGCACAAATTTTGGTTTCATCAAACCCTTTTGGTTTAGGTTTGAGTGGGTTGTAAGTTTTAAGAGGTGGTAATGTGATGATGGAAGTTTCGAGAAGGTTGGCTAAGCTTTTGGCATAGGATCCTACTAGTGGATCACAATGGGAGGTGAATGTGGGTTTGGGTGTAGGTGTAGATGATTGTATAGGAAGAGTATTTACAAGAGGGGGAGTGGGTTGAGCTATGGTCTTAGGTGTTGGTCATGTTTGCTTGGGTATGGGCATGGTAGATGAACTGGCCATAGAGTGTGGGGTTGGTTGACCCACCTTATTGGAGGGTAGCAGATTTTTGCCTTTAGGTTGCACCTTCTTGGGTAAAGGTGTTATGGGCGCATAAGATTTAGAGGGAAAAGTGGATGGTGGAAGAGGGTAGGTTACCTATGGGGATAACCAAGGTGATGTGGAGGTAGATGGCATAAGTTGTGCAGGAGTGAGGGAAAGGGAAGAAAGTGTCATGGGTAGTGAAGAAGTTATTGATGGTATCAGAGGTATTGGTGGTAAAAAGGTTATAGGTGTGGGCGGAGGTTGTGTAGGGTGCTTGGGTATTTTAGAGGTCTACAAGGGGGAAATGGGCTAATGAATTATTGGTTTACCAATGGGTGGAGGTTTCTTATCCAGGGTTGAGCGGTGAGGTCCTAGGATGGATGGAAGGGGTGAAGGTGATGAGGCTGTGATTGGTGAGGTTGGGGTATGAGATGTAGGGGATTGGTTCTTCTTTTTAGGGGTTGGGTTAAGTTGGGTGTTAGTTTTGGAGGATATAGCTAAATCTAATTTAATGGGTGGGTGAGTAAGGCTAGCCATTGGGATGACCCCTAAAGTAGTGATAGGTTTAGTCAAGGAAGATGATGTAGGTGTGGGTTTGGATGTGGATGCATGTTGGGTTATGCGTAGAGGTGTAGGTTGAGCCATGAGTGGTATCGTGATAGAATTTGTGATATTTTTGTTGTGTTTGGTTCAGTTGGTCGAAACACTTTTTGATAGATAGTGGAGGTATCAGTGAGTGACATCTGCATTTGTGTTGAGATAGGAAGTAGAAGATGCCCCTAAAATAAGGCTCTGTCAACATAATCTAGGTGATTGGCTAAGCATGAGAAGGGCACTGCTGTGGGTGAGGTTGATGTGGATCCTATGGCGATTCCCATAAAATGTGTTTTAGAAATGGGGAATTTGCTAGCTTTAGCCTCTGTGGGTAAGAGAGCTGAAAGTAAGTCAACAGGATCTTGGGTGGCTGATGGAGAATGGTCACCGAGAGGCAAGGACATTTCTACTAGATCTTTGATAGGTGGAGGAGATGATGGGTGCTCCTCTGTGGGTGGAGGAGATGAACAAGCATCTCCCATGGATCGAAGAGGTACTGTTGGTGACGGTTCTCTAGGTGGAGAAGCCAATGGTGAAGTGGTCTCGATGTTAGCAGAAGGCTCCTACATAGGAGAGGGAGGAGATGAAGGGTGTTCCTCTATGGGTTGAGGAATAGGTGAAGTGGGTTCATGTGTAGATGGAGGACTTTGGGCTAGTATTTCCTCTATGGAAGGAATATGAGGTAATTGGGAAGTAACTGGTGCATCATTGAAAATGGACTTCGCATGTATGGCTATCATTAGTTGAGGTCTCTCCAGTTTTATCAAAAGAAGGTACATGATTAGGAAATGGTTTCTTGAAAATGTGTAGGTTTTGGTTGGCAGACATATTAGGATTATCCAAGACTAACTCACTGTTCTCGAGAATTTTCTAGAAAATGTTCTTGAAAGTGATGTAATTGCCATCATTATGACCTTTACCAGATGATAGTTTCAAAATTTGTGCTCTTGTACCACGCAAGTGTGGGGTGAGCAAGATAAAAACCAGTGTGTGGTTTTATAGGAGGAAGGGTGATGGCCCCAGCTTTAATGAGCTTTTCTAAAAAAAAAAGAATAAGGATCCCCAATTGGGGTGTATTTCCGTTGTTCTCATCTAAACTGAAAAGTTTGGATAGGGGAAAGATTAGATGAGGGCTTAGCTTGATTTGATGGATGAGCTGGACCGGCCTTGAGTACCACCATTATAGTGGTTCCCTTGGCTTTTAAATAATTATTCTATGGTTTCATAGAATAAGAGGTATCATTTGACTTAAATGCTGCATTCTTATTGCGTGGTTGGATTTTATTTTCTTCTATGGCCAGAATCTCTAGCTTTCATGCCATGGTGAATGCCTCATTGAAGGTTTAGAAAGTTTGCACTTGCAGGGTTGGAAAGATATGTCTAGCATAAGCCCAAGTGAAGAGCTCTATGATTTCAGTTTGTGGTAATTGGAATGTGAATTGATTAATCAGGCTACGCCAATGAGAGACAAAACATGTGATATAATCATTGTCATATTGACGTATAGATTAAAGGTCAGTCATGGTAACCTTCTTAACAATGTTGATGGAGAAGTGATCCAAGAAGGCTTGGGCTACCTGATTAAATGAGAAGATAGAATGCCTAGGTAATCCACTCTACCAGTCTAATGCGGGGCCCGGTTAGAAAGATGGGAAAAGTCCCCAGAAGCAAAGCGTCATCATGGGTGATTAGATAACACCCATGTTTGAAAGACCACAAATATTGTTTTGGGTCCTCTTTGCTATTGAAGTAGTTAAAATTAGGCATTTCCCAATGTGCAGGATATGGATGAATAGGAATGGATGGGTGTATGGGCTCATTGCAAATTTCATCATAAGTGAGAGAGTTGGATGATCCGAAAATTGATGACTCCAGTGTCTACATCTTGTCAATCATTAACTTGATGAGGTCATTGGTAGGTGGTGACAGATAGGTACATCCTATAGCATAAGAGGGTTGGTGTTGGGAATATGATGAAGGTGACATTCCAGTTTATGGCAATGTTGCATAGGTAGGTTGAGAATGAGGGAGTGAGATAGGGGGTACGTACCCAAAATGAATGATAGATGAAATAGGAGGTTGCGGATAGTACGTATATGGAGGTGTAAGGGTCAAGGTAACCCTAGTAGCAATGGGGTATAAGGATTGTGGAATAGAAAGGAAAATTTTTTAAAATGGGGTAGGGGTCATTGACACCGGGGGGTGGTTGTGTTGCTATGGGTATATACATGAGACAATAGGCACAGATGATATTATGTTCTAGGTGGTTGAAAATTGTATAGTGGATGCTACGGGCACAATATAAGTGGTAGACGTAGTGGTCATAATAGGTACATGGCTTAGCTTTGAGATGACTAGGGTAAGGCAGGTGCAGGTAGTGCAAAGCTATAAGGGGCTGATGTAAAAGTAGGAATGAGTTTCAGGGGGATAGATATGGGCATGTCGTATATTAACTGACCCGAGGCATCTCAAGTGGATGAGTGGGAAAGATAAAACTGTAAGGCAATAGGGTTCTAGTCAAGGAGTCATGTGAAATCCTCATCACATATGGTGATAGTGATAGGTTGGATAGGCTCCATGGTTGATAGAATGGAAGGTGGTGAAGGACTAGGTGGAAGTAGTTAAAAACTAGTGTGGAATATGAGGGTGTTTGATTGGCGATGAGTCAACACCATGTGAACAAGTGTTGATCTAGTAAGAATTCTTTCTGTAAATGACACAGAAATAGGAAAAATAGGAAGTGGTAGGTGGATTGGGTTAAAATGTCAGCTAGAAAACTGAACAGGCTAACTAATGCCGGTCAATGTGAAAAAAGAATAGTTTGCCAAAAGAAGGCAAAAGGCTAATAATCTGCAAGGTAGATAAGTTGCAGATGGATTTTATCAGGATAAAGAAGAGGATGAGAGTTATAGAGACTCGGAATAACAAAGAATATGAAACAAGTGTCCTTTTGGGTAGGTTAACCAAAAGAACAATAAAATAACTCTAGTTGGGTAAAACTAGTAACGATCAGAGGGTAACCGACGATAGTCATTGGACCGACACCAGTTACTATGAAATTGAAACAGAGATGAAGAAAAGGTGGTTGTGATTTAAAATCAAATGTGGAATCAAACCCAGAATTATGAGAATGATGAAAATGGTGTCCAGACACACTCAAATGAAGTTAGAATAGACCAACTATGATGAGGAGTGTGCAAGGAGAAATAAAAATATGAAGAACATTTCGTCTCACCTCAAAACACAAGTCACGCAGAAACACTAAGAAATATGATCCTATGAGTGCTATTTCCTTTATGTTTTTTCATCTTCTGCTATTTAGAAGGCTGACTCATGAACTTTAGAATAGAGTTTTTGGTGAAGAAGGCTTCCTATGAAGGAGATCTATAAGGAGATATTTCAGGTTATATTATGGTGGGGACAGGCCGTCCTCTGAGATAATGACTCGACAGAAGTAGCGAGATGGGTGCCCACTATGTCATGATCGTGTGATCACTTACAACTTATTTCAGGTGAGATGTTGTTTAAGAATGTGTTTATTTTTCAATTTTGTGATGTTTGGTAAGACTCGGAGAGAGATAAAGAGAAAGAAAGTTATTTTCTACAATTTATTTATCAACCATCAGCTGGGCATGACTTCCAATGTATAGGTTTCCCTCATTTAATGTGAATTAATGCAACAAAGTAAAATGAGATGTAGTTGATTTTAATCCCAAATTGAAATATTGAATTTGATGACACAAAAATATTAACAAGAGAGAGTATGATCTTTCACTAATGTAGTACAAATGAAACAGAAGAAGAGTTCTTTTTATAGCACCAAAATATGATTGCGGTGAGACAATAGAAAGAAGAGAAGATTCCTAGGGAGAAATTTAATGTGAGTACCTTTCATAAAGGAAACAAACATACAACTTTTAACCTAGAAATTAAGAAATTCAAGGAACCCCGAATAGGTCCCACCAAGCATGCCAAAATGTTTCACCTGATTCTTAGAACATCTCTTGGAATGTGACAAAACAAATAAGGGTAAAAGGGCTAGGAGGAATACCTGTTAAAAAGCTAGTTGAATGTTGTTGCATGTGTATGAATTCTTGATCCATAGCTGATCTTGAAAGATTCCTTTTGGATAGGAGGAACTACCTGAAATGAACAAAAAGACCACCAAAAGAGATTAAATAACATATGACAGTGGACTACCTAGCATATGCTAGTTTCGAGAAGTGTGATACTCCCTAGAAGGTTGTCAATCCACTGTTTAAAACAATTCAATGTTAACAATAAATGAAATCCTACTGTAGTTAAAATGATTTAGGTATATCATTCAACTAAAATAAGAAAAATTGTTCACAACAAGCTAAGCTATGATTGAATCTGAAGGGAAAGGTCTCTTTCAGAGTACTGGTACTGGTCAGGGTCTGGTTTTGGGTATTTAATGGGGAAGTTAGGCTCTGTTCTTTTTCTGAGGTTAAAACATAGATATCAACATCAATCTGGTATGACTGATGTCAGTTTAAGTGAAATCAGTGATGATTATGGGTAATCAGCGTTGGTATCATTGGGGTAGAGAAAAATTATTAAAATCTTGGCATCAGGACAGATCTGAGGCTAAATGGAAATGAAGAGGGCAATGGAAAGGTTTGTGGAGATCTTAGGTATACTCAGAGGTGTTTAACAATCAGGGTGTGGGAAATTTAGTGGTGTGGGTGAAGGGTTGATCAAAACTTGCATAAAGGTAAATGGTGGGAGAATTGGAATGTAAGTAGGTACTGATAATAGAGGTAATAGAGCTTACTAAAATAAAAGTAGATGAATGTTGGTTAATAAAATAATTACTATTGTATGACCTTGATGGATGGATGGAAATGGAATTTGATCAAATGGATGGAATTTGATGTGGTGATGGAACTTCCCAAGATGCTCCCGTGAATGCAAGTGGCTCTATGATCACTTCTGATGTTGGCTATGGATGTTTGGATGCGTATGTGAATGTTGGTTGTGCTTGCATGCAGCTCTAGTTTCGTCTCTTTTCTCTTTGAATGATCCGACCTCAAAATAAGGTTGTTTTGGGGAATAAATGGTAACCGACAATAGTTCCATGTTGATCAACAGCAGTTTAGGGTAACTAGCGTTGGTTAGGGTGGGATTTTCTAGGTTTTCTAAAATGGGAAAATCTGCTTGATTTCTTGGATCTTGTTTCTTTCTCTTCACGGATTAGAATGGAAGTTTCCTTTGTAATGAGCAGGACTATGGTTAGAGGGAATGTAGGCTTTGATTTTTAGGGTATAGGTAGGTCTTAGTTAGCTATGGCAACATACTAAGAATATGTTTGGGGTGAGGTGGATAGGTGAGGTGGTGGTGTGAGAATTATCCTAATTAGGATATTTAAATAATAAATATCATGAGATCATGGGTTAATTTAATTAAATTAATATTAGTGTGGGGTGAAAGGGGCCATGGTTAGGTGAGTGTGTTCAAGGTGGTTATTTGATGTGTGACTAAGGGGAGTGTGACCCAATTTGTGTGTCTACATGACAATACTATTCTTATCTTGTCTCAATGCAAAATGCTTCAATATGATCCTCTAAAGATATAAAATGCATGGCATGCATGTTTCTGCCTCGTTGGTGTGTTCTACACGCCATCTTCTAAAAATAGGTCTTCATGCTCAAAATCAACTATCTCCAAAATGCTAAACTTACCCTCTGTGCATGGCTTCTTCCTATCCATTCACAACCTTAAACCTAGCCTGTTTTCCCATGCGGAATTCTTGTGTGAGTTCTATCAAGTATTATCTGATTAACAACCCTGTTACCCATGTTGTTTGACTTGGATATCAGTATTGTGGATGGGGGTTTACAATGTTCTAGTCTATATGTGAGCCAAATTAGAGTATGTTGTGTGCTCAAAGGATGGTTTAGAGATAGATTGAGGTGAGATATGGCCTGAAATAGTGGAAGGATGGAACCTTGATGAATCGGAGGGTGCTCGCAAACTATGGCAATCCAAAAAAAATTGAAGCCCCACACAGTAGACTCGTATGGCTCATCAAGCCAAGGAAAGGTTAGGATTCAACTCATTCATAGAGGGGGTCAATTAGAGCTATTGCGGGCATATGATATGGGCTCGTGTTTAGCACACTTAATGGTTCAATTGAATGGAATTGAATTCTTTCAAAAATAATCTCAATGTTCAATAATAGGTAAACATGGGAGTGTTTATGACTCTTGCAAAAAGGTGGCATTAGAACTCGTGCAGGGCTAAACTAAAAAAATAGAGTTCCAAGGGGGTTGTAATATAATATGCACAGTGGTAGATGAGAAAAATGAGTAGGTACAAGTCAACATTGGGCCTGGGATCGATCTAGAGATTTCAATGCAACTACAAAAGAGCCAACTCATTGGTTTGGATGCTCGAACTTATTGCTCTTCTTTTCTTAGCAAGATCTCAAGTTACAATGATCACATGGAGAGCAATTATTTATGAATGAGTGCTCACAAACTCCAAATGGAGGATGTACGATGGCTTGGGGCATGGTTAAGATATTGAGTTAAATAGACTCATGTATGGGGAAGAGTTCAATCACGCTGATGGCTAGCTAAACAATTGAATTGGTAGGATAGAAATTTTTGACATGAAAATGGAGTTGAGACATGGTGTTGGCATAAGTAATGGGTCGATACTACAAATATAATCATGAAGGTGCTCAATTTGGTGATGGCTTGATAAGGTTTCAAATTGCAGCAATGGAAATCGAGCTCACATGCAGTGGTAAGATCGGTCTTGAGTCGTATGGATAAATTTTAGAGGTTTATTGATGGTGAGCCAAGATGAAAGATCCACACTCATAGAATCAGTGAAATTAAGAGTCATTCAATTGAGTTGGTGCATGGAAAAATGGCATCAAACATCTGAATTCCCATTTCCAACTTTTTGTGACATGAGAGCCATGCCAAGCTTGACATGGGAAAAAAGACGATTGAGTTCTGAGGATCCATGGCCATGGGAAAGATTGAAATTATTAAGCCAAGGTACTATTACTTAAATGATGTCATGTCTACAAGGAAAATTTTCTAGGAAACATGTAAAGTAGTGGAACTCGTTTGGTGACTTGTATAGTGGAGAGCCTGAGTCCATTACCGAGTCATTGTGAGTAGTTGGTGGTTGGGGAAATATCCCAAAGTTGTACAAGAGTGGGTGAACAATCTGAGTAGAGTGGGTACGTGGTGAGTAAGTAACTCATGTCAATGCGAAGTTCTTATAACACTTCCAAGAAGCTTGGCATTATGGATCGAAAAGTATTCGAGTCAATGAAGATAACACGGTGGGTGGTTTCAATGTAAAATGGATGCATTGAGGTGGGCTCTGCATAAGCTTGAGACATGGTTCACATCATGAAATGAGTTAGGGAGGGATTTCATGAAGGAAATGATAAGAAAACAACTCGGCAGAGAGAGAGTGAGTCAGCTGTGAGGTTGTTTGTGGTGAAGTATTCACATAAATAAATACAAAGTCTAAATCAAAGAGATCATTTCATGTGGGACGTCACCATGGAGCTATGTTAAAACTCAACACAACGTTGAAAATATAAGTTAAGTCATAATTTTTGCATAGCTCGACTAATGGAGAATCATTGCAGAGACTAATTGGAGAATAGGGTGTGTGAGAGGGGTTAAAGAGTTTATAGGAAATGGTTTGCATGAATACATCACAAAAAATGGTAAAGGCTCGAGCAAAAAATTCTAGTTGAGCACACAAACATGTAAGGTTGAGTTATAAAATCAGGAAGCGTAAAGGAAATTCATTTTGATGATGAGCTCATAAGGTATTAGCTTGTGGCAGGGTTATGAACTCAATAGCCGAGCTCATTTAGGAATAGAATGGTTCGATACAGAAGGATCATGACGATTTAGAAAGGAAATCCTAGAGTGTGATGACTTGTAAAAGAAGTAGAAAAATTCAGTTGATTCAACTTGAGATAATGGCTCAATGCCAACTAGCCTGAATGACATGGAAAACATATAACTTGTTCAGTTGAATTAAGGTCGAGTCACTCAAAAGTAGGTAAATATGAACATGGCTTGACATGACCTCATAGGGAAATTTATGAGTTGAGGTAAAGTTTGGGATTTTTAAGATGGTGAGCCCAAGGTGGAAATTCCATGCTCGGGGAAATTTTTGGGTTCCATGTTTTTGGGGAGTTTCGATATGATTGGGCTAGGGTGTCTTGTCCAAAATGAGTAGGAATTATGGAAAGAAGTGGTTTGTGGGGTTGGGCCACATGGGCAACAATATAAACTAGATTTGTGGTGAGCATAGATTGATTAGAGACTACGTCCAACACTGTTGGGCCCCTAGAATATTGACTAAGTACAAAAAGTGCGTAGGTGCGCAAGGACAAAGCACGCAAGGCAAGGTTTTAGAAAAATGGTTAAAGGAATCCTATGGCATGTGCGACATGCATGGAAAAAACCAAGGGTTTGGTACTTAGATAAATTGGGAATTCGGGGCTGAACATGTGAAAATCATGACCTGACTGCGTGTGGATAAGATGCCAGCCTGGTGACAGGTTGGCCCAGGAAGGAGTATGCCTGTGATAGAATCTTCTAGAAGCACATCATGGGATAAAGTGGGAAGCTCATACTTGGATGAGCATGCTCGTATGGAGGAACACATTCAAACACTTGGCATTGGATTTGAGGGCACTACACGATGAGTTGGTAGTCCAGAAAAGCTATAAATACAAGCATCTACAAAGTAAACATAGAGACTTAGAGTGTGGGCGAAGCTGTGCAGAAATACTGCAAGAACTCTGTTAATGGATAATTGCATTCGGGAGAGGATGTATTAGGCATGGGGATTGTATTTTTCTTTTTGGTGGCTTAGTTACATAAGTCCAGTTGCAATGCATGACTACGGTCTACTTCTCTGTGACACTCCGTAATGGCTCCATGGATGTAATGAGGTTACCTATTATATATACATGAATATCAATATATTCGAATACATACTTCTCTCTCATGAGTTCTCTTTCCTTTTATGCTAAGTATGGATGCTTCTATGCTTCTTTTTGATATGATACACATTATAGATTCTGTTAAGTACTCTATCTGAAATGACTGTAATGATCTAAAGGCCGTTCTAAGCCCTATGGTTCTTGTATGTCCTAAACCCATTTGAAAGTATTTTAAACACAAATAAAAGATGATGTTTCCCACTAAACTCACATAAAAGAGAGACTCGGCACCCACGTGTGCCTCGGGTGAGTGCCCATCTTTCACTGGGTGATAGGTCAGCATGCATGGGGTTCCTTTCTTTTGTGATAAGGGTAAAAATAACTACATCTTGGTTCCATTTCTGGGACCTATTTTCGAAGTTGTAGTGGGAATTAGCATTCATCATTGTAGTTCCCACTCTCCTTTGACACTGTTTAGATACTGATCCTGACACTATTGATCATATTTTGGATATTATTATGTTTTGATGTAGTATGATGTATCAGGGATTATTATGGACATTATTATGTTTTGATTAGTATGATGGTTAGATGTTAGATCCTGGATTAGTATTGATCTAGATTTATATATTTTACTTGATGATCATTGAGACATTATTATTATTATGTGGATGATGATATACTAGTTGACATAGATAGGTTATGGATGTTGATTTTAGACATGTGACATTGATATTATGAATAGCTCTAGCATAGAGATCTATTGGATGATGATATAGTTACAAATTGAATTTTAAATGATAAATGTTAAATCCTTGATATTGTTGTGATTTGGATTTGATAATTATATGTTGATTTTATATCTCTTGGATGTTCTGATATGGTCACGAGGCCGAAGGAGGTATTATCATTTTGCAGGTTAAAAATCACAACAATGTCAGGGGACTGGAGACTAACCATATTGGAATTCAGTGTGAAATCAACAAGGTCACCATGGCAACTATGTTTGAGTTGTATGTTGTGTTTTGTTAGGATTTCCCATGGGGGGGATTTCCATTATTGTGACCATGGGACATGTGTGTGTTTTAGTATGTGTTCCCTTTTTAATTATTTTTGTATGTATTTTATTTGTAATGTGTTCTTTATTTTAATTATTCTAATGTGATAGTAAAATGTGTGAAGTCATATAGTTAAATTTTAATTAAAATTAATTAGGATGTGGAATATAAATTAAATGTTATTGTCTTGGTTGATAATGAATTTGATTTTTATATATTGTATAACCATGTGGTAAACTAAATAAATCTTTATAAAGATTGTAATAAATGAATGTCATAGTTATTAATGCATGTGTAAGAGAAATGAAAAGATTGTGTAAGTTACCATGTAAGGGTTGTGTAAGTGAAGTGATAGATTGTGTAAGAATTTGTAAGAGTTGTAAGGCTGATTTTGGAAGGTCAAACACTCCTTCCTTTTTGAAATTCGAATTTGGCCTTAGAGGACAAATTTGGAGGCTTGTGGGACAAGTTAAACTTGTCCCACACCTCTCAAAAACCTCCACCAACCATGATTATTATTTAGGATTCAAAATCAATCTATTTTATTGTATTTTGATATAATTATGTGTATGAATTGATTTGCACTTGTCTTACAAATTTTAAATGCTTTTCCTTTTGAGTATGGGCTAAATTTGAAGTATATAAGTGGTTTTTCATTCACATTTATGGTGATTTATTTTTTTTATGTTGATTGCATTTTGGGATGAGGAAAAATGATGTGGCATCCCACTGGGAATCCACATCATCCTCTTCCACCCTCTCCCTTTAAAATGTGAATTGCTACCTCATTAGAGGTTGTTGAAAGTTTGGGAATTCACTCTTGGATCGATTTTTTCTATTGCCTTAGGAGCTTTCTTTGTGGAGGAGCTTGGATTGATTTACATACCTTGCATTTTGTGCTTTGGAATTGGTTTTGATGCAACAAGAACTACTGTTTTGGAATCAAGTCTCCATTATGGAGAGGTAGGCCCTCATTCTTTTTATTTATTGTTTTATCTCCTCCTTGCATGCAAAATAATGAATGGTTTGTGTTCACATTATTTGAGGGATGGGTAGAATGCTTAGGGCATGGTGTGGAGAGAAGACTATGAGGTTTATCAGAGGAGGGATAAGGGATTTTCCATTGTTATTTGTTCTTGGGAGGGAATGTTGGTTTGGGATCCACCTAGGAAAGGAAATTGCTTACATTTCCTACTTTGGGGGAGGTATAAGGGATGAATTTGGAGGAGGGATAAGGAGGGGTTGAGGAGGGATAAGGTTTATGGGATTGCTATGATTTTGGTGGTTTGCTTTTGGTGGATGCTCAAAATTCAACTTGGGAAGCATAAGGAGACCTCCATAGTTCTTTCTCTTACTCGGTTTGCTTGCTTCGAGAAGGATCCTTTGTTTTGTTTGAAATTGGCTGTTATAGTTGAGAACTACATCTTTTGTTTGTGTGTTATCTTGTGAATGTGAATGCATGTTTTTTTGAAAGAAGCTACATTTCCATGAGTTGTTTCATCATGCTCTTTTTCAATATGGTTGGGGCTCAGGGGCCAATGGGGAAAGATGACTTCTCTTTTCCCATTAGGTATCTTGGTTGGGTGGAGATCATTGCCTCTCCCCCTTCATTGTTGTGATCAAGTTAAAAAGATGGAGAAATCAGCATGTTGCTATTTGGAGCTTGGAGAAATCACTTTTTGACAGTTTTCCTTTCTTGAACAAATGTCATTGTAACCTTCCCACTTCGAGTGGATGAATGTAATTGATATAGAGATGAGAAGTGTTTACCTATTTATTGGAAATTGTATTTGATTTGAGAATTGTAAAAATAAATATATCTCTCTATTTTACTTGGAAAGAAATGAAATTGAAATGATATACTTGTATTTTATTTGAAAATTGAAAATCCAATCAACTTGAAAGGAGTTAAGTTGTAATGTGCTGTTTGAAATCAATGAAAGAAATATATCCTTCTCTCAATTGCATTGTTGTTTTGGAAATCACATGGCTGTTATATTATGCAAAAAAAAATTTAGAAAAGAGAGTACGTATAAAAGAAATGACAGAAGCCTTATCTTATGAAATGAGTTTTTTTTAATCTAGAATTCAATCTTACATATTGAATGTATAATCTAAGGAGCATTGTATTTTTCTAAATTAGAGCAATGTGCACATTCAGTAAATAAATTACAAAATCAGTTTAAAGGAATGAACTCACTGTTTTAAAGTTAAAACTGGTAATGTACATTTGAATAAATGAACATCTCACATTTATACTTCTTAATTAACTTTAAAATTTCATATGTTACTATGCTAAGACCACACCAAACTCAAATTGACAAAGTAAACTCAAGAAAACAATTTAACCAATTCAAATTTTTAATCAGTCCCCTTCCCAGGTCGTTTTTTTGTCCCTTGTTGGAGAAAAACGCAACTTGAATAAATTGATCAAATTTACACCTTTAAAACATACCAATTCTTCCCTAAGTTGATCCTCCATGTCTATTTAACATTTTGAGGGAAGGAAGAGTTCAAATTTAATCAAATTGACAGTTGGAAAATCTACCAGTTTTGAATTTAAATCCTGCATATCATTTTCTTAAAATTGATCTTCAAAAATTCATTAAAAACTAAAATTGATGATTTCTATGCAAAGAGGACTTAGAGAGCTTTCCGGAAAGTCCTCGTTTTCCAAAAATGGAGTTCCCAATCAAAAGTTATGGCCATTTGAAGTTTTACTTCAAAATGGCCATCCAAAACCAAAAATTAATTAATGGAACTTAGAAAATTTTAAATTTTAGCGTGGGAAAAATTTCCATGAAAAATCTGCCACCCTGCCACCCTCTTATCCAATTAGATGATGCCATGTGGCATCTTGGAGGGGTGGAATTTTTGAAAACTCTATCTTTTTTGAAAATTTGGCTTTGGGAAAATTTTCCCAATTTTCCCCGTTGCGCCGCGGCCCCCAACCAATCATGTACTGACATGTGGCAGGGAGGGTACGTGGGTTTAGATTGAAAAGTTAGAATTTTTAAAAACATTTCCCTTGGAAAATTTTCAAAAATTTCCCCGTAACTCCGCTTCCCCACACCAATCACGTGCTGACACATGGCAGGGAGGCCCACGGGTTAAGAATTCAAAAATTTAACTTTTGCCCCTTTAGAAAAATTTCTTATTTTTCTCCATGGCCCCGCACCCCCCGCAGCCAATGGGGTGATGACACATGTCCCCATGGGTGTGCGGGTCTATGTAATTATTTTAACCATTTAACCCCTTAGGCAATAAAATCCAAATTCTCTCCGCCGGCCCGCAGCCAATCACAAGGTGCCATGTGGCCATTTGGGCAAGTGCAGAGGCACGGAGGAAAATTTCCCTTTGGAAAATTGAAACTTGGTTTTGGGAAAAAATTTCATGTTTTTCCTCGTGACCCACCATCCTGGACCAATCACATGATGACACGTGGAATTTGGGGCATCAGTGGGGGCGCGAAGGCAGTTTCTCCCTAACCCCACAGACCTCCAAGGGAAAATTTTCCCCTAAAACTCCGCCCGGCCATAACTTGATTTTTACAAGGAGTTAGGAGGAATTCTTTATATGGTTGGAAATATGAGGAAATTTCCTATCCAATGAGACTAGTTTAGGAAAGTTTTTATAATTCTAAATGTGTGAAAAATATAGTTGAACTTCTAGGCCTGTTTGAGAGTAGGAATGAGGGAGATTTGCTCCCTGAACCTAACTAAAACATGTAACCCTAATTTTGGAACCTTGTGAACTTGGTATAAGTTAAAAATGGAAATCTTATGTTTGGTTAGTCAGAATCTATTCTAGAACCTGTTAGTTCAAACTAGTGTCTGGCAACTTAGTTGAAGCTAACATTACAATCATAGTCTGTGAAGTGAGTAATGATAGAGTGGTTAACATTGGAGAGTGTTGAATCATGGTTTAAGAGCACAAAGGATGAATTCACTTAGAGATTCAACACTAGACTTGAGTTTAATGCACGTAGAAGGGTAGAAGAGAACCTCTACCATGATCTATATGAGACTTTTTTTGTTGCTTCCTAGTGGAACTGTATGAATGGATCACAACCTATACATCTAGATCAAGTTGGTGTTATGGATTTCATGTTTGGATCAAAGAAGAATACTAGAGGTTGTAGGATGTAGATCTAATGTGGACCCATGTTGTGGATCATTGGTGGAAAGGAGTATTGGATAGCTATACTCTGGAGTATGCCATTTTCACATATTCTTATCTGTAGGTTACTAAGCTTGAGTTTCTGCAAGAGCCCAGAGGATCATTTCTATGAGTTTTCCCTGTGGCTATGAATATCTTGATGGTTACCATGAGTTTGGAGGCATTCCCAATGGCCGACTAAACCATTCTAAGTGCTGGGTGAGGAAGCTAGGGTGGAGGAAGATGGAAGATGTTGCGACAGAGAAAGATAGGGAGGAAAGACGACTCAAGTATGGTGAAGCATGTGAAAGGGAGATTGCTAGAAAACATGAGGTTGTAGGTGTGATGGATGTATAGTGGTAGAAATTGTAGGAAGGATTTGAGGTTCACGCAGGGACGTGGAACCTAAGCAGTCTATTCGACCCCATCTTAGCAAGCATGTAAGAGAAATCCCTTCGGCTTCTGATGAGATTTCATCACACGGAGAGAGAAGAATTGTTAGCACGCATCTAAGCACACCAAGTGACCAGACCCTGGTGCTTGGTTTTCTAGATCAGAGGGAAAATATTGTCAGTCCATTTGGTTACATTGGAAGTGATCGGTCTACACCCATGAGGTATAATTTCTTGTTTGGGCCTTCTATGGTTGCAAACACCAACCTAGTGTTAGGAATTTTCAGGCAAGGTATAGACACAAAATATTTTGGTCTCGCATCTGCGAGTGGCACGGGGTATACTATTGGCATTGGGGCATTTCCTTAGACCATAGGCATGTAGTTTAGTGGAACTATGGGGACCCTTGGGATGACCACTTTAGGAGCTAATGGGTCTAGTGGATCTGGTGGTTTAGGACCTGGTGGGCCTGGAGGATCTAGTGGTTTAGGAGCTAGTGGACCTGGTGAATCAGGTGGCGAAGGAAACATAGGTGGAAACCAAGGCTTTGGCTCAAGAGGATTCGGGCCCCAACCACCCCCACAAGTTTTCTTTGAAATGTCTCTACATTTTCCTGATTATAGAGGTATTGAGGATGTTATCTAACATGTTCACAAGTGTGAACTACTATGACATGGAAAGGGTATCACAACCATAGAATAGAAGGCTATTTAATTTATAACCATGTTGCAAGGGTGCGTGCATAGCTGGTATAGGAAGTATGACCATAAAAAAAATAGTAGTGGACTATACCGCTTTACAGAATACATTCTTGGTAGAATTTCACATTCTTGAGTTTGAGCAGAATAGCATCACTAGTTTGAAGGAGATTCAAAAAGGAATGGTAGAGAGTGTGTGGGAGTATGATGTGCACTTTAAAACTCTCTTTTCTAAATTATCATATGATATTCACCCTTCATAGCATGCTCAGTGGTTTTTTTGAGGGTTGATCACTCCTTTTAGAAGGGCCTTATCTCATAAAACTTTTATAGACCCGTGCGAGGCATTGGAAGTTGTTATGTGCACCGAGGCTATTGGTAGTGTTGATACTGGCATTATCCCATTCCTAGAGGATTAGATTGCTGCTATGGCTAAGCAATTGGAAAATTTGTGTGTGAACTCAGCCCATGAGACTCACAGTAGTTTGTAGTGCACAGATTGTGAAATAGAGGGGCACGTTAAGGATAATTTCCCCATAGGATAGTACACACCATGGCAATAGATTGTGAAATTTGTCATGGGGACCATGATGCGAGTAAGTGCCCCTTACTGAAACACACAATCTGGAAGAATGTATCTTGTTACTATAAGATTTGCACCTCTACAACCCATGATACTAAGGACTGTAGGCTCATTGATCAAATCCATGAGTCCATTAATCATGGGGTGCACCAGACCAATATTGCCAGTAGTTCCAAGGGTGATGATCGTTGTTATGAGGAGCACGCAGATGGAGGCGCACATGGAAGAGGTTTTCAAGGAGGATCCCATGATCATGGTAACCATGGAGGAGGAAGGACTGAGTTCCCACATGGAACTTGTTTCAAATATGGATCTATAGATCATTACAAACGTGAATACCTAGACCTGTTGTAGTGCTTCTGGTGCGGAAAGAAGCATAAGTATGAGGAATGGTTTAAATTGTTTGATCACATGAATCAACAGCACCAGAAAGACAAGGGCACTACAATGGTCAGTATTAAGAAGGAAGACACCTAGTGGATGCCTTAGGTAACATGGGATGCAGGGTTAGAGCATGTCCTAGTAATAAAAAGGGAAAAATTTGTGCATGTAAGAGAGATACCAAGGCAAAAGAACCTGGTTTCAAGGAAGGAAGTAGTTCATGGAAAGTATCTAGACCCTGTGCATCAGAAGGAGGTATATTAAGAGATTATGGATGTCATTCGGAGTTTAAAAGGGGAAATCTAGTGTCTAAAGGAGAAATCCTAGAGGGAGGAACAAGGAAGGAGAGTCAAGGTGCTAAAGAATGACCTAGATGAGGTCAAGGAGGTGTGTAAAATGCTAAGGTAAGAGAATATCATTCCCTTACTAGGATCATGGTTGAGAGAGAAGGTACCACGCATGGGAGGAGAGTGTGAGAGGCAGGTCTTACATGTAAACCTTCCCCCTCATAGCCTTGAATATGAAAAGGAGATCATGTTAAATGTGGTTGTATATGGATGGCTCCTTAGTAATATCCTCATTGACACTGGCGCGGAGGTTAATGTTCTAACTTTGGGTGCATGGCATTAGATGGGAAGACTTGTGTTACAACCATCTTTGAATGTGTTGTATATGGAAAACAAAACTAAGGATATGCCCATCAGTGTCTTAATGGATGCAGTTATTACTATGAAAGGAGCCTAGTTTACTGCGGAATTTGAAGTCTTGGCACTCACTGAGGTAGACAATTTCCCAGCGCTACTTGGGCACTCATAGTATTACAAGAACAATGTGGACCTTCGGTTCAACAAAGGGTACATCAGATTTTAAAAAAAGGAGTGGGTCATTATATCCCTAGATGATGGGAATTTGACACCCCATATTGAACCTTTGGGGGAAGAAGTTCTGGATAGGATATACGTGCGCACAATCAGGGACCCAGAGATGATACATCCTACTAATGAAGTTATCCAGTTTGAAGATTCTCAGTCAGTAAGTGATACCACCAGTCTAGCATGTGACAATTAGGCATGGGGAACTTATGAATTGATGGGATGGAAGTTGAGAGGGTCAGTGACCAAGGTAACAAAGGTGCACACAGTTCAGAACCTAGGAGGAAAAGAGCTGCCCAAGTATTCAAGAGGAGCCTTCCCTGAGATCTTTCTGTAAGAGGTGGAAGCTCAGTGGAAGGATGAGAAGGAATGAAGAGGGATGCTAAGTTATGTCCTACTCGACACAGTGGCATGGTGGTGGGATATACATTTGAAGAGCCTTTTGGAATGGCATGAGTTAAGAATTTCTCTCTCTGTCAGATTCTCTAGGAGCAACATGCCAACCACCATCAAGGACTACCATAGGAAGGAGCCCACATCTTTCCATATCTAGGAGTGTGAATGGGTCTGGAGAGAAGGTGTGGAAGATTTTTCACCATCCCTCTAGGTGTATAAGCTTTATTCTATAGTTTAGGGTTGTGTGCGTGCATGGTACATTCATTCAGAGACACACCACTAGACAAAGAATTGGCAAGAGCTCATGGATGACCTTATTCAAACCTTTGAGTATCAGAGTAGCAAGCCATCAGTTGATAAATCCTTGTAGGGTATCAAGTTCCTTACCATGGGGGATAGTGTCATGGTGGAGGATACGTTATTGGAATTACTAGGTGAACCAGCATTGGAGGCGTGCTTTGAAGAAGAAGTAGAGGAAATAGAAGAGTTATAGCTTGAGCGTGTGTGTTTGGAAAAGGAGAAAGGAAATTTGGTGTATGTGATTGATGGAGAGGAATTAGAAAGATTGGATGCTAGTCATTCTATAGGGATGTGCAAGGTAGTGGACAATGCTGATACTCACGTGTGTGCATACCATGAGCCCTTAAAGACAAATAAGGTTAACATCGGTTCGGGAGAAGAACCCAAGGAAGCTATTATTGGAGATTACTGGTTGAAGAAGAAAGTCTCTAAGATCATTGATCTGTTGCATGAATTTGAGGATTTATTCCTACGCGGGTACCATGAGTTCAAAGGCATTCACCATTCCTTAGGGGAGATGAAGATAAAGCTGAAGGATAGTGCACGCTTGGTCAGGAAGAGGCCCTACCGGATGAATCCCAATTTACATGTGAAGGTTAAGGAGGAGATAGATAAAATGATAGGATCAGGGATCTAGAAGGGGATCTGAAGGAGAAAGAGGAAGAGCTAGCTACATTAACCAAGGCACTGAGCCTGGACAAGTTAATTAGTACCTTGTGGCAATGGGAATTGAAGGATGAAAAGGCCAAGTTGAGCGTTGTGTACAAGAAGGTAGAATCCATCAACAGGGCCATACTATTAAAGCATACGGACCTGGCAATGCCGAAACAAAAGTATGGATCTTCTTTGGGATGCCTATAGGATTTAATAAGGGTCCTCAACATGGAAAGACAATCACCAGCCTTGGAGTCTACAGAGGAAGTGGCAGTGCGCTTAGAGAAGGAAGATAAGTTGAAAATTGTAGCACTCATCACAAAGTACAGAAAAGTGTTTGCTGATGTAAGGGCTGCTTTTCGGACTGCTGAGGCCACATACGACAATTGTGTGGATAGAGATAAAGTGACAGGCACCCTAGTCACCACTCATGAAGTGGAACTCAAAGAGTTCCAGGAGAAAAATAAGGGGAATAGGGCAGAAATAGATAAAATCCTTTCCAAGGTTGAGAAGAAATCAGAGGCCATTGAAACCTTAAGGGTTTCAATCAAAAACTGGTTGAAGGAGCTATATCCACATATCACACAAAGAATGGACACGTTGGAGGATATATGCAAGGAGTTGAAAAAAATCACGAATACTATGAGTGTGTAAGGAGATGGACTAAATTTTGGGGAGGTAAGCACCCTAGTTGGTGACCTCTTTCATAGGGCATAGGACGAAGTCAATGCCTAGAATAAATTAGAGGTCAACTTGAAAAAAAGGATTTTCCCAATCTATTGCAATGATTCTTTCACTCTCCCATTCTTTCTTCTTTCTCATTCTTTCATCCTCTTATTCTTTTTCCTAGGTGTAAGCCTATTTGTATTCTTTCTCTCACTAAGGGAAGTGTTCCCACAGATAGAGAATAGGCGTAGTGTGGGGTGATGTTGGGCCTCTAGACTATTGACTAAGTACAAAAAGCGTGAAGGCGTGTAATGTCCCAGTTAAAGAAAGGCGAGCAAGGACAAAGTGCATAAGGTAGGGTTTTAGAAAAGGGTTTAAGGAAGCTCATGGTGCACATGACATGCATGGATAGAGCCAATGGTTCGAGACTTAGAAAAATTTTACATTTGGGGATGAACACATGAAAAGCATGACCCAACTGCATGTGGATAAGATGCCAACCTGGCGACAGGTTGGCCCAGGAAGGAGCATGCCTACGATAGAATCTTCTAGAAGTAAATCATGGGATAAAGTGGGAATCTCAGGCCTAGAGGAGCATGCTCATATGGAGGACCACATTCAGAAACTTGACATCAGATCTAAGGGTGCTAGAGGATGATTTGGAACTCTAGAAAAGCTATAAATACAAGCACCTATAGAGTAAATAGAGATACTTAGAGTGTGGGTGGAACTCTGAAAAAATACTGCAAGAACTTTGTTAAAGGATAATTGCATTTGGGAGAGGATGTATTAGGCATGGGGATTGTAGTTTTCTTTTTGTTAGCTTAGTTACATAAGTCTAGTTACAATGCATGACTGCGGTCTGCTTCTCTATGACACTCTATAATGGCTCCATGGATGTAATGAGGTTACCTATTATATATACATGAATATCAATGATTATGATGAATACTTCTCTCTCATGAGTTCTCGTGGTGATGAATCATTATATGAGGTGGAAAAAAGATGAGATTGAAGTCATTTGGTGGGAATTTCCCGAGTCATACGAGATGATCATTTTTTGAGGATTACATGATGCGTTAGCTTACCAAGGCAGGTGTCGACCAGCTTGGCCAATAAAAATTGAATACAGTAACCTCCAAAGAGTACGTGAAATAATTGGTGAGTGGAAATAATCAATGAGACTCTATCAAAGTGCAAGATGGACCAGTAAATGAATATCATGGAAGAACTCACCGAGAGGAGCTCAACTCTCTAAGTTGATCCATACGTTAAGATAAACTCGCAGATCTTGGCTGCGGGAAAAGATTTCCAAGATTTTCTCACCATTTTAGCCAGGTCAAACATAGCTCGTGGAATAGTATCTCAGTGGTGAGCTCAATGGATGGATGCTCAGTGGCGGTGAAGGAGAGAGGAGCTCAACACCAACTCAATGAGTTGGCTCACCGAGCCAACAACCGAGTTGGTTTTTTTACTATTTCTCATGAACACTCATTTTAGTGCAAACCAATCCTAAGGGAGGCCCACCATAATTTTTATTAAATTAATATTTTCATTTAATTATTTTAATCATAATATTCAGTATTATTACGAATATATTTTATTTAAATATTCCTTTAATTAATTGATAAGATTAAGTCAACAGGCCATTAATGACACATGATGGAAGATTCTTAAGTGAGTCAACGAACTTTGTAATAAATTGACCATCTTGTAACTTCAATTTAGGAAGGAATTTATTACTTTTCCTCTTTTCTCTCAAATTATTCTTCTATAAATGTAAGTTGGAAGCTCATTCAAAGGAGTTCGACAGTTATACATCTTAGGAAATTTTGTGTTTTTCAAGAATTCTCTTTCCTCTGTAAGTTGTTCTTGTATGTTGAGGGAACTTTCAAGTCTCCTTTCAAGACTGGAATGGTAACCATTACCTCTTATGAATGTATGATGCATTTTGCATGTTATTGAAGTAATAAAAGTGTTTGTTTTGTGACTAATCTTGGTCCTTTCATCCTTCTATGCTTCTTTATTCCTTTCTCATGCTTGTAGGTACACAATGCAAGTTCAAGTTTCTATTACAAGTTCTTAGAGTTATGTGCTTATTAAGTGGTGGATCATTGCATACAGTTGAGTTTTGGTGCTTGTTCACCCTTCTCAATTTTATCCTTCTTCACTGGAAGACTAATATACTATTATTTGATTGAAGTTTAACAAATGGAACACATGCTTCTTAGTATGTGGTCTATTGTTTACCCTCTTTAAGTTGCATTAAGTGAATTTGTCTTGTGGTGCACAACACCGTCTTCAAGTTAACCCTTCCCGAGTCTTGCAATACCATGTATTTTGTGCATCACCATCCCTAGTATAGTTTCATTTATTGCAAATATATTTCCCTAAAACCCATTAATATGTTATAATAAGACTAGATAACCATTTTATTACATTAGGAGTAGCACAACACTTAGTTTAGGAAGAGGAAGCCAACCTTCTCCTGAGGTTCACGTTGATCTCAAGTCCCATATATTGAGAGATGATTCCATGTTTCCCAATCACACCGAATGTCATGTTCACATTCTATCTGTTCATAGGGTGCAATGATTTGGCAACATCAGTTTTTGGCATGCCCGATGGGACAAGTGTTGGTACTTCTCTTCTCACTTTCATAAATCAAAGTGTTTCACTAGGAAATGCTTCGTTCCTTTTAGAAACAGATAAGGTTAGGGTTAGGAGGAATACCTGTAGAATGTCGAAATGATGTGCGCGTACCGTAGAGAAAGATCAGGTTGACTGCGGAGAACTCCTTTTTGTCTTGGAAGGACTACCTGCAAATAAGAACACAAGACCACAAGATTTTGATTAAACAATAAATGAGGAAACTGCCTTGGGCCCAGGAAATATAAAACTTCCCTTCGAAGGTGGTCAGTTCCCTTGCTAATATGAATTAACACAAAAGACTGAAAAATATCAATTAAATTATTTTGTTAAACTGGGTAGGGGGAAAGGCTGGTTTTCTGGTTTTGATCAGAGGAACCGATGGCTGGTTACTGATAACCGATGCCGGTTACTGATAACCGATACCGGTTGGTTCTAGGATCTTCCTAGTAGCAGATGGTGTTTGTAATGGCTGGCTTTTTTGGATAGTATTAGGAAATGGGATGGTTAGAAGCAAAAGAATGACAGTGAGAGGCAATGGTACGTTGGATAATGGATTCAGAAACGAATTTAAGAGGACTGAGATTCAAGAAACATAAGAAATGTTATGACAAAAGGACATGCAAGATCTGACTTACTGGTTTTGACCGAGATGCAAGTTGATCTCCTTGGTTGCAAACACTTCTGGTTTCTTTACTCGTCTCTGCTTTGTCAAGTGAAGATCTGGACTCTGTTCCTCGCTCGCAATGCTCTCTGTTGATCCAGAAATCCTTTGACTGATCTCTCAAAATGAAATTCCGATCCGTTGTTTTAGTTTGGGGAGCCCATTTACAGGGAACCGATGGCGGTTGCGTAACCGACGGCGGTCGAGTAGGAACCGGCATTGGTAAGGAAAAAGTAGGCTATTTTTAGTAAAATAGCCCACCTTCCCTGCTTTTCTCCCGAGAGATCAGTTGCGGGCTTGGTCAAGTGGCTAGAAGGTCGGCTTTTGGTGCGAGTAAGGAGGCATTAGTTATGGATGTGAGTCTAGACCAAGTCATGGGTCTTAATTAGCTTAGTTTAGGGTTAGGGCTAGGTCATGATGAGGTGGCAAAGTGAGGTGGCGGGTAAGGTGATGTGGATTTATCAATTACAAGGTAATTAATAAATAATTGTGTAAAGTTTAGGTAATGAGGTTAGGTTCTGAAATGGGATGCGGGTCACAAGGGGTCGTGAGACATGAATTTGGTGTCTACATTAGCCCCTTATTGTCGTGTAGCTTGTTCTGTAAAGCTGCGCGGACAATAATATGAAGTGGTTTCTCATGTTAAGGATATAGGTAATCCCCCTCAAATCTATCACAGATTGAGTGAACGGGAAATCAGGGATAGGGTTGATAAAGGGTATATGTGGTAGAGAGGATGGTAAGGTGGTGGGGTAGGTCCAAGGAAGCAGACGCATGTTGAAATGCAATAGTACGACTAGGGTACATGATTTGACTAGCAAACCAGCAATGTATAGGCAAAGGTTGATAGTTTATCCAAACAAGGGTGATATAATCCTGGTATCCAAGGCATAGGAAGCAGCTCCAGGGTATATAACAGGTAAGGTACCGGAACGTTTAGGCATGTTCAGCAGTACCAAAAGGTTGGTTTGGTTGAGATAAACGTCACGGTCTAGGTCTGGGCAAAGCTGGTCGACAGATCAAGTCAAGGACCCTAATCATGCTAAAACACGAACAGGTGAGCTCGATTGAACACAAGGTACATGATGGATGTATAAAATAAAACGTTGATTGTGGGTATGGTATGGAAGTGATACGGCCTTGGGTCAGGCCAAGTGGTTGGGCGGTGGCCCTGGGTCAGGTTAGGTGGGTAGGTTGAGGCCTTGGGTCGGGTCAAATTGTTAGGGCGAGGCCTTGGGTCGGGCCAAATAGGTAGGTTGAGGCCTTGGGTCAGGCCAAATAGGTAGGGCGAGGCCTTAGGTCGGGCCGAATTGGTAGGTTGAGGCCTTGGGTCGGGCCAAATAGGTAGGTTGAGGCCTTGGGTCGGGTCGAATTGGTAGGTTGAGGCCTTGGGTCGGGCCAAATAGGTAGGGCGAGGCCTTGGGTCGGGCCGAATTGGTAGGTTGAGGCCTTGGGTCGGGCCGAATAGGTAGGTTGAGGCCTTGGGTCGGGCCGAATGGTAGGTTGAGGCCTTGGGTCCGGCCGAATTGGTAGGTTGAGGCCTTAGGTCGGGCCAAATAGGTAGGGCGAGGCCTTAGGTCGGGCCGAATTGGTAGGTTGAGGCCTTGGGTCGGGCCAAATAGGTAGGTTAAGGCCTTGGGTCGGGCCGAATGGTAGGTTGAGGCCTTGGGTCGGGCCAAATTGGTAGGTTGAGGCCTTGGGTCGGGCCGAATTGGTAGGTTGAGGCCTTGGGTCGGGCCAAATTGGTAGGTTGAGGCCTTGGGTCGGGCCGATTGGTAGGTTGAGGCCTTGGGTCGGGCCAAATTGGTAGGTTGAGGCCTTAGGTCGGGCCGAATGGTAGGTTGAGGCCGTAGGTCAGGTTGGTCAAGTGAACAAATGTTGGGCAGCAATAGGTGGACAGAGGCGATATTGGTGAAAAAGAGCCTTAGGAGTAAAGAAGGGCAAAGAATGGGCAAGGGTATCGAGGCCGATGTCGATTCTGCATGGCCCATATAGGTTAAGGGACTGATACCAGTTTCTTAGGGCAAAATATGAAGCCGACATCGGTTAAGGTCGAAAAACCTATAAAAAGAAAAATACGGCCTATCATTGTCAGGCTTTAGACAATTTGCAAACCAAAGCGACTTGTCTGACGTGCAAAGTTGATTTGGAGGTTTATTGAGTGAGGTGTAGCGATTTGATTGGCGGAGAGAGTTAAGAGGGGGCCCGAGGGAGGAGTAGGCAGCAGTTGATTGGCCAGGGACCCAGCAGATTAGGATTGGAGCCATGGCACAGGCAGGAGGAGCTGGAGGGGCTTCCTATAGATCGCATGCGGCGACAATTTGGATTTGTGCAGGATATACCCCTGGCGTATAGACCATATATGAGGATCGACGCCGAGGCAACATTCTCACCTCCCCGGCCAACACCTTCAGAAGGGCCTGAAGAATTAGCAACCGATCATCAGGTTAATGGATGCGGGAACGACAGAGGCCTATAGATTATGGTGGGTAGCAGAACTGCGAGGTGTGCGTGAGCGCCCTGACATAGCGGTGATTACAGCAGAGAGGGATCGTCTGCAGCGTTTGGTTCAGCAGCTCCAAACGCAGGTGAATGAGACAAGAGGTTTGTTAGTGGTTGCGGAGTCACGGGCGGGGAGACTAGAGGCTGAAGTCCTCCATGCGAGAGGGCGTATTCATATGTTACAGGAGAGATTGGCAGATCAGTGGGCGGGTACCAATAGCCGTGGTACCTTTGAGGACAGAGAGGCCCGGCGAGAGGGGTCGACGATCACGATCATCACCTAGTTCGGGATGAGGCGTGATGGTCTGAGTACATGTTAGCAAGGTATAAGAATAAATAAGGATGCCGACCTGCGTGTCGATGATAGAGAAGATGTATTTGTTTAACATCTAAATAAAACTGAATATGTATGTTGATTTAAGTTACGATAATAATAAGATTGTTTGTGTTTTGATTTTCGGTGTTTTGAAAAAGGATAAAGAGGACTGTGATTAAATAGAAATACACAAAAATATTTATATTCACCACACAGGATAGGTTATGGTAGGGGATGGTCGAGCTAACCTTGGGAGACCCCATGTCTCTGAAGTGCTGCCTACATAGCCCATTGCACAAAGCAAGGAGGGGCCTCAGACCGATGTAGTTCTCCCTTAGGACCAGGGAGAGGTGAATTCAGGCAATTTGGGTATGGTTTAGGCAGTTTGTTGGTTTGATAAGATTTTGATGTTGATAGGGTAATGTTGTTGGTGTTGGTAAGGATAATGGGCGATGTTGATGTAGGTATAGGTAAAGCGAACGGTTAGCTTACCCAAAGTAGAAGGGAACCATGTCCTGATTAAGATCAACACACAATCCTAGATGCGAGGCAAAGAGGAAAGAGTGTCCCGTAGTTGAGAAGAGCTAAACAAACCACATATTAACATAGGATGAGCTTGAATCCCTAGGTACCTTGCATAGGCGAGAAGTCGATAGGTGAAAAGAGTTGTATAATCACAATATATCGGATATACGTCACATCCCTTGAGTTGAAACAAGTGGTGAGGTGAGGTGGATGATATAACTGAGGTACGCAGAACTTATTACAAAGTGAGTGCTCTGACGAAAGAGAACCTACCCTAAATAGACAAGTCCATGACTCAAAAGTCCTTTTGAATGAGGCTTTTCTTTTATTGAATGTAGACTGATCGATGCGGGAAGTCTACAGGGGATATTGATTGTATTATTCTCGAGGTCTTCACGAAGCTGATCAATGCGAGAAGCTTCTGATAAAGGCTGACTGTGTATAGCTGTCCTTCGAGGGAGCAGTCTATTTATAGTAGCAGATATGATTGTAATGCATAGCTGTCCTTCGGGGGAGCAGTCTATATATAATAGCGGCAATAGTTCGGCATATAGCTGTCCTTCGAGGGAGCAGTCTATATTTAATTTAAATGACTAGATGTTCATTTGGCGTGAAGCATCTAGTTAGTAGGAAGTTTGACTCAAGAAAATCCCATGAGAATACGGCTCATTGTAATATTTTGAAGTCATGGACTAGACTAAAAAAGGGGAAGGCATCACTGAGGGGAGGTGAGAATCGAACTATGTGAGCTTGATTTTATTATGAAGTGTAGGAAACAGAGTGTATGTAGTGGTAAGTGAGCTCAAGGGACGAGCGACAGGTAGATAAGAAGTGATATAATACTAATTTCAACAGTAGAATGGTCGAAGATGCAAGGCATTAAGGGGTTCAGGCTCAGGTTTACCATTAAGCGAAGCTAAATGATAAGTACCAGATCCATAGGTATGAGTGATTATATAAGGCCCGATCCAATTGGGAGCAAATTTTCCACGTTTGCTCTTTTCTAGTTTGGTTACATGTTGATTCTCTTTGAGGACAAGATCACCAACCTTAAAGGTACGCTCATGAAGCCGCTTATCATAAGCACGCTTGATGCGTTTTTGATAGATTTGAAGGTGATCGAGAGCTGTAAGACGTCGTTCGTCAAGAAGCTCCAATTGGGCTAACCGCTCTTGGCGGAAATCATCGTTGGTGAGAATGTCCTGAAGAGATATTCTAAGGGAGGGTATTTGTATTTCGAGAGGCAAAATAGCCTCGGTACCGTATACCAAAGAAAAAGGTGTGGCATTAGTAGAAGTACGAATGCTAGTACGATAAGCCCAAAGGGCAAAGGGAATGTGATCGTGCCAATTTCTTCCAGATTCATTGACAACTTTCATGAGGATTTTGGTTAGTGTTTTATTAGAGGACTCGGCTTGCCCATTGGCTTGTGGATAGTAAGGTGATGAGAAACTAAGTTTGATACCAAAGTTGTCACAAAGGTCTTGCAACAACTTGTTTTTGAAAGATTTTCCATTATCTGTTATCAGGCGGTGAGGAACACCAAAACGACAGATAATGTGGTGGTTAATGAACTCGACAATTTTTTCTTTTTTGATTGAAATGAGTGGAATAGCCTCCACCCATTTTGTGTAATATTCGGTTGCTGTGAGTATCCAACGGTGACGTTGTGAAGAGGTTGGGTGAATCTCACCAATAAGGTCTAAACCCCATTGTGAGAAGGGCCAAAGATCTCGAGCGATCTGGAGCGGGTGGCTAGGAGTATGTTGAAGGTTGGCATGTTGCTGACACATAACACAACGCTTAACATATTCGTAGCAGTCGTTATTGAGAGTAGGCCAATAATAACCAAGGCGAAGGATTCGTTTGGCCACGGCAAGGCCGCTAAAATGTCCACCACAAATACCGTCATGGACCTGTTGGATGGTATGAGTGGCCTCCGCGCCAGTTAGACAGCGAAGGAGGATACCATCAAAGCCACGTTTATAGAGGAGTCCCCCCATGACAACATAACGCGAAACACTTTTAAGAAAAGCACGTTTGCCGTTACTAGTAAGGTCAGGTGGGAGGACAGAGATTGTAAGGTAGTCGTGGAATTGGTGGTACCAGGTATCCTGTGAATTAGTGGACACAGTATTTATCATACAAACTACCGGGGTTGAATAGGATGGGGCAAAAAGTTGTTGGACCACGACGAATAATTCAGAGTCAGTTGGTGCAGCGGGAATCTGCGAGGCTAAGCAAGCCATAGTATCCGCAAATTTGTTAGTGGAGCGGGGAATGGTTTGGATAGAATAGCGAGTAAATAAGGCTAGAAGTGACTCCACGTGGTGTTTGTACTTCTGAAGTTCCTCGTTTTTACATTGGTAGATGCCCATAACTTGATTGACTACCAATTGAGAGTCACCAAAGATATTGATAGATTTAATGCCTAAGTGTATCGCAACTTGGAGACCCAGAACAAGGGCCTCGTATTCCGCTGTATTATTAGTGCAGGGGAAATCAAGCCGGAATGAAAGAGGCATAGGTTCAGCGTCAAGAGGGATGAGAACAACGCCGGCTCCTCCGCCGCACTGGCACTTAGATCCATCGAAGAAGAGGGTCATTTGATACGACTCTTCTCCGAGCGAAAGAGTGGCGATGAGTTCGTCGGGGAAGGTAAAATTGGTAAATTGTTCCCCAGGTAGAGGGGCCTCCGCAAGTTGGTCTGCAATAGTTTGTCCTTTGATTGACTTCTGTTGTATAAACTCAAGGTCAAGGTCGGCGAGGAGCATGAGCCATCGAGCGATGCGGTTGGTTTAGGTGTGGTTTGGCGTACATATAATGAATGGGGTCTGTGTTGGTGATGACGAAAGTTTTGTGATTCAGGAGGTAATGTCGGAGTTTGGTGGCTACGAATGATAGGGCCAGGCACAATTTTTCTACATGTGTATACCTAGTCTCGTAGATCCACGAGGGGTACGACTTATATAATAAACAGCCTGCGCTCGGCGTGCCGAGTCTCGATGTGCAAGCATAGCTCCTATAGCATGGTCAGTGGCGGAAAGATAAAGGTAGAAAGGGCGGTCGTCCTGGGGTGGGATAAGCATGGGTGGCTGCAAGAGATAGGATTTGAGAGCTTCGAAGGCTTGGTGACATTCTTCGCTCCATTGAAAGGCAACATCCTTTTTTAGAAGGTGATGAAAAGGGTGACATCGATCCGAGAGTTGGGAGATGAAACGCCGGATGGATTGAAGTTTACCCTGCAAACTACGCAATTGTTTGAGGTTTTTGGGTGGGGGCATTTCTAGGATAGCTTTGACTTTAGATGGATCGACCTCAATGCCACGCAAAGAGACGATAAAGCCAAGACGTTTTCCCGAAAGAACACCAAAGACACATTTCTTTGGTTGAAGGCGGATAGAATATTGTAACAGGCGATCAAAAATAATGGTTAAAACATCGAGATGTTCACTACAATGTTTAGACTTGCCAAGAAGATCGTCGACGTAATCTTCAAGGATAGTGTGCATAATGTCATGAAAAATGTAGGTCATAGCCCGTTGATAGGTTGCACCAGCATTCTTAAGGCCAAACGGCATGACACGATAACAGAAGGTTCCCCAAGGAGTTATGAAAGCAGTCTTATGTTGATCGGCGGGTGCGACCAAAATTTGGTTGTAGCCTGAAAAACCATCCATGAGAGAAAGCATTTCATGGCCCGCAGTGAGATCAACAAGTTGATCAATACTTGGGAGGGGGAAGTCATCCTTGGGGCAAGCGAGGTTAAGATCCCGGAAATCTGTGCATATCCGAAGTCCCCCTGTTGCTTTAGTGACAGGTACGATGTTAGAAATCCATTGAGGATAGTCAATAGGCAAGATGAAGGAAACAGAAAGGAGTCGTTGGAGCTCCTCTTTGACCAAGAGAGCAATGCGTGGATGCATTTTTCTCAATTTCTGTTTGACTGGTTTGGAAACAGGGTTTAGGGTGATGTTATGGACGGCGATAGTAGGATCAATTCCTGGCATGTCAGCGTAAGACCATGCGAAAGCTTGGTTGCGAGCACGGAGAAAGGTAGTAAAGGCGGCTTGTTCTGATGTATTAAGGGATTGTCCGATCTTCACTATGTGAGGATCTTCCTCCGTGTGGATGTTGATTTCTATAGTAGATTCGTTCAGCATGGTTTGAGTTTCAGATGGTAAGGCGCGTTGAAGATAGGAGTCGTCCGCCCCAAGGTAAGTGAGGATGGAGTCGTCATCCTGGCACTCAACAACATTAATCGAAGGTGAATCCTCTTCGATCATGTCTGGATACAAAAGGGGAAGAGAGGATGGGTCCTCATTATCGCGTTGATAAGTGAGAGGACCTATGAAGATGGCATTTATGAAAAAAAAAAAGTTAGGAGGGATAGATTCAGGGTCCATCGATTCTGTGGGTGATGATGGCAAAGTGGGTGATGATGGTTCGGTAGGGGCAACGTCTTCCTCTTCCAGGATACAGCTAACAGGAGGTGTCTCCTGTGTAGGTGTTTCGGGAAAACCGAGACCACTTCGATCATTATGTTTGCGTGTGGTCACGGGAATGAGTGTATGTCGGCCTTGTTCGTAAAGGCCAAAACCAAAGCCTTTCCACGCACAGCGAGTCAAGAAGGTGAGAGCGAAGCGATGATTTGTCAGGTATTGAAAATCGGATTGGAAGGGAACCACACCAAGAGGAGGTTCAGGGGTAATGGAGGATGCGTCAACACCCCCATACGTTAGGTTAGTGCGACAATGGGGTGGTCCGTAAGAGATTACCTCCCCCACGCGACGGTCGTAGGTGGGATGTGCATGTAATTGTCCATACTCCTGCGGGGTAGGGAAAGAACTAACGTTATATAGGCGGTACTCCCCCAGCGTAAGGCGATGAAAAACATCTACTAAGGGGTCGGAGGTTGGGATGTTAGCCGCGGGAAGAGAAGTGGTTTGTCCGATGGTGGTTTCATCAGTTGAAGGCGTAGGTGCAGTTGAGGTGGATGGTTGAGATACATTTGAGGAGGATGGTTGGGTTGAATGTATGGGTGTCTTAATTGGTATAAGCACATCGTTTGGGCGGTATAACATATTGCAGGTTTTGAAGGGGGGAGGATCAGCTTTGACAGTGTAGGACTTCCCCTCGTACTCAAATTTTATGCATCTATGTAATGTTGAGGGAACGCATCCCATGGCTCGGATCCAAGGACGACCCAGCAATATATTATATTGGAACTCTCCCTCAAGGACATAGAAGAGTTCGGGTAAAGTACGTGGTCCTATGCGAATGTTGAGGATCACGGTGCCTAAGGTAGAAGTAATAGCGTCATTGAATGACCGCAACATGATGGGGTTGGCACACATGCAACTAGAAGGGATGTTCATCTGTTGGAAGGCTTTTGAAGAGATGATGTTTAGGCTGGGCGCCCCCGTCAATCATAACACGACGTACCTGGATATCCCGGACATAAGCTGAGATGAAAAGGGCAGGGTCAGGATCTTCTGTACCAAAGTCGATAATTTCATCTTCCGAGAAACTAACTGCAGCGGCTTGTTGTACAGAGACAGAAGTGGTTGGGGGAGATGGATTGTTTGGTGAGAGAGGCAACGTGATTGGGTGTTAGAATGGAGGCAACGGGCAGGGTCTCATTGGGGTAAAACCTCTATCCCTTGAAGGATCTCAACGAGAGCTTGTCGATGAGATTCAGAAGTCTGAATGAGATCATATAGTGTCATTTTTACGGGCGATTGATGAAGCTGTTTGATCATGGTTCGGTGGGCAACTGCCATTAGAGATGGGATAGGCGGGGTCCGCGAATAACCACTTTAGGTGGTGGTGTAATCGGGATGGTTGAAGGAGAAAGAGATGCCGCAGGTGTGTTTTCTTTCGCTTTCCCATTGTTTTTCTGTCCTCGAGTAGCGACACTAATCATATTAATCTCGTAGACCTGAGATGAGGAAGATGGTTGGGATAATTCATGGTCTTCAAGAGGTGGGGTTGTAATAATGATAGATCTTGGTGAGGCAGGGATAGATGATATAGTAGAGGGAATTGACGCTAGAGGTCTCTCCCTTCGTAAGTTGTCTTTCTTAATCTTTCTATCCGGGAGAGGTGACTGACGAAGGATGGTTTTTAGAACTTTGCATTCCTCCACATCATGTCCTGGTGTGCGGTGATAAGCGCAGATTTTAGACTCATCGTAACCCATAGGTCGGGGTTTAGACGGGTCATAAGGTCTAAGTGGAGGTAGGGAAATGGTCGCATTTTCTACCAACATAGCAAGGATTTTGGCGTAAGATCCTTTGAGGGGGTCAAAATCGGAAGAGGCTGAGGGTATTGGTTGTGCAGGTTTTGGTAATGTTTGGGCGTGGTTGGTTCGTACAGGTGGTGGTTTAGCCGAGGGGTGCTGACACATGGTTTTTCACTAAACATGGTTTCTTTGACACAGAAGTTACGTTCGGCTGGTTAGATGATGAGGCTACAGATGACGTGGTAGCGGGAAACAACCACGGAGAAAGGGGAGTGACAGAAAATAAATCCTTTGATGATGGGATTGGTTTAGGGTTGATAGGTGGACCGGATACGCGGGGTAACGATGTTGTTATACCCTTTGATCTCTGTATAGGTGTAGAAGGCGTAGGTCGTTTTGAAGAAAACGATGGAGGTATGATATATTGATGTAAGGTGGAGGGATGAGGTCCCAATATGGAAGGTGGGTGTGACGATGAGGGTTTTGATTGTGAGATAGGCACGGATTGCGTTCGTCTCCTAGGTGGCGGGGCGGGTTTATTTTTGGATAAATCGAGTCGCTTAGGCGGGTGTGTTAGACTGGGCATTGGTGAGGTCCCAAGCGTAGGGGAAGATTTGGCTAAGTTAATAGAAGTGGAAGGGGCATTCGGTAGAGGTGAGGGGGGTGAAGGTGAAAACAGGGGCATTTTAAGCTTCTGTAAGCACTTCGGGTATATGGTGGAGACATCAGGATCAGTCATTTGCATTTGAGTAGAAAAAGGGGTACTCAAACGTTCCCATAGGGCCTGTCTATCTTCTGTGGAATGACAGTCTCCAGGTGTGATTTGTAATTTTGGTACGGAAGAAAGGTGGGTTGTAATTCCAGTCCATTGCGGGTGTGATACAGGAGGTAGATGAGGCACTGTATCAATAGATGTTAAGAGGTCAACCGGTCGTTGAAAAGATTTAGGCGATGAGGGACTAATAGGTAGGAGGGCATGTTCGAGAAGGATCTGTCATGTTTAAAGAATTTGGTGATGTCGGTGTAAGAGATTTCTCGTCTAAGGATGTCAAAAGGAGTGGCGTACCTTCCTCTTGTGCGGCAAGAGTGGTAGAAGGAGACGTCTGGGAAATAGATAGGTTAGATAACATCCGCTCACAGTCTTGTAGGGATGTGGTGTAAGAAGACTCATTGATGGGAAGAGAAGTCTGGGCAGTTAATTCTTCTATGGGTAAAGGAATGATTTCGCTTTGGCTTGATGGTGGTAAAGGAGGTTCGGGCTCCTGTGTTAGTGAAGAGGCTTGATTCAAAATTTTTTCAATAGAGGCTTTTGGCTGGGTATCGAATACTGCATGGATCTCATGAACACTCTCCTCGGCTAAGATATCCTGGTTGACGTTACTGTTGGACGAGTGATTCGGGAATGGCTTGTTGAATATTTTCAAATTTCGGTTAGCAGGGGCGTTAGGATTATCGAGAGCTATATCCCCTGCGTCAACCATTTCCTGCACTATGTTTTTCAACATCTTGCAGTTCTCATGACTGTGTCCCTTCACGCGGTGGAAGTTACAGAAGTCATTTTCTTTGTACCAGGAAGGTATTGCGCGAGTGGAGTCAAACCCGGAGTGAGGTTTAACAGGAGGCAAGGTGATGGCTCCTGCTTTGAGCAATTTTTCCAGGATGACACCATAAGTTTCTCCCAAGGGAGTGTAATTGATGGGCTCGGCTTTGTACTTATAAGTGGTTTTTGGTGGAGTATTGGACGGTGTTTGGGATTTGACCATCACCGCGTGAACAGCTCCTTTTGATTTAGAAGAAGTGGACGCGTGAGGAGTGGTGGTGTTTGGCTTGTTGGTAGAATCAGGAGTTCGGAAATTGGGGTTTTTGTTACGCAACCGCAATTTCTCTTCTTCTAAGGCTCGAATTTCTAGCTTCCGAGCCATGGTAAAGGCCTCGTCGAATGTGCGGAAAGTTTTGAATTTGGAGGGTAGGGGAGATGTGCTTAGCGCAGGCCCGCGTAAATAGTTCGATGAGTTCGGTTTGAGGCAAGGCATACGTAAGTTGGTTGATAAGGCCCCGCCATCGTCCAACGAAATCTGCGATAGATTCGTCTTCAAATTGTCGGATGGCATAGAGGTCAGTGATAGATACTTTCTTGGCAATGTTAATGGAGAAATGATCCAAGAAAGATTGGGCTAGTTGGTTAAAAGAGAAGATTGAGTGCTGGGTTAAAGCACTGTACCACTCCAAGGCAGGTCCTGATAAGGACATGGGAAAGGTGCGGAGTAACAAGGCATCATCATGGGCAATCAAATAACAAGCATGTCTAAATGATCGCAAGTGTTGTTGAGGATCCTCTTTACTATTAAAACGAGTAAATTTCGGCAACTCCCATTGAGGAGGATATGAATGAAGGGGGACAGAAGGGTGAATGGGCTCCCGACAAACTTGTTCGTATGTCAAGGCGCTACGACTTCCCGAAACCGAAGCCTCCAGATTTTGCATTTTATCCATCATTTGTTTGATGAAATCAGTGGTTGGATGAGATGATGGTGCACCAGAATAGGGATGTCCCATATAAGGTGTTGAGGTTACTGGATACGTGTATGGGAATGAAAAGGTAGGCGGAGCTTGAGAAGGAAAGCTCGTGTGGATAGGTGGCAGAGAGCAAGTCATGAATGGAGCAGTCTGCAAAAGAGATGAGGTAGGGGCAGTTGGTGGTAACGATACGTGGGGTCCAAGATTAACAAAAGGAAAGCTAATCGGGGTCGTATGAACCTCTGCAGCTGTCAGATTGGGAGACGGGGCTAGAGATGCAGGAAGCAAGGCGGTATTATCAGGCGGGGAGGAGTGGGAGCTAAATGAGCAGCTATACTGATAGGCATACCTACAAGGAGCTGACCATCAGGTGTACGGTCAGGGGTATGAGACAAATAGTATTGTACAGCGCTGGAATTAGCATCCAGAAACTTGGCAAAGTCCTTATCTCCCACCGGAATTTTAGGAACCTCACTGGTATCAGTAGGATTCCCCACAGAAGGTGAAGGGGGTGATTCAGGAAAAGAAATAGAGCAAGCGTGTGAAACCATGGCGGCGGCTTGCTTTCGAGTGATAACAACCATGGACAGCAGTTCACAGTAAAGTTTCAATCTATCAAGAACAAAAACAACCTCAGAATGATGAATTTGGCAAGTTGCTGGTTTGTCAGGGGCTGATGGAGACAGTAACCGATATCGGTTTACTAACCGGTGTCGGTCACAGGGTAAACGACGTCGGTCTCTTAACCGATGCCGGTGTCAAAAATCTAGGATAAGAAGATACAAAGGGCTGCTAATTTGATTTTTAGCAACGTTGAGTATACTTATCAACTTATTGATCACAGAAGACAAAGTATGACAGAGAAAACAGAATTTGAAAACAAGCAAGATGCACACGCAAACCCAGAGACTAATCCCTAGGGTTAATTTTAATTATTGTGGGCTTATGCCTTTAGACGTAGAAGGATGTCAGAATCCTAAAACAAGAGACTTAGGGGAAATGTCAAGTTGTTTTGGCTTATAAGGTTACCTCAATCGAGCGGAGGAATACCGCGAAAAAGGGGGGGATGTTTGAGCTGTTGTGTTAATTGTGAAGTGATTCGGTATGTGTTGTGCAGTGAATGTAAGATTAATTTCCTGTCAATACCGTGGATATCACCCCCACGTGTACGACCTGTTACTTAATCTATGTTCACTAGAATTGAAAAACAACAGGCAGGAATGCAATGCATGTGTTTTAAAACCCAAATCGAAAATTATATTTGATGAAGCAAAAGAGATGACTTTCACTAATGCAAGATGCAAAAACAAAGCAAGTTCTTTTACCAAAATAATAAAATACCTCGTGAATATTTTTAGAAGAAGAAAACAGCAAGTATGCTCCCTATAATGAAAGCAAGCAAGAAATAAAGAAAAACCCAAAATGGGTCCCACCGGGCGTGCCAAAATGTTTCACTCGGAAATGCTTCGTTCCTTTTAGAAACAGATAAGGTTAGGGTTAGGAGGAATACCTGTTGAATGTCGAAGATGGTGTGCGCGTACCGTAGAGAAAGATCAGGCTGACTGCGGAGAACTCCTTTTTGTCTTGGAAGGACTACCTGCAAATAAGAACACAAGACCACAAGATTTTGATTAATACAATAAATGAGGAAACTGCCTTGGGCCCAGGAAATATAAAACTTCCCTTCGAAGGTGGTCAGTTTCCCTGCTAATATGAATTAACACAAAAGACTGCCAAAATATCAATTAAATTATTTTGTTAAACTGGGTAGGGGGAAAGGCTGGTTTTTCTGGTTTTGATCAGAGGAACCGATGGCGGTTATTGATGACCGACGTCGGTTACTGATAACCGATACCGGTGGGTTATAGGATCTTCTTGATACAGATGGTGTTTGTAATAGCTGGCTTTTTTGGATGGTATTAGGAAATGGGATGATTAGGAGTGAAAGAATGACAGTTCGATGCAAATGGCACGTTGGGTAGTGGATTCAGGGATGGATTTATGAGGACTGAGATTCAAGAAACATAAGAAATGTTATGACAAAAGGACATGCAAGATCTGACTTACTGGTTTTGACCGAGATGCAAGTTGATCTCCTTGGTTGCAAACACTTCTGGTTTCTTTACTCGTCTCTGCTCTGTCAAGTGAAGATCTGGACTCTGTTCCTCGCTCGCAATGCTCTCTGTTGATCCAGAAAATCCTTTGACTGATCTCTCAAAATGAAATTCCGATCCGTTGTTTTGGTTTGGGGAGCCCATTTACAGGGAACCGATGGCGGTTGCGTAACCGACGGCGGTCGAGTAGGAACCGGCATCGGTAAGGAAAAAGTAGGCTATTTTTAGTAAAATAGCCCACCTTCCCTGCTTTTCTCATCGAGAGATCAGTTGCGGGCTTGGTCAAGTGGCTAGAAGGTCGGATTTTGGTGCGAGTAAGGAGGCATTAGTTATGGATGTGAGTCTAGACCAAGTCATGGGTCTTAATTAGGTTAGTTTAGGGTTAGGGCTAGGTCATGATGAGGTGGAAAAATGAGGTGGCAGGTAAGGTGATGTGGATTTATCAATTACAAGGTAATTAATAAATAATTGTGTAAAGTTTAGGTAATGAGGTTAGGTTGCGAAATGGGATGCGGGTCACAAGGGGTCATGAGACACGAATTTGGTGTCTACACAAAGTACCAGGTGATTCTATATCTCTAGATTCCAAATATCAGTGTGTTAACTTAGGTGAATAATTTAGATAGGAGCTTCTTCAAGGAAAGGAAATTATTAGCATATCAAAATTTTCTTATCTCCTTCAAAGAGAAGAAGAAGAGGTGTTTCAACATCACCAGTTGTAGATTTACGTCGTACAGGTCATTAAACTCCTCTAGACGGAAGGTTTTCTCCACTAAGTAACTATTGACCCTTAGTCAACCATGGAAGCCAATGCTTTTCCTCCTCTTAATGCCATCAACCCCTTGCTATTAGCCTAAATAAATTCTATACCTGCAGCTACTTTGAAAAGTTTTCCATTTATATTGGATAAACCAGTGTTACTCTATGGGAGCACATTTTTGATGTGGCCAGCATTTTTGTAGTGCACATTATTATGGAGGATAAAATGGCAGTAAGACTTCTTCCTAGTTCATTAAAAGGTAAAGCACTACAATAGTTCTAAAGCTTAACTTCTTGTTTCATTACTACTTAGAATGAGTTAGGTACAAAGCTCTGCAAGTAGCTTAAGGAAAAAAGTGATCACCTATAACTTATGGAACAACTCACTACCATAAAACGAGCCCCTCAAGAATATATATGAGTGAATTTAATTTTCAGTTTAACAAAAATTAGAACCAAATCCCAACAATTGTAAGGCCATTTCCAAACAATGCATTCTTGTATTATTTACAGGCCTTAAACAGTGATATAGTAGTTATGATTTAGTCTATGGGGGGGAACTACAATTCCTGATGTCCACGAGGTCGATATAAGGGACAAAAATTCTTTAATTCAAGATAGAAAGATTGTGCTTAGGGCGCCCATGCCTTTAGGTATAGAAATTACAAGAAAACAACCAATCATTGTGCCTATTCCAACACATTCCAGTCAATCAACTGTGACTACACCTATTCCTTCTAATGATCTGGTGGAGGTCAAATCGTTGTTGCAAAATTTTGGAAATGAGCTTGTTGCACTCAAGAGGCAACAATTTTAATACAATCATCCATACCAGCCACAAAATCAGCAATATCAGTCTAACCATCCTCATTTTCAAGGGAATCAATATGTCCTAAAATAAAGATACAAATCAAGATACGTATATTAGGCCTTTGAAATTTTAGAACCCTCTTGCTACGAGCTCATCTAGAACCATAGTACCTTTCTAGAATAATCTAGTTCAAGACTACTAATGGCATTATCTTTGTTCTCAACCCTATAATAAAAATATTTATCCCAATGGATTTCTTAGGCAGGCCCTTATGGTTCAAACCGTATCTGCCCCTTTAGAGCTAACATAAAATTCATCTATGGAAGAAACATTAGATCAACTACAGGCACCTAAAGAAACCACTTTGCTAAAATGGAAAGCAGAAGATTTTTGCAGGTTGAATATAGATTCCTCATTAATGTAGACACCTAAATTTGGTTACATTCCCCTTAGCCTTTGATCAGATAACCAACTTAAACATGGGCACCTAATCATGGACCCCTTAGAACCCCATATTAATAATTAGTTTAATTACTTTAATTAAATTAAATACCCATCCTCACAATATCCATAATTTTATTACCTTAATTGACCTAATTTTCACCTCACGTAGACACCTCATCTAGCCACCCCACCCCAGACCTATTATTGGCATGTTTCCATAACTAACAATAACTAATTCTTACCTTGCCTTAATGAACTAAGATTTGGTCTAACCCTAAAATCAATGCCTAAGATCTCTCTAACCACATTCATGCTCATTAGAAGGGAAGCTTCCATCCTGATTGAAAACAACAAACCAACTTAGCCCAAGAAATTAGAAACATTTTCCCATTTTAGTAAACCTAGGGAATCTCACCTTAACTGATTCCAATCAGACCTAAACTGACGCTGGTCAAGATAGAACTGTCGTCGTTTACCATTTATTCACCTTAGCAACCTTGTTTAAGAGGTTGGTACATTCAAGACCAAAGGAGAATGAGACTAGAGCTGCATGCAAGCAGAACCAACATCGTTTCATGCATCCAGGCATCCAGAACCATAATCCAAATAGATTTAGGAGCATTTCATCCATGGTAGCATTCCGAGAAACACTGCCATGGTACCAAACACAATTCCTCTGATCAACCATCTCCTCCATCCAGTCATTGAACCTGTATCATAGTAAGTATCTTATTAACCAACATTCTTCTACTTTTTTTCTAGTAGGCTTTGTTACCTCCGTTATTAGCTTTTACTTGAACTCTCACTTTCTCACCATTTATCTCCATACAAGTTGAGCATTCCTTCACCCACATAATATAATTTCTTATACCTAACTGTTGGACATCTCTGAGTATTTATAATACCTCTCAAGACCTACACCCACTCCTTACCATCTCTAGGACAGTCTCAGACAAATCTCTAAATCATGAAATAGTGAGTTATTGAAAACACGTAGTAACCATCGTCGGTCATACTAGAATGATGCCGATCTCTTTATTTTATACTCTTCCCAAGAATAGAGCCAAAAAACCTCCTACCAATTGACCTAAACAACCTAGAATAATACTGTGACCAATCTGCAATACTTCGACTGACACCTACCAACCCTTCAGATCTGACTATTGCCTAGCCTGTTATATTAGATTTTCTTATTGTGATTGAATGAGATACCTAAATCATGACAACTATAGTAGGACTTTACTTATTTCTTAGATTAATTTATTTTAAATAGTGGATTGACAGCCATCTAGGGAGTATCATAATTTCTAGATCTAGTATACGGTAGGTAGTCCACTGTCATATATTATTTAACTATTCTTTTGTAGTCTTGTTTTCCATTTTTAGGTGGTTCCTCCCAGCCAAAAGGAATCTCTCACAATTGGCACTAGTTTAATAATTTAGAACACATGCAACAACCATCAACCAACCTATTTAACAGGTATTCCTCCTATCCCATAACCCTATCTATTTCATCATTCAAAAAAAAGTAAAGAAAACGGTCAAATGATTAGTGTAGGAAAACACTCATTCCAAGAAGAGAGAAAAGAAACCACAACCTTCCAAAGCTAATCAAGAATATACTTCATAGCCTCAATCATAAGTAGTGGTTGATAAAGTTGTAGGGAATAAAATACCAGATACACTTATTAGCCAAGCTACAAGGAAAGAAGGTTCTTCAGGCATCACAATACCTAACAAGTATTTTCCAAAGAAGGATCCCAATGCCCAAAGAAGTTCCAAAAAAGTTGGATTAATTCCCTTCAACATAGTAGAACAAATGAAGAAAACCATTCTGAGCGGTTACTATATGGGATGTACCATCAATTCCTTCTCAAAGAAATTTGTTGCAAGAGGCTCAAAACATTTTTGGTACAACTGATGGATCTTCAAGTCGTTGAGAAACAAATGCTATGAGTTTGTGTTAGCCAGAAGGGAAAATTATTCCTAAGGAAAACAAAACACCACCATTTTATATTTCTCTGATCATTAGTGACCACCTGGTACATAATTGAATGATAAATTCTTGTGCCAGTAGCTCATTCATGCCCAAACAAATTACAAATGTACTAGGCATACAATATGCGCCAATTTCAAGAGGAGTTTTTCAACTAGATGGAACAACTATTAAGACTGTTGGAGTTATCAAGGGACTTCAAATTACCATCCATGTATGCCTAAGTTTATCATTCACCCAAGAAATATCATTCATTGATCTCCCTCCTCTCTTTTCCATCTTCCTATCATGAGATTTCACTACCAAGATGGGTGGTTATCTATCATCCGATTGGTCACATATGATTCTCAAGACTCGTTACAAAGCCAAAGTGACTATAAGGGTGGAACCAATCTACCATAATCATGTAGAACCCTACACTGCTAGTCCTATAAATGGGAATTAAACCATTATAGTGTTTCACCTGATTCTAGAGCATTTCTTTGAATGTTGACAAAATAAATAAGGGTAATGGGTGAGGAGGAATAATTGTTAAAATGTTGGTTGTAGGTTGTTGTGCGCGTATGAATTCTTGATCCACAGTTGATTGTGAGAGCTTCCTTTTTACTTGGAGGAACTACCTTGAATGGAAAACAATACCACCAAATAAAATTTAAACAATATATGCAGTGGACTGCCTAGCGTATGCTAGATCTGGGAAGTGTGATACTTCCTATATGGTTGTCAATCCACTATTTAAAGCAAATTAATGTGATAAATAAAGGAAATCCTACTATAGTTAAAATGATTTAGGTATCTCATTTGCCTACAATAATAAAATTTTTTCAAAACAGGCTAAGCTATGACTGAATTTGAAGGTAAATGTCTTGGTCAGGGTACTAATACTAGTCAAGGAGAGATTCTGGGTGGTTTTGGGTATTTGGTGGAAGTTTAGGAGCTTTGTTCTTGGTTTTTGGTAAAAGACACAGAGATTGACGTCAGTCTGGTATGACTGGTATTAGTTTAGGATAACCAACGATGGTTGTGGGTAACCGGCATCGGTATGGTCGAGGTAAAGGAAACTCAATAAAACTTGGCTAGGTGATAGATCTGAGGTTAGATGAAGATGGAAGGGCAATGGCAAGATTCATATGGATCCTGGATATGCACATGAATGATTAAGATCCAGGTATGGGTAGTGTAAGGGTATGGATAAAAAGATGGTCAAGTTTTCATGGAGGTAGATGATGGGGGAACGGAAATGAGAGAAAAAGCTAATAAAAAATGTGAAAGGATCTACCAAATGATGAATAGATGAGTGTTGGTTAATAAAACTTACTATTTGTAGGAGATTGATGCCTGGTTGGTAATGGTGGGTGATCAAATGGAATGAAATCGGTGTAGTGTTGGTGCCTCCCTGGATGCTCCCATGAAGGCATATGGTTGTGTGATTGCTTCAGGTATGGGCTATGGATGCTCCAATGTGTATACTAATGTTGGTTCTGCTTGTATACAACTCTGGTTTCATCACTTGTTCTCAAAAGATGTGATTATTTCCCAGAAAATGTGCCAACCCTGAAATAAGGTTATTTTGGGATTAAATGGTAACTGACAGTGATTCTAGCTTAAGTGGCAAAATTTAAGGGTAACCGGCATCGGTTAGGGCGGGATTTCCTATGTTTACCAAACTAGGCAGATCCCCTCGATTTTCTGGGCTCTTGTTCATTTTCTCTATAGATTAGAATGGAAGCTTCCTTCTAACATGTGGGAATATGGTTAGAGGGAATGTAGGCTTTGATTTTTAGGGTTTGGGTAGGTCTTAGTTAGTTTTGGAAACATACTAAGAATAGGTTTTAGGGTGAGGTGGCTAGATGAGGTGTATATGTGGGCATTATCCTAATTAGGATATTTAAATAATAAATATTGTGAGGATAATTAATTAATTTAATTTAATTAATATTAGTGTGGGATGAAAGGGGCCATGGTTAGGTGAATGTGTTCAAGGTATTTATTTGACAAGGGGCCAAGGGGAGTGTGACACAATTTTGGTGTCTACATTTTTCCCCTTTTTGTTGCGTAGCTAGTATTTTAAGTGACGCTGACAAAAATAATATGTGGTTGCCCCATGTGTGGGTGAAGGTGATCCCCATAAAACCAGAAACTAATGAGGTAGAAAGTAGAATCAGTGAATGGTTTGATAAATGGTGAATGTGATGAAGAAAAAGGTGGGGTAACGGGTAAAAAAAGGTAAAAAAGGTCCACTCAGGTAATCCAGGTAATGGGTTAGGGTCAAAGGTAGTGACAGTCAAATGCACACATATGAGAAACTATAGCACAGTACCAGGTTGAAGAGTAGGAAAACTCTACTTTGTCTAAGGTCGATAGGTTTATCCAAACAAGGTTGACGTGACTCCGGTATCCAAGGTATAGGATATGGTCAAGAAACATGACATAGGTCAGGTGCAGGAATGTTTAGGTGTGTTTCGGTACACCAAAGGTAGGGTCAAGATAAATAGTCATGGAAAGAGGAAAGGTAAGGTCATTAGGTTAACAACATAGGTAACAGTGTCATAAGGTATAGGGAACACATGGGGTCAAAGGTCACTAGTGATGTTCCAATTTCAAGAATCTAGGTCATGGCACAGGTGGGGTCGAGTTATGTGTAAAATAATGAGTCCCCGAAAGAGGATGAGGTGAAGTAGTAAATGATAAGGTCAAGAAGATCAAGTGAAGTGTCCCAGGGAGGTATGGTTGAGGTAAAAAGGGATTTAGGGAAAAAATTAGGGGGTAGGGGGTAAGGTAAAAGGTTAAGCAAGGAAAAAAGAGTGATGGGCAGGGTAATAAGGTGAAATTGTGGGCAATGTGGAAGAGAGGGTGATCGATGTAAGTCAAGGGTAACTGATGCCAGTATAAGGTAACCAACCTCGGTAAGGTAGGGCACGTCACCGATGCCAGTAAAGGTAAAAATGGCATTGGTTAGGTTGGGGATGTTATAAAAAAGAAAAATTTCACATTTTTCAGAATCATTTGTCTCGTGTGAAATAGAGGGAAATGACACGTGAGAGAGGGAAAGTCAGAAAGAGAGAGAGAGATTGGGGAATGAGTCAGTGAGCCACGTAGTAGTTGATTGGTAGCAAAGAGGTGGGTCCATGAGATTAGATTGGTTGATTTTATTGGTTGGAGGGGAGGTGATAGATTAGTGATGGAAGAGGTTGGAGAGGGATCGGGCGGGCCACTGGTGCAGTGGCCAGATGTGCCACCATAGCGATGGAAACATGATGAGGTAAGTGTCAAACCCTTTCTGTGTTTTGAGAGATAGAGTAGGTGAGAGGTTAGATGGTGAAAATTTGGGTTTAGGGGGGGAAATGAAATTTGAAATGTGGGAGGGTGAATTGGGTAGAAGGAACGGGGAGAGAGGTAAGTGGGTGAATAGGGGGTAGGATGGGGTTGAGGGGAAGTGTAGGTGAGAATGGGTGGGTAGAAGCGTTAGGAGAGGGAGTTTTTTTAGAGGGAAGGGTTTGGGGGTCACGGATTTCATCGTGATAGTGACTAGCGTCGATCGGGGCTAGCTGACATCAGTAGGGTCAAATTGGTATCGATCACGAAACAGGATATTGATGTCAATTTAGGGGTAACCAGAGTCAGTTAGAGATAACTGGAACTGGTCAGGTTATGGAGAAAAGGGGGCCAAAAGGGCCCTAGGTCAAGTGGGTGAGATAGGGAAGGGTAGAATAGGATGTGTTGGTGAAAAAAACTAGTGTAGGCGGGGGTAAAAATGGGTATGGGGAAATGATAGTGGGTGAGGGTGGGGGTGAGATAGAAATGTGATGGGAAGGTAGGTTGGGAATAAAGAAAGAGATGAGATAGTGGGTATAGGTGAGGTGTAGAGGATGAGTGTGGGTATGATGAAGGTAGATTAATTTGATGTTTGTATTGCATGTAGGGGAGAGATCAGTTGCGGATGAGATACAGGGTGCCACCCCTAATTTTGAGAGTGCAAGGCACAACGACAGTTTAGGAGTCGTGCCATGTGGAGGAGGTGGGCCTGATTTGGGTCTAGCACTATTGACATGTAGTCCAGCAGCCAAGTCTGATGGTCTCTCTCATCGATAGATGGGATTCAGCGACCAACACATTCCACCTACCGACAAGTGAGATGACAGTCACCCCAGAGGACGTGTTAAGAATCCTGTGGTTACTAATATTGGGGACGTAGGTGTACTCAATCTCCTCTAAGACCTCACAGGATTTGATGCTGATAGTGTTTAGGGAGGGACTTGTAGACATGATGTTCCATAGTTCCAGCTTGAGTTACAGGGGGATGCACCTAGCCCGTCCAGAGGAGACGAGGCTAGTTTTTTTATTGATGGAAGAAGTGTGTTGTTTCAAACTACCAGATATAGAGGGAGGGAGATTTCCCCACTCCTTGATGGGGTTTTACATGACATGGTGATGGATCAGACCTTCTTTTCCTGGGTGCCATCATTCTTGGTGTAGTTATACAGAGAGTTGTGGGCGTACGGGTGTCTGCACAATTTTAGCCTATGTTGCAACTTTTTACTACACCGCTGGGCCTATGAGCACATAGTTTGTGTGCAGCTAGTGGGTATGCCCGGAGAAAATACCTTTCTACCAATATTGGTTTGAGTGGGGTATCAGGAGATGGGTTCCCATGATTGGAGAGCGTCTAGTAGAGATGGCTACACATGATGTAGCATACTACAGGGGTCTATTAGTGGGATAGTCCATAGTGGATATCATATGGAGATTGTATGTGGCTTATCCCTCATACATGTGGATGCATGAAGAGATAGATGGCCTTTAACTACTGATAATGATAAAGGGGCATCATGCCAGGGAGCACGATAAGATCCCAGTTAACAAGGTTAGATGATAGTTTGGGCTGCTACAAGACATGCCTTCACCCTTCCCACAGTACAGGAGAGATGATTTGGAGAGGCCATTGCCTCTACCATATCTGACAGTGCCCATAGGGTAGGAAGAGTAGGTGGTAGACTAGTGCAGATTGATGATGCTGGAGTGACAGATAAATATAGACAATGGTGAGCGGATCATTTATGGGTAGTACCACTAAGGCCGGGGCAGCCGGATTTAGCCACTATCACGATGTAGAAAGACACCCTACAGGGGCAGGTGGTGACCCTGATTACCCAGTTGTGGATGGTGTAGGGGAAGTTACCCAGTTCATAGGCAGAGGTTACCGAGTTTCCTAGCACAGGTGGCCAGTCTTCAGGTCCTAGATGGCCTAGGGTGGAGATGGAGATGATGATGATGGTCAGGTGGCTACCCTACATGCAGAGGTGACAGGGATACATGGCTAGTTAGCCATGGCATAGGCACAAATTGGGGCCTTACAGGCCTAGATATAGGCATAGGAGCAGAGGTCGATGGGGCCACCACAGGCACTAGGACAAGGTCCCAGTTCACAAGAAGGGGTGGGACATGTTCCCATAGGGTAGGTATAGGGTTAGAGGCCAATGGGGCCACCAAAAACAATACCCATATCCAGGTTGCAGGAGGCAAGAGATGAGGCCTGGTATTATCAAGACCAGATGAAAGTGGTAGGGATAGATTTTCTATTGTATGCTAAGTATAGGGCACCAAGCCTCCAGTGAGAGGAATTGGTCATGTACCCATAGTGTGGAGAGCACAGGGGGCCATCGAGCCCCAAGACAAGGTCAAGGTGAGGCCACCAGTTCACAAAGGCCCGTTCCAGGTTATGTACCAACAGGGACCCAGCCACCACCCATGATGGGTGGGGAGATGTTAGCAGGTCACTAGATAGGGGCCGAGAAGGTAGAGGGGATAGGTGAGACAGATATGGAGGATTTCCACCAAGATGGTGCCTTATATATGGCTCTTGATTTTGATGTATTTTTTTATATATATACCATCCTACGTGCCAAGAGTTATCATATTTTTTATCATATACCGGCCTGCCTACCGAGAGTTAGTATATTTTTATCATATACTGGCCTGCATACTGAATACATTTGAAAGTTATGTATAAGGATATTGTATTTATATAGATTATGATGATTATGGGCATTATGTGTTTGTGTTGATAACATTTTATTATTATGCATAGATGGACTTATGATAGGTGTGTTAGGCACGGGTAGAGTTAGTTTTTGGGCATGGTTGAGTCAGGTTGTAGGCATGAAACAAGTTAGGTTGTGGTTTAGGCATGGATTAAGTCAGGTTTTAGGCATGGTGGAGTCATGTTGTAGGAATGGATTGAGTTAGATTGTGGTCTAGCCATGGATGAGTCAGGTTGTAGGCATGGATGAAGTTGGGTTTTGGTTTTAGGAATGGTGGAGTAAGGTCGTGGTTTTAGGCATGGATGAGTCAAGTTATGGTTGCAATTCATTAATATTTACAATGAATGATGATATGGGTCATTTTTAAGATGTTTTATAATACTTGCATTGTAACACCCTTCATAGTTGTTATTTTCCTCCTTTAAGTTTCAAGTGTTGACATGTGATTTTCCTTATAAAGATGTGTTCTTTTGAATTTTGGAGATCATGCTTGATATGGATAAATCATCTTCTATTCTTAAGATCCTTTGATTGAATTGGAATGGCTTTCTTAAATCCATTTTTCATTTTTTGTAGGTGGGTTACAATCTAGTTTAAGAATTGTAAACTTTTCTACTAATCTGATTCATCCTTGGATCAATTTCAGTGATCTAAGGAATGTTTTAAAATCTGCTCTATAGGATGAATGGTAAATTGACATTCCAGGAATTGATAGACATATGACTGAACTTTGACAGATAATAGTTCTTTGATTGTTGTTTGAACATGTTCTATTCAATGGTATGTCATGCTTGGATCTTTTCAGTTCGATTGTACCAGGACAATTTTGATGCAAATTAACCGTAGTTGTTCACAGCATAGGAAAGATCCATAATCCTAAGAAGAACTATCCTACGGAATTCTAAGATAGGTAAAAATAATTACTACCAAAACTATGTTATGTAACAGAATTCCTATTATAACCTAAAGCATCCTATTCTACTTTGATTCGGTTGATTGACATCCTAATCTAATACTACCAGGTTATATTATGATCTAACCTAATGCCTAAAACTATAGTGTTGTAAAATTAATCTAACCTAAGTGGAAACTACCTTAGGCTATGTGCTAAGACCTATTGTGGTAATTGTGTTTGGGTTATAACCTAAGGTATATATATACACACACTACAAATTACCTAAGGTCTAACCTAAAAAATATGATCTACCATAAACTAATGGGTTTGAATGGGGAATTAGGTGGTCACATACATGGTAGTTCTAAGGCATTAAAAATGTTGATAAGGTTTTAATTGTTAGAGGTACTACCAGCTTTGGTAGGGGTTAGTGAATTTGGTGAAGGCTTAGGTGGAGGCTCCACTAAAATGGAATTATTTGTTAAAATTGATTTGGCAATAGCTAAGCATGAGAGATGGTTGCAAAGGAGGATAGGTGGGAAAATAGGAGTTAAGGGAATTAATTGTTTTTGGTCTTCATGCTCAAACTACCTTGGAAGGCATGCAAACGGCTTGGTATATGGTTGTTTCACTTTGCATGGTTCACAATTTTCACTCTACATGCTCACTGGTTTTTCAAACCAGCAGATAGAACTACACTTGATGGCTATTTTTGAGGTTTTAAACCTATTTTCAGTTCGTGGAGTATATAGGAGGCACGATGGAAAAAGGACATGGTTATTTGATTTTTTGTGGAGAAAAGGAGAAGTTTTGAGCTCGGCTGGAGATTATTTTTGAGTTCACAGAAGCACTATCAGGAATGATAGGCTCTAAACTTTAACATCTCTTACTTTCCTATAAATGTCTCATTAAAATGATTCTCCTCTATGAGATTTTTGGATTCCTTATTTTATCTATTTATCGGCCTATGGAGTTTATTAAATCTATGGTTTTGGTTTTGTATTCCATGGTAAATAGAGTTTTGTTTAGAAACTTACCTTGTACAGTTCTTAAAAATAAGAATGCATGCAAAATGTATCTCTGTAACTTGGCCTTTTCATGTTAGGATGGGAAGTTGAAGTATTCTATTTAGATTAATATTTATCTCTATTTGGATGTCGTTCAGAGTTTTGAGATCTTTGGGTTCTGTCTAAACTAGCTGGAATTTTTGTTTTGTTGATTGTGAGCTTGAGCTAACTTGTTTATTAATGGATCTTGTATTCAAGCTTGTTTTAGATTTGGAACTGGTTCTGGTTTTTGTGAGAACTTTTGATTTAGGTTCTTGTTGTACTGAACCATGTTGGAATTTTGTGTATCTCTGGACTATTGTTGAAGCACGTATAAAGCTCGGTGCCTATATCTTAGTTCCATTGAGAGATAATATGAGACTCTGTAACCATGCTTTACATTCTTTTGAAATTTGGAATAGTTTTTGTAGATTGGTAACTACAAAGCACTCGTATTTATTACTTGTGTGGACTCTGTACTCTGTGGGAATTCCTAGTCCTACTTGAGCTAGTATTTGGACTTTGTGTTTTCTTATAAAACTGTGCAGGAGATTTTTGTTGTTCTAAACTATAGTTTGGAGACCTAGGTAGCTCCGAACTATTATTAGAAGTTTGTATTTGATTCTAAGCACGTAATTTATTACTCACGTTTCCTAAACTGTTGCTAGAGAACTTTTGTTCTTAAGGATCATGATTATTATACTTTTAAATGACCTAGACTATTTTTGAAGTCCGTAAATGGCTTAGAGCCTGTGTCTTTCTCTAGTGATCATTTTCACTGTTAATACAAGGTTGTCATGTACACGGCACTCGCATTTTGTTATTTTTGTGAACTTTAAACTTTGTGGGAAACCTATGTTCCGTTGAGTTAGTCTTTGGACTTTGTGTTTGATTTAAACTCATGTAGGAGTCACTTGTTTTCTTGAACCAGTGTTTATATTATTGGAAATAATCAGGGCTTTGATGACTCCATTTATGGCTCTGTACCTGTGTTTTATGTAGAGGAATTTCAGACTGTTAATGGAAGTTGTTTTTCTTTGCATTTGTACCTATGTATTGTATAGTTCTGAACTTTGTTAGGACTTGTACCAACTTTATTCTAGAACTTGGGAGTTGTGTTCTATTTGTTATAAATGTTTAAAAATTTACAACTCTTTTGTCGAGTTTTTACTCAAGGTTAAATTGGGATAATAATTGGGTTACTGTGGGGAAATCCCCCCAAGATATCGAAGGAACAACGTTCTCGTTTGATGAATAAAATTTTTAATTCAATTTAAGAATTGTTTCTTCTTTCCTAACATGTTGATAGTATTTAAATGGGAGTAGTCCTTTCTCTCAATCTGAGGAAACTTGTATCTCATACCTCTTAGAATTGACTCTGAGTTTCTTTTATGAGAATAACTTAGTAATTTAGTACTGTATACTATTATGGAGTGATTACTTGAATTTTTTCTTTAGTTTTGTATTATAATTTTTTTAACCGAGAACTGGTTATTCTTTTTGTAATGCAAAAATGAAACCTGACCTTGGGATACCAATATGAGTTACTTGGTCTTCCTTTGCACAATGATTTGTAGGAATGATGTTGGAAGAGGTTATTTTATTTATGTTTTTATTGAACTGTAAATGTTAGTTTGTTGGCAGACTATTGTTTAAAAGTACTTTACTTGTTGGATTGAGATGAGTGAGTTATCTCTTGGACTCTATTATTTCTTGGATTAAATGAAATTTCAACAAATGAATATCTTAAATAAGGTAATTCTCTTTTGAAAGAAACAGTAAACTCACGTTTTGAATTTTTTCTGTTCATGGATGTGTAGTGCTTGAGCATAATTATAATGGTTCTTCTTCTTCTTGTGTTTAGGAGATAGATGAGTCATCTTAATATGAACCATGCTCTAAACTGTTTTTTTTGCTTGAAGCAAAGATACATGTTGATTTCTTGTATGGAATATTGGGAACAATGAGATGTTATAATATGTTGTTTGTCTAAGGATAATTAATGGGATCAATTAGACTCTATTTGTAGGGTTGAATGGTAGATAATATTCTATTCCTTTTCATGGAAGTAAAATTAATTGTTTATAGTGTACTTCTTTTTTCGTTGCTTTTGATATATTGATTATTTTATGTAATAGTTGTCTCAATAAAACAGAGTTGTTTTAATGGAACAATTATTGGAATGCAATTCTTTTTAAGGCTTAGTGCTTATCATGCTCAGTTCATTGAACTGGCCCGTGTTAGCAATTTTTGCAAATGGACTTCGTAAGTGATAAAGAAATAAAAACTTACATGATACATTGGTTGATTTAAGTCTATTTCTTGTGATGAACTCTGATTTGTTCTTGAGACTGTATTGGAAAATAAAAGTAGTATTCTTTTATAATTAATACAGTTGTTATGTAATTTACCTGAATGCATAAGTTTTGTAAATGTAAAGGTTATAAAGATAAATTGAAAAGTGGGAGATTACCAGTATTGGTTGTGTAAATTACTTTGCATTTGTATGAAAAAGATGGGTTTCATCTTGTTGTCAATCTTCATATTATGTATATATTAAATGGTTAAATTTTAACAATATTGGATCAAGGGATTAAGTTCAATCTCCCTACTTATGATACAACTTGTAAAGTTGTAGAATGTAATTTTTGTTATATAAACTATAAATCATAGTAATGCAAAGTAGGATGAACATTCTTTATAAAAAAGAGTGATTAAGAGTAGAATAGACCCTAACACTATACATATAATGAAATACTCTTCATCTTTCATAACTGTTCATAAATCATATAGATTTGATAAAATGAATTCAATTTATCAGACTTCATTTGTTATGAAGTCTAATTTATTTTGGATATCTTCTATCGCTGAACTTTCTAAAAAGTTAATGTACTTTTTACATAAGAAATATGATAACACTATGCAGTTATGCTTAACTGGCAGTTTAACTATGTATTCAAAAAATAAAAGTGGCAATGAATATAAAAAATTTCTTAAAGGGATAAATGAATCAATTTAGAAAAGAACTTATGGAATGTTGGATTAGGGATTAGGCAGGTGGCTGAAATATATTTAAATAATCGAAATTAATTAAACAATTAATAAATTCCTGGGGTATGTACATCTCAATGAGGTTGTTCTGTAGGATGCTAGCACATGCCAAGTGCAGGGTTGTACCTTCGAGAAGATTAGGATCTTCTCGAGGATACAACGATGCAGTCGACATGTGGCAATACCCTTCTACATTGATCATCTAGTTCTACATACATTATACTTGATCTTAGTTTATCTCTAGATCTAGATAGTAGCATGGTTAAAATATGGATTAGCCCTCTAAAACTCGGGGCACCTTGGCACATAGGGTTGACTTAATTCGACCTAGTATACCAACTTACCCTAAGTTTTCGGGAGCCTCCCCTTATCATAACATATGTTGTTAACTTGAACTAGGGTTAAACCTTGGGCAAGTGGACTGATGGAAGTTAGTAAAGGAAATTCTAGATAACAATAGAGTGGGGTGAAGGACGTATTCCAAATTGATGAGTATGCCATCAAGGAATAGTAATACAAACATTATGTTAGAAATCTTTGGCCAAAGTATCGCAAGCTATTGGTTACATTGTCCTATGTCACCTAGTCTAAGGCTCAGGATGCCGATGAATATTGGTAAAAAATATTCAGATAGGATCCTTAGATAGATCACTCAATACCCTAAATAGGGTAATAACAACCAAGTATACATAGTATATAGAAAAGTTTTCAATACTTGATGTTAAACATGAATAGATCAGTACTTTACCGAGTCATGAAATGAATAGATAGGTAGTACACTGAGTCATTACAGTTGCATATGGTTATCTGTTCTATGAATGGTTGATAAAGAATGTGTGATCTAAATTATGAATTTAGATCAAGGAACATTTTTTTTTTTTTTAAATTCCCTTGTTTTTAAAATTCTTAAAATGGGAATGTTACATGCATGATGTTGGTAAAGAAATGGTAATTGAAATAAATGTATGTTTTGATGATGATAAAAATGTGAAGCAATTTGTCATTTTTTTGGTTTAATTTCCAATTTTTTATATAAAGAGGAAACGAAGTAGGGTAGAATGTGATTTAGGAAAAAGAAAGATGATTTAGTTAGGGTAGAGAGTGGCCGAGGTAACCTCCAAGGAACCCATGCCCTCAGAGTGCTACCTATATAGTCCCGGTGAAAAAGGACCTTAGGCTGACAGAGTTCTCCCATAATCTAGGGAAGAATATGAGGAGATATGAGAATGAGATGGTAGGTTGTAGGCATGATTTGAGTTTAGATCTACTAGGTATAGGTGATTTCGATTGTGGTAGAAGAAGAATATTACCCCGAAGGTAAGTGTTGAGGACCAAGTCCTGTATAAGGTAATCAATATGTAATAAAGAATGCTAAAAGATAAGAGAGTGCAAGAAAGCTACCTGATTGGTTAGGATCATACCGAGTAGGTCATACCTTGGAGGAGGTGATGGATGTAAGACCCTAAAAGACATTACTTGATTGATTGTTCTGAGGGTGAAAAGTAGGCATATGATCACCAAATTTCATGGTTTCCAAGAGGTCACTTGAGGCGATAGGAAATGGGAGTGTGAACTGTGAGAGGGGTGAAAGGTGGTTCAATTTTATATGGTATGAGGTAGCATGCTCTTTGGGCAAGAGATCCAAGGTCACAATGGGAAATTCCATGACTAAAAGGTTTTTTGTGTTGACTGATATTTGAGATAGACTGATCAATGTGGGAAGTCTCTATGGGATGAGGAAATTAACTCCTTGAGGTCTTCATGAAGTTGATCGATGTGGGAAGCTTCAGATTCTCTCGTTACTTTCTCCTGAGTCTATTTATAACAGTGATTCAAGATGTTGATATATGATTTCTCCTGAGGGCTTCGAATAAGGACATGATTCTTGTTCTTTGCAACGACCATTCTCATCTAAAGGAAAATGGAGAAGTCATGCTTGATATGGATTATATATTTTCTGCACTCTTAAGATCTTTGACTGAACGAGTGGATAAATTATATGCTTGGACTCTTTTGTTTCTTTCATTCTTCAAGATCACCATTTGAGTGAGCAATCTGATTTCTGGAAGATTGTGGATTTATCCACCCTTATGACTCAATTTTTCCTTGGATCATCTTGCATTGATCCAAGGGATGTTTTAATTTTATTTCAGTGATGAGGATGAACAAATTGTATTGATATTTCGAGAGTTACTAAGTAAGTCATTCTTGACTGATTTTCTGCTCTTTGAATGTTCAATTCCTGGAAGAGGTTAACTCTGGCTGATCATGGTAATCAGAATCTCCGGAGGTTCCATGGTTATCATAGCATCATCGGGAAGGACCTGGACTGTAAACCAGGTAAGATGTGTATGTTTTATATCTAAAGCTTAATTTTCTTGATGCCAAACGAAATATGATCCAGGAATGTTTTATCCTGTTTGAACTCTATTACTGATTAGTCCTATCTTGGGGACCTAGACTAGAATCAGTAAGGTTATTAGTTTTAACCTAAACTATAACCTAATGTTGCAAGGTTAGTTAATCTAACCTAGTCCTAAAACTATGAGCTTAATACTCCTAAGGGTTAACTAAACCTATCACTATGGAGGGTGACTAATGTTATATCCTATGGCAATAAGACTAAAGTCTACCTATGATCTAACCTAAGTCACTAACCTATCCTAAACTAATGCTATGAAGGGGGACCTAAGGAGGGTTGCGAGTTATGGGTGGTGGTTTCCATGGCATTTAAGAAAGGATAAGGATGAAGGAAAGGGAGTGCTGCCAGGTTTAGCGGAGGGTAAATTTGCTAAGAGTGTGGAATATCTTTGTTAATTTTATTTTGGCATTCACCAAATTTGGTAGTCAGTGGAAATGGAAAATAGGCGGGAGAATAAAAATAAATGCAATTAATGCGCATAGGGCCTCGAGCGTGGATTGCTTGGGAAGGCATGCAAGTGGAATTTTTCTTGGTTGTTTTGTTTTTCATGCATTCCGTTTTTCACTCTGCATGAGCACTGGTTCTTCAAACCAGCCATCTACTCTTCGTTGCATGGAAATTTTGAGAGTTTCAAACTTACTTCTCTATTAGGGGAAGTATATAAGGCATGGAGGTAACAATATTTTGTTGTTTAATCTTTCGTGGAAGAAGAAGAGAAGGTCCGAGCACATTCAAAGGTCTTCTTCAAATTTTTAGCAACACTATCAGGCATGATAGCCCCTAACTATTAAAAATATTGCTTTCCTTTAAATGTTTTCATTAGAACAACTCTGTTCTGATGATATATGCATATTTTGACTTGGCTGGTAACAATGATTTGGGTTTTATGTTGATTTGGGGTTCTGGGTTGTATTTGGATCCTGGATGAAACCTGTTTCCATGCTGTGAATCCATTATGGAGTTTTGATTTCTATTTGGAAATGTTGTAAGTTTTATTTATCTATCGAAGGTATATGATTAGAAACTGCCTCCATGAAAGAATGCTTGCATAGTGATAATGTGTTTGAAAACACCACTGTAATTATTTGCTGCTCGAATATGATTGGATTAAATGATTGTTTGCTTCATCGTATGGACTCTAACTATTACTGGTCCATGTTTAGGAAAGTAGGTAATTGAATTTGTGGTTGGAATGTTATATTAATCAGTGAAACTCGATTGTTTTAGTCACGTGAGTTGGAAAGGTTGTTTGAAATCTAAGCATGTACTTTTTACTTTAAAAGGGTATGAATGTTCTTATGAATACAGAGTTTTGTGAGAAAGGAAGTATTTGGTTAAACTATTATTTTTGTGATTTTACATGGATATTAGGAAGAGAAAATGTATTTGGATAAACTCTGTATCTCCTGGCAAATTCACGGATTAATCTTGGATCTACCTTAATGGAAATTATGTTTAATGTGTGGTTGAGATATGACAGTGTTTTACCCTGAGGTGACTGTGGAATCTATTTCTTAGGGCCGCATTTCACAATGTCAGGAATTCTACTTTGAAATAAAAACAACAACTTCAACATTGATAAGCTTATTTACGTTCAGCTAATGCTTTTCCTTTTGTAGTTGAAATTTGGGTTGAAATGATCCATATGCAACTGAATAATTTATTTATTTTGTACAGTTAAAGCATTGATAACTACTATGGTATGAGTAGGATGGCTTTGGAGGCATTCTTGAATCTGTATTTAGAATTCTATTATTGACTCTGTACATGCATTTTTGGTTTGGTATCTTGAAATGATATAACAAGCTAACAGTGCAACGGTTGAAATAATTTAGTTTTGATCCATTGGTAATAAATAGGTAATGGGAAGGTTATCCTAACTCTTTGACCCAAATGGTTCGAGTAATGAAGGAAATGTAGACTGTTTACTTTAGAGAAGGATTTTGGTCTGAGATTAGATCGTTTATAACATTTTATGTAAAGAAAATGTTATTGGCTTTTGTTTAATGTATAGTTGTAAGATCGTAGTGATCTATTGGCAAATCCGAAGGTGGCTCTATTTGATCTGAGCTTTTGGTTAAACGTAAGTATTGTTTTACTTGCCTTCTTCTTACCTGATTGGATGAGAGAATGTACATTACTACTTGATGTTAGTATAGTTCTGAACTTGATTAAAATAAAGTTTTGATTTTCTCTGCTCCTTCCTCTAAGTTATGAAGGAAAGAAATTATAGGATTTCGAAATACGAAGGTATTCACACTCACTCTCTCTTGAAATTATAGTGTTCTCTTCTTTAGAATTCCTATAAGGAACTCTACTGTCTAGTTATGAGATGACAAGACTGTTAAGAATAAGAGGGAAGAAATTGTAAGTGGTGAGATCTTAACTTAGAAGACTCCTTTCATTTACTGGCAGTACCATTGTCTTGAATTTAAACTCAGTTTGTTATCTCTTGTATAAAGGTAGCCCTGTAGTTAGAATTTTGCATACTTATCAATGATTGAAAATTGGTATAATAGAGTTAATGGTAGTTTGCTGGGTGATCTTGCATGAGATAGTAATCTCTTCTTGCTCAAATTGCTTTTATACGAACCTGTTGGAAGCACACCTTAAAAAGGTTTTATTCTTTTAATTTGAGTGAAATAAACATGATTGACACTATTCTCGGCTTTGCTTATGATTAGGTACATATGATACATAATGTCCTTTCTTATTTTCTTGTATTAAACAAATCATCTGAAATAGACTAAGTTGAAATTATGTCTGTGATTTGAGTTACGATATAAAGTCATTGGAAAAAGGAAAACTAGTGTGAATCATGATTTTGGATTTGATGAAATTGATGTCATTTAAACAGGATTGTTTAATGAAAACAATTGGTGGAATGCAATTGTTTTAAGGATTAGTGCTTATCATGCTCAGTTCACTGAATTGACCCGTGCTAGCAATTTTTTCAGATGGTCATCTTAAAGTGGTAAAGGCAGGCAGATCTGATATGATGCAATGACTGTTTAATCTAGTTTTTATGAAGAATTCCGACATGATTTTTCTAATTGTACTATAGAATAAAGTTAATCCTTGCTGAAGACTATTGTATTAAAATATGCTGAAGTGCATAGGTTGTAATTGTATAGGTTTGGGGATAAATGAAATGGGGACATATTACTTATGTGGTTTGTGTTATTTAGTTGTTGGAATGATCTTCCTATTACCGATATGAATGAGTGTGCATTCTTATTATTCTATGCAATGGGGTCCGGATGGATTTCCCTAAGTAAGCTTTATTTAATTATGTGGATGAATACTACATATTTCTGGTTAGTAATTCTTATATCATATGATTATGGTTAAATTGGAAATCAGACCATTGCATGATTAGGGAAAGTTGAGAGTGAACTATGCCCTAAAATGTAGCTATAACTGGAAGAAAATCCTAATACTCTCTTAATGTTCTAATTCAAAAGCAATATATATTGATGGTTATAAATCACCATGACTTAATGGTATTAAGTCTGTTATGTTTCAGTCTCTAAGGTTGTTACATACCCTTTCTGGATTAGTTATTTTCCTAATGGGGAAAAACTTAAGGGCTATTGCCCTATTTGTGGATACAAGGTTGTTAGGTACCAACCGACAACTTGAAACAATTTTAAATCTATTAAAACCCTTTTGTGAAACTGAACCTAATTACAGAAGGTAACTCAAGGAGTGTGGGACTCAGGGTTAGGGAAGGCTACCCAATTAGGAGGGCCTGTAATCCAAATATATAACTCATCATAAGTAAATTTTTTTGGAGGTATGTACATCTTTCTGAGGCTGTTCCGTAGGATGTTGACACATGTCAACTGTAGGGTTGTACCTTCAAGAAGATTAGGATCTTCTCGAGGATACAACAATGCAGATGACATATGGCAACACCCTTCTGCATTGATCGTTAAGATTTACACCTGAAACTTGATCAAGATTTCCCTCTGGGACTGGTTAGGATCATAGACAGGTTATGAGGCAGCCCCTTGAGACTCAGGGTACCTTGACACATGGGGTTAACATCGGTTGACCCAGTATGTCAGCTTACCCCTAGTCTTCAAGGGCATCCTTATAACGTGAATTATGATATTATCCTGATCCAGAGTGAAAACTTGGGGCAAGGGGACTGACAGAGGTCAGTATAAGACGTTCTATATAACATTAGAGTGGGGTGAAGGACGTATTCTGGATTGACGAGTATGCCGTCAAGGAATAAGTAATATGAACAGTATGTTTCAAACCTTTGGCCAAAGTATCGCAAGTTGCTGATTGCGTTGTCCTATGTCACCTAGTCTAAGGATCGTGATGCCGATGAATAATGGTAACAATTGTTCAGATAGGTTCCTTGGACAGAGCACTCAAAATCCTAGAATAGGGAAGAGAACCACGAGAATGAAAGTGCTCAGTTGAAACTTCAATCTCAAAGTTACGCATGAATAGATCGGTAGTTCACCGAGTCATGGAATGAATCGATCGGTAGTTCACCGAGTCATGGAATGAATAGATCGGTGGTATACCGAGTCATTACAGCTGCATATGGTTATCTGTTATAAGAATGATTGTTATGATATGTGTGTTCTAAATTATGTATTTAGAACAAGAGAACATTAATCAAAAAAAAAAAAATCTTGTTCTAAGGTATTAAATTGAGGATGTTACATCTTGGTATCAGAGCTGAAGGTTGCAACTCTTGGACCTATTGTGTCCATAATCTGATGAAAACCTAAATTTTCTTGTAACAGAAAATGGTTAGAACAAGGGGAAATGTTGTGAATAATGCTCCACCTGAGGAAGGGGCGGCAACAACCCAAAAACTTGATGAGATCCTTACTGCCCTACTAGACACAAGAGATTGTTTGGCTATACTTGAACAACAAGTGATGGGAAATGAGGAGGACGATGAAGCTAGTAACAACAATCAGCCACCTCCTGAGGACAACCCCGATATGGGTGTTGGTAATAACAATGGAAATGTACCTGTCCAACCAGAAAACAAAAAGGCTAGGTTGGCAGCGGAACTCACTAATGATATAAAAAGGATAAGTCCACCTAAATTTGATGGCACCACATTAGGAGATGGAGCTGAGAACTGGCTCAGTAAAATGGAGAAGTACTTTGCAATAAGAAACTTCTTGGAGGAAACCAAAGCTATTTGGGGAGCATATCAACTTTCCCATGAAGCATCTTCATGGTGGGATAGCCAGTAAGGCTGAGCTAAATATTGATGAAACTAACATTACTTGGGATCAATTTAAAGGCTATTTTAGGCAACATTGGCTGCCACAACTTTTCTATGATCAAAAATATGATAGAATTCCAAAACTTAGTTCATAGGGAAGCTAACTTTAACTGAGTACTGGGAGCGGTTTATGAAACTCCTCAAGTACGTTCCGCATTATCAAACTGACGAGAAGTTCAGAATATGGAAATTCATCATGGGACTGAATCCCGTGATTGGAGGAGAGGTTGATGTTCACAGCCCAACCACTATGGAAGGGGTTGTTGAAAAATCCATAAGGCAGGAACAAAAATTAAAGGCTATTTCTACTCATAAAGAGGAAGTGCGGAAGAAGATTTTAAACCCTTATTCAACTTCTCTTGCACCCAAGAAGGGACCATGGAAAATTTTTGGCAGCAAAAATAATTTTTCCGTGGATAATAATAAGAAAATGACAATGAATAAGCCTATTGGAAATGTAAGGGATAGTTTTTCCAAGAATTATAATAATGGGCAGAAGTCTTATGGAGGCCAACGTGATAATTTTAAGGCTGGAAGTAATTTTGAGCCTAAAAAGGGACTTGTAGGAGGCTGCTATAATTGTGGCAAAGATCACTACGCCAACCAATGCCCTTTGAAGAAGGATGATCGTAATCAACAGCATAAGATACATGCTACAGTAGCAGACAAGCAAGCTGAAAGGCAAGTGACACCTATAGAAGTTACTGGTAAGTTATTTGACATACTTGTAACTATTCTTTTTGATACAGGAGCTACTGAATGTTTTATTTCTAGTAAACTCGCTTCTAAACTTAAAAGAAAAGATGGAAAAATGGATAAATCTTGGACTGTATAGTATGGTAATAACTCTGTTCATACAGTTAGTATGTGTCTTTTTGGGGCAGTCCTTGACTTACCTAACTTTTCCACGGAAGTTGATCTCTATGTTGCACGTTTGGGATCCTATGACATTGTCATCGACGTTAATTGGTTAGCTGATCATAAAGAAAAAGTGGACTGCTTTGAAAAATATATAAGATGTTTAGATGATCTGTAGAAAATAGTAGAGATTCAGGGTGTAAAACAGGAAATTTCAGTTAGGAAACTGTCAACTATGCAACTTAAAAAGGCTAAAAATAAAGGATGTACCTTATATGGAGTAAAGATATCTGAATTTGCAGAAGAAGACGGTGATTTCATGAAATGATACCCACTGTTACAGAGTTTCAAGGACGTATTTCCAGAGGAATTACCAGGTTTACCACCCAAAAGGGAATTTGACTTCACCATTGAAATCAAACCAGGAACGGAGCCTATTTCTAAAGCACCTTATCAGATGACTACTATAGAGTTAGTCGAGCTTAAGGCTCAATTGCAAGAAATTTTTTCTAAAGGTTTGATTAGACCAAGTGTTTCACCTTGGGGAGTGCCAGTGATATTTGTGAAAAAGAAAGATGGGACACTTAGATTGTGTATTGATTATCAGATGTTGAACAAGGCAACAATCAAGAATAGATACCCACTTCCTAGAATTGATGATTTATTTGATCAGATGTGTGGAGCATCGGTTTATTCCAAGATAGTTATTTCGATCTGGGTATCATCAATTAAGGATTAAAGAAGAAGATATTCATAAAACAACTTTCCAGACAAGGTACGTACATTATGAATTCACGGTTTTACCCTTTGGATTAACTAATGCACCTGCAAATTTTATGAACTTAATGAATAATATCTTTCAAGAATATTTGGACAAGTTTGTGCTTGTATTCTTGGATGATATTCTCATATATTCTAAAAGTGTCGAGGAGCATAATGAGCATTTGAAAGTAGTCTTGGAAATTTTGAGGAAAAGAAGGTTATTCGGTAAGTTATCCAAATGTTCTTTCTTTGATACTGAAGTTCATTATTTGGGTCATGTCATTAGTAAAGAAGGAATTGTTGTAGATCCTTCTAAAATAGTAGCAATAACCGAGTGGCCTACACCAAAGAATGTACATGAAGTAAGAAGCTTCATGGGCCTTGCTGGTTATTATAGAAAATTTGTTAAAGATTTTTCTAAAGTGGCTGCACCGATAATTTCATTGCAGAAAAAAGGATAAGAAATTTGCTTGGGATGATAAGTGTGAATCTGCTTTTAAAAGTTTAAAAATTCAGTTGACTTCAACACCTATTTTAGCTGTACCTGACCCTAATGGAGACTTTACTGTTATAACGGATGCTTCTGGGGAAGGCCTTGGAGATGTTTTGTTACAAAATGATCATGTCATAGCATATGAAAGTAGAAAACTTAAGTTACATGAGATGAATTATGCCCCTCATGATTTAGAGCTTGCTGCCATTGTTCATGCACTTCAAGTTTGGAGACACTATTTACTTGGGAAACCTTTTGAGTTGAAAACTGATCATCTAGGGCTGAAATATATTTTCACTCAGCCTAATCTAAATGCAAGACAATGAAGGTGGTTAGAGTTTTTGTCTCAATATGATTTTGATATTAGTTACATAAAAGGAAAAGAGAATAGAGTAGCAGATGCTCTAAGTCATAGGAAGCACATTTCTGCTCTTATAACATTAAGAACTCAGTTTAAAGATGAGGTGAAAAGTGCATTAGAATCTGATATATACTTTCAGCAAGTAAAAGCAGCGCTTGCTGCAGATCCAAAAGATGAAAGGTATAAAGGTTTTCATTTTGATAATGAAGGAATCTTACATTATGAAAATAGAGTATACGTACCTTTGCTAAATGATTTGAGAAAGAAATTGTTAGCTGAATTTCATAATTCACCCTTTTTCTGGACACTCGGGTATTACTAAAATGCTTGCCGATCTAAAACAACAATATTTCTAGAAAGGAATGAAAAAGGATGTTATTAATTTTGTGACTCATTGTCTTGAATGTCAGTGGGTGAAGTCAGAACACATGCACCCTGCTGGTTTATTATATCCCCATAGCATACCGTAGTACAAATGGCAAGTAATAAGCATGGACTTTGTACAAGGGATGCCTATGTCAAGAAATAAACATGATGTTATCTTGGTAGTTGTTGATAAACTAACGAAGGTAGCTCATTTCATCACTGGAAATCTAAAGGATGATTCTCCTGTGTTAGCTAAAAGGTTTGTGCATGAAATTTTCAGATTGCATGGAGTACCAGAACTAATAATATCAGACAGGGATCCTAGAATGACATCAAGATTTTGGCAAACGCTTAATGTAGCTCTTGGAACTAAACTGAATTTCAGTTCTGCGTATCATCTGGAAACGGATGGAAAAACTGAGAGAGTAAATCAAGTGTTAGAAGACATGTTACGAATGTATTGCATGGATCAACAGTATAAATGGGAAGAGTATCTCCTATTAGTTGAATTTGCATACAACAACACATATCACTCTTCTCTTAAAATGGCACCTTTCGAGGAACTTTATGGAAGAAAATGTAGAACCCTTGTTAGTTGGGATAACATTGAGGATAAAGAGGTAATTGGGCCTGAAATCCTTACTAAAATGGAATAGCAAGTTAAAATGATTCGTGAACGATTGAAGGAAGCAGCAGATAGGCATAAGAGTTATGCTGACTTAAAGCAGGTTGACCAAAAATTTGAACTTGGTGAAAAGGTTTTTCTTTGTGTTAAACCAAGAAAGAGTTCTATAACTTTTGGCAAGGCTGCCAAATTATCACCTTGTTTTGTGGGACCTTTCGAAATTGTCAAAGTAATCAATCCTCGTAGCTTACTGATTAGCATTACCACCTACTTTGTCACGAATGCATGATGTTTTCCATATTTCTTTGCTTAAGAAATACATTTTCAGACTTGTCACATGTTTTGAATTGGAATTCCTTGCAGGTCCAAGACCTAGGAATACTCGTGGTTAAACCCACTCGAGTGCTGGAAACTCGCCTATTGCATTTGAGAAATCATGAAATACAACAATGTAAGGTCCAGTGGGACCAGTTTAACAAAGAAAGTGCAACTTGGGAAAATCTGGAAGAGATGAAAAATGATTTTCCCTTTCTTTTTTAACATAATTGAATCTGTTGAGTGATAAAAAATATATTATTATGAATTTATCTTTTACATGTCTTTATGTAAGCCAGTTTTGGGGCAAACATTTATTCAGGTTGAATAAATAGTATCATGATACTAATTTTTGAAACTATTCAAGTTTGAAATAGTTAATTTGTTCAGTGAGTCAATGAATTGATTGACTAGAAGATAAATAAAAGGATGTAATCATCGGGACGATGAATCTTTTAGAAGGGAAGCATGTAACACCCTGAATTGTTGTTACTTTCTCCTGAGCATTTAAGTTTTGATATATGATTTCTCCTGTATAAGGACATGTTCCTTTGGTTTTTTGGGAAGTCATGCTTGATTTGGATTATATCTTTTCTGCTCTTAAGATCTTTGACTAAACCAGGAATATGCTTGGACTCTTTTGTTTTTTTCATTCTTTGCATTTGAGTAAAATTTGATTTCTGGAAGATTGTGGATTTATCCACCTTTATGACTCAACCTTGGATCAGTTGCATTGATCCAAGGGATGTTTTAATTTTATTCAGGATGAAAAAATTGTATTGACATTTCAAGAGTTACTAAGTTTGACTGAGCTTTGAATGTTTAATTTCGAAGGTTAACTCTGGCTAATCATGGTAATCAGAATTTGGTTCCAGTTATCATAGCATCGGGAAGGACCTGGACCTTAAGCCAGGTAAGATGTGTATGTTTTATATCTTAAGCTTAATTTACTTGATACCAAACAAAATCTGATCTAGGAATGTTTTATCCTATTTGAACTCTATTACTGATTAGTCCTATCTTGGGGACCTAGACTAGAATCAGTAAGGTTATTAGTTTTAACCTAAACTATAACCTAATGTTGCAAGGTTAGTTAATCTAACCTAGTCCTAAAACTACGAGCTTAATACTCCTAAGGGTTAACTAAACCTATCACTATGGAGGGTGACTAATGTTATATCCTATGGCAATAAGACTAAAGTCTACCTATGATCTAACCTAAGTCACTAACCTATCCTAAACTACTGCTATGAAGGGGGACCTAAGGAGGGTTTCGCAAGTCATGGGCAGTGGTTTCCATGGCATTTAAGAAAGGATAGGGATGAAGGACAGGGAGTCCTGTTAGGTTTAGCGGAGGGTAAATTTGCTAAGAGAGTCTTACATGGCAGTATCTCTAAGAATGGGAATGTTTGTTTATTTTTTTTGGCATTCATCAGCTTTGGTAGTCGGTGGCAATGGAAAATAGGCGGGAGAGAATAAAAATAAATGCAATTAATGTGCATAGGGCCTCGAGCACGGATTGCTTAGGAAGGCATGCAAGTGGAATTTTGCTTGGTTGTTTTGTTTTTCATGCATTCCGTTTTTCACTCTGCATGAGCACTGGTTCTTCGAACCAGCCATCTACTCTTCGTTGCATGGAAATTTTGAGAGTTTCAAATTTACTTATTTGTCAAGGGAAGTCTATAAGGCATGGAGGTAACAATATTTTGTTGTTTAATCTTTCGTGGAAGAAGAAGAGAAGGTGAAAGCACATTCAAAGGTCTTCTTCAAATTTTTAGCAACACTATTAGGCATGATAGGCCCTAACTGTTAAAAATATTGCTTTCCTTTAAATGTTTTCATTAGAACAACTCTGTTATGATGATATATGCATATTTTGACTTGGTTGGTAACAATGATTTGGGTTTTATGTTGATTTGGGGTTCTGGGTTGTATTTTGGAACCTGGATGAAACCTGTTTTTTTATTCTTGTTTCCATGTTGTGAATCCAATATGGAGTTTTTCTTTCTATTTGGAAATTTTGTAAGTTTTCTTTATCTATCAAAGGTATTTGATTAGAAACTACCTCCATGAAATAATGCTTGCATAGTGATAACGTGTTTGAAAACACCATTGTAGTTATTTGCTGCTTGAATATGATTGGATTAAATGATTGTTTGCTTCGTCGTATGGACTCTAACTATTACTGGTCCATGTTCAGGAAAGTAGGTAATTGAATTTGTGGCTGGAATGTTAGATTAATCAGTGAAACTAGACTGTTTTAGTCACATGAGTTGGAAAGGTTGTTTGAAATCTAAGCCTGTACTTTTTACTTTAAAAGGGTATGAATGTTCTTATGAATACAGAGTTTTGTGAGAAAGGAAGTATTTGGTTAAACTATTGTTTTCTGTGATTTTACATGGATATTAGGAAGATAAAACGTATTTGGATAAACTCTGTATCTTCTGGAAAATTCACGAATTAATCTTGGATTTTCCTTAATGGAAATTATGTTTAATGTGTGGTTGAGATATGACAGTGTTTTACCCTGAGGTGACTATGGAATCTATTTCTTAGGGTCACATTTCACAATGTCGGGAATTCTACTTTGAAAGAAAAACAATGACTTCAACGTCGATAAGCTTATTTACGTTCAGCTAATGCTTTTCCTTTTGTAGTTGAAATTTGGGTTGAAATGATCCATATGCAACTGAATGATTTATTTATTTTGTACAGTTAAAGCACTGATAACTACTATGGTATGAGTAGGATGGCTTTTGAGGCATTGCTGAATCTGTATTTAGAATTATATTATTGACTCTATACATGCATTTTTGGTTTGGTATCTTGAAATGATATAACAACCTAACAGTGCAACGGTTGAAATAATTTAGTTTTGATCCATTGGTAATAAATAGGTAATGGGAAGGTTACCCTAACTCTTAGACCCAAATGGTTCGAGTAATGAAAGAAATGTAGACTGTTTACTTTAGAGCAGGATTGTGGTCTGAGATTAGATCGTTTATAATGTTTTATGTAAAGAAAACGTTATTGGCTTTTGTTTAATGTATAGTTGTAAGATCGTAGTGATCTATTGGCAAATCCGAAGGTGGCTCTATTTGATCTGAGCTTTTGGTTAAACGTAAGTATTTTTTACTTGCCTTCTTCTTACCTGATTGGATGAGAGAATCTACATTACTACTTGGATGTTAGTATAGTTCTGAACTTGATTAAAATAAAGTTTTGATTTTCTCTGCTCCTTCCTCTAAGTTATGAAGGAAAGAAATTATAGGATTTCGAAATATGAAGGTATTCACACTCACTCTCTCTTGAAATTATAGTGTTCTCTTCTTTAGAATTCCTATAAGGAACTCTACTGTCTGGTTATGAGATGACAAGACTGTTAAGAATAAGAGGGAAGAAATTGTAAGTGGTGAGATCTTAACTTAGAAGACTCCTTTCATTTATTGGCAGTACCATTGTCTTGAATTTAAACTCAATTTGTTATCTCTTGTATAAAGGTAGCCCTGTAGTTAATGAATTTTGCATACTTATCAATGATTGAAAATTGGTATATGATAGAGTTAAATGGTAATTCGCTAGATGAACTTGCATGAGACAGTAATCTATTCTTTGCTCAAATTACTTTTATACAAACCTGTTGGAAGCACACCTTAAAAAGGTTTTATTCTTTTAATTGGAGTGAAATAAACATGATTGACATTGTTCTTGGGCTTTGCTTATGATTAGGTACATATAGATACAGAATGTCCTTTCTTATTTTCTTGTATTAATACAAATCATCTGAAATAGACTAAGTTGAAATTATGTCTGTGATTTGAGTTACGATATAAAGTCATTGGAAAAAGGAAAACTAGTGTGAATCATGATTTTGGATTTGATGAAATTGATGTCATTTAAACAGGATTGTTTAATGAAAACAATTGGTGGAATGCAATTGTTTTAAGGATTAGTGCTTATCATGCTCAGTTCACTGAACTGACCCATGCTAGCAATTTTTGCAGATGGTCATCTTAAAGTGGTAAAGGCAGGCAAATCTGATATGATGCAATGATTGTTTAATCTGGTTTTTATGAAGAATTCCGACATGATTTTTCTAATTGTACTATAGAAGAAAGTTAATCCTTGCTGAAGACTATTGTATTAAAATATGCTGAAGTGCATAGGTTGTAATTGTATAGGTTTGGGGATAAATGAAATGGGGACATATTACTTATGTGGTTTGTGTTATTTAGTTGTTGGATTTGATCTTCTTATTACTGGTATGAATGAGTGTGCATTCTTATTATTCTATGTAATGGGGTCTGGATGGATTTCCCTAAGTAAGCTTTATTTAATTATGTGGATGAATACTACATATTTCTGGTTAGTAATTCTTATATCATATGATTATGGTTAAATTGGAAATCAAACCATTGCATGATTAGGGAAAGTTGAGAGTGAACTATGCCCTAAAATGTAGCTATAACTGGAAGAAAATCCTAATACTCTCTTAATGTTCTAATTCAAAAGCAATATATATTGATGGTTATAAATCACCATGAATTAATGGTATTAAGTTTGTTATGTTTCAGTCTCTAAGGTTGTTACATACCCTTTCTGGATTAGTTATTTTCCTAATGGGGAAAAACTTAAGGGCTATTGCCCTATTTGTGGATACAAGGTTGTTAGGTACCAACCGCAACTTGAAACAATTTTAAATCTATTAAAACCCTTTTGTGAAACTGAACCTAATTACTAAAGGTAACTCAAGGAGTGTGGGACTCAGGGTTAGGGAAGGCTACCCAATTAGGAGGGCCTGTAATCCAAATATATAACTCTTCATAAGTAAATTTTTGGAGGTATGTACATCTTTCTGAGGCTGTTCCATAGGATGTTGACACATGTCAACTGCAGGGTTGTACCTTCGAGAAGATTAGGATCTTCTCGAGGATACAACAATGCAGATGACATATGGCAACACCCTTCTGCATTGATCGTTAAGATTTACACCTGAAACTTGATCAAGATTTCCCTCCAGGACTGGTTAGGATCATAGACAGGTTATGAGGCAGCCCCTTGAGACTCAGGGTACCTTGACACATGGGGTTAACATTGGTTGACCCAGTATGTCAGCTTACCCCTAGTCTTCAAGGGCATCCTTATAACATGAATTATGATATTATCCCGATCCAGAGTGAAAACTTGGGGCAAGGGGACTGACAGAGGTCAGTATAAGATGTTCTATATAACATTAGAGTGGGGTGAAGGATGTATTCCTGGATTGACGAGTATGCCATCAAGGAATAAGTAATATGAACAATATGTTTCAAACCTTTGGCCAAAGTATCGCAAGCTGCTGATTGCGTTGTCCTATGTCACCTAGTCTAAGGATCGTGATGTCGATGAATAATGGTAACAATTGTTCAGATAGGTTCCTTGGACAGAGCACTCAGAATCCTAGAATAGGGAAGAGAACCACAAGAATGAAAGTGCTCAGTTGAAAACTTCAATCTCAAAGTTACATGAATAGACATGAATAGATCGGTAGTTCACCAAGTCATGGAATGAATAGATCGGTGGTATACCGAGTCATTACAGCTGCATATGGTTATCTGTTATAAGAATGATTGTTATGATATGTGTGTTCTAAATTATGTATTTATAACAAGAGAACATTAATCAAAAAAAAAAAAAATCTTGTTCTAAGGTATTAAATTGAGGATGTTACATTCTTGGCTTTCTTGGAGATGAGTGTTATGGATTCAACTCATTTTGTGTAGTATTCGCTAGCGGTGATGATCCATTGATGTCATTGGGAAGAATGTGGATTGAAATCTCCGACAAGATCTAAACTCCATTGAGAAAAGGGCCAAAGGTCACAGGTGACTTGTAAGGCATGACTAGGTGTATGATGAAGGTTGACATGTTATTGGCATTTTACACAATGCTTGACATAGTCACAAAAATCATGGTTAAGGGTTTGCCAATAATAGCCTAGGTGAAGAACATGCTTAGTAACAACGAGGCCACTGAAGTGACCTCAACATATGCCATCATGAACTTCCTTAATGGTATAAGGAATTTCAGAACTCGTGAGGCATCATAAGAGAATACCATCAAATACGTGCTTATAGAGGAGGCCCCCCATGATGACGTAATGAGAGACCTTTTTATGGAAGGCACGTTGTCTATTACAAGGGAAATTAGGAGGTAAAATGGAGAGAGAAAGATAGTCAAAGTATTGTTTATACCAAAGGTTGCTCAGGTCCGGGGTGACGGTTCTGATGGAGTAAATGTCACAAGGTAAATAAGAGGGTGATTGGATTCATTGTATGGTGACAAAGATTTTAGAATCGACAGGCAAAGTGGGTATTTGAGAAGCCAAGTAGGCCATGGTATTGGTAAATTTTTTGGTTGAACATGGGACGATTTGAAGGGCGTAGCAATCAAAGATGGTCAAAATTATGTCTACATGATGTTTATACTTTTAAAGTATCTTATTATGACATTGGTATATACCATTGACCTAGTTTATGACCAATTGAGAATCACCAAAGATGTTGATTGATTTGACATCTAGAGCATAGGTAGCTTGGACACCTAGTACGAGCACTTCGTATTTGACAATATTTTTGGTACAATCAAAATTGAGTTTGAAAGACAAAGGAATGGGTTTACCATCAAGGGGAATAAGGATAACTCCTACCCCACCCCCACGATGACACTTGGAACCATCTAAGAAGAGTGTCATTTGGTAAGCGGGTTCTTCCAAGGAAAGGGTAGCAATTGACTAATATTGAAAGTCAAAATTAGAGGGTTGATCCCCGGAAATAGGTGCATCATCTAATTATTTGGAAATAGCTTGGCCCTTAATGGAATTTGGATGGATGAATTCGAGGTTGAGGTTAGCCAAAAGCATAAGCCAGCATGCGGCACACTGATTTTGATAAGGTTTGGCATACATGAGGCATAAGGGTTGGTGTTGGTCACAACATAGGTTTTTTGGTTGAGTAGGTAATGGTGGAGTTTTGTGGTGATGAAAACTAAGGCTAAGGAAATTTTTTTGGGATGGGTGTATCAAGTTTCATAGTCCAAAAGAGTATGACTTATGTAATAAACCACCTGCTCCCTGTGTTTTTCATCGCGATGAGTAAGCATGGCCCCCAAAGAGTGATCGGTAACTGAGATGTATAGGTAGAAAGGTTGGTCATATTCAAGTGGAATGAGTATGGGATTTTGAAGAAGGTAGTGTTTTAAGGCCTCAAAAGCTTTTTGGCAGTCATCATCCAACTTAAAGGAGACATCCTTCTTGAGCAGATGATGAAATGGTTGATACTGATCAGAAAATTATGAAATGAAATGGTGAATATACTGCAACTTACCCTGTAGGATACGAAGTTTCCTAAGGTTATTTGGGCGGAGGCATTTCCAGAATGGCCTTGACTTTAGCAGGGTCAACTTCTATACCACATAAGGAAATGATAAATCCCAAGAGTTTTCCCTAGAGGACTGAGAAGACACACTTCTTGGGTTGAAGGTGAATGTAATATTTAATGAGGTGGTCAAAGATGGTTTTTAGGATGATGAGGTTCTTAGAGCAGTGTTTAGATTTGGCCATGAGATCATCCATGTAATCTTCCAATATACGATGCATGATGTCATGGAAGATATAAGTCATAGCCCACTGATATGTGGCACTAGCATTTTTAACACCAAAAGGCATGACTCGATAGAAGAAGGTCCCTCAAGGGGTGATGAATGTGGTTTTGTGTTGATCTGTTGGGGCAAGTAAGATTTGGTTATAACCCGAGAGGCCATCCATGAGTGATAGCATCTTGTGACCAATGGTAAGGTCAACCAGCTGCTCAATACTAGGTAGGGGAAATTCATCTTTTGGGTAAGTTAGATTGAGGTCACGGAAATCCATGTAAAATGCATAGTCCCTCTGTCGCCTTAGTGACAAGGACAATGTTAGAAATACAATGAGAATAATCAATGGGCAAGATGAAGGAAACGGAAAGAAGGCGCTGAAGTTCTTCTTTGACAAGAAGGGCAATGCGAGGGTGCATTTTCCTCAGCTTTTGTTTGATGGGATTGACATCAGGAATGGTGACGATATTGTGGACCACTATGGTGGGGTCAATACATGAGCATGTCTACGTAAGACCAAGCTAAAGCATGGTCATGATTTTTGAGAAAAGAAGTGATGGCTTTCTATTCCACAACATCTAAATATTGGCCGCTCTTTAAGATGTGAGGGTCGTCCTGAGTATGAATGTTGATTTCAATAGTTGATTCATTCAACATGGTTTGTGTCTCAGATGGTAACGAATGATGAATATATGAGTCTTTTACACCAAGGTAGGTGAGTATAGATTCATCATCCAGACATTAAACGACGTTGATTGAAGTTGTATTGTCATCAATAATTTTAGGATACATGAAGGGAAGAGAGGAGGGAGCCTCACCCTCGCATTGATAAGTCAGAGGCCCCAAGGAGAACATGTTTATGGAAAAAAAAGTTAGGAGGAATGGATTCTGGGTCCATCGACTCCGTCGGTGAAGGTGGTGATGGTGGTGAAGAAGGTGGAGAAGGGTGTAGACACCAAAATCAGGTCACACTCCCCTTAACCCCTTATTAATTAATTAATTTAAACACACTTACCTAACCATGGCACCTTTCACCCCACACTAATATTAATTTAATTCATTTGATTAAATTAATTTCTATCATCATCATAGGTATTATTTAAATTATCATAATTACCTATACCCACCCCTCCACATCACCAAGACACCTCACCCTAAGCCTATTCTTAGTATGTTCCCATAACTAACTAAGACCTAACCAACACCCTAAAAATAATGCATAAACCTCATTCCCATAGACATGAATGGAAACTTCCACTCTTTTCTAGAGGAATAGAGAGATATGGCAGCAGTTACAGCCATGATCTCCTATTTTTGGTTAACTTGGGGAATCCTACCTTAACCAATGCCAGTCACCCCTAAACTGACATTGGTCAGACTGTAACCATCGTCAATCAACTTTAACTCCCTGGGGTAACCTCATTCTCAAGGTTGGTAGTTTTAGAGAACACAACACACATGCATATGAAGAGATCAATCATTTTCTTTCACACAGACGTCCAACACTCACTTAGCAATCATCCAACAATCATCTAACACTCATTTTGGCATAGAGTTGATCTAGTCCAACAAGAGGGAGATCACAGGTAGCCCATGCAAGAACTCCCCAATGTTTGGTGATTAATCCACAGCATACAACCCCTCATCATCATCTCCATTCTTCATTCATAGGCATCCAGGACCATATTCCAAGTAAGTAGAACCTCTGTTCATCTAATTCACTTCATTAGTTCTAACATTGTAATCTTTCTCTATTGTTTTTTGTTCCCACAACCACTTACCTATCTCCTTTGGTGGAATTCCCTCCATACCCTTGTCAAACCCTCAAAAACCCCCATCTAAACAACTTGATTCCTCATTCTGATCAATCGAGCCCCTTTGTGCAACCACAAAGAAGACCTAAAAACTTGTTCTATGATATTCCCAGTATCTCTAGTAACTGGCATCAGTTCACCTTAACTGGAGCCGGTTAGCCTGCAGTATATTTGCTTCATACCACCATTTTCTAACCTAACCCATAGCTCATCCTAGCTCCATCCAAACCCCATTAGATCTACCCACTGGCCTGATATCCCACCTAGACCTCATAAATATCCCACTCAGCTCCTTATTAACTTGAAAAAACCTCCCCCAAAACTCTGTTCTTGACCCTCTATCATTTTGTCAGTGACTGGTGTCAGTCACCCTTAACTGTCATCGATCACCCCTAGATCGATATTGGTCTCTGTATCCACCAATACAGCTCATAACAACAACCTACCTACTTGTTCTTGAGTTACCCATAATTTCCTGTGACCTCTTCCAGACCTGTAAAATCCCGGAACCATTTACCTGACCCCTGGATCTTGTTTTAACTTATCCTGTTGAATTAAATCTTTCTTATTGTGTTTTATATGAGATGCCTAAATTGTATAGATTACAGCAAGATGACATTTACTTTATTTCTCACATTAAATTTTTTAAAATAGTGGATTGACAGCCTTCCAGGAAGTACCACAGTTCCAGGATCTAGCATACGCTAGGTAGCCCACTGCATATACTGTTTAACTCTTTCTAGTGGTTTTTCATTCTATTTCAGGTATTTCCTCCCAACCAAAAGGAAGCTCTCATTGACATTTGTGGATCGAGGAGTCAACACACACACAACAACCTACATCTAGCATCTTAACAGGTATTCCTCCTACGCCCGTTACCCTACCTGTTTCATCAATATTCAAAGAAATGATCTAGAATTAGGTGAAACATTTTGGCACATCCAGTGGGACCCATTCGGGGTTCCTTGCATTCATTCATTTCTAGGTGAAAAATTATATGTTTGTTTCCTTTCTAAAAGGTTCTCATATTAAAATTTCTCCGTTGGAATCTTCTCTTCTTTATATTGTCTCAAAGCAATCATGTTTTCGTACTTAAAACAAACATTTCTTCCCTTTCATTAGTATCACATTAGTGAAAGAGCATCCCTTCTCCTGTTCATCTATTTTTGGCATCGAATTCTACATTTCCATTTGGGTTTAAAAATCATTGCATTTAATTATGATTTTCTACATTAGCTCACATAAATTGAGGGCAACCTATACGCTAGAAGTCATGACTAGCTGATGGTTGAAAAATGAATCATAGAAAAGAACTTCTTTCTCTTTCTCTTTCTCTGAGTCTTACCAAACCTCAAAAAATTTAAAATATACACATTCTTAAACAACATCTTTCCTGGAAGAAGCTGTAGGTGATCACACGATCATGGTACAGTGGGCACCTAGCTCACTGCTCTATCAAGTCATACTTTAGAGTAAAGCCCGCCCCCTACCATAACATACCTGAAACCTCTCCTTATAGATCTCCTTCTTCGTAGGAAACCATCCTCACCAAAAAACTCTATTTTACAGTTCATGAGTGAGTCCTTACAATAGCATAAGCTAAACAAACATAATACAAAAGACACTCTTAGGATCGTATTTTTCTTAGTGTTTCTGCTTGGCTTGCATTTTGAGGTAAGAGGTTTCGTTCTTCATTTTCTTATTTCCCTTGCACTCTCCTAATCACAGTTGGTGTATTCCAGCTTCATTTGAGTGTGCATGGACCATATTTTCATCATTCTTAGAATTTTGGGTTTGATTCCACATCAAATTTTAATTCACAACCACATTTTCTTTATCGCTATCTCAATTTCACAGTAACCAGGGTCATTCCAGTGACCATCATCAGTTACCCTCTAACCGTCATCAATTTTACCTAACCAACATCAGTTACAGTTATTTTGGTCTACCTTCCCAAAAGGACACCTATTCACATTCTTTTCTTTTCAAAGTCTCTATCACTATCATCATATTCACTTTATTGGTAAATCCTTTTACAATCTTGCATACTGGGAAGATTATTGGCCTTTTTACCTTGTTTTTTACCAACCATCCACTTTCCACAGTGATCAACAGCAGTTACCTGTGACCGGTATCAGTTTAACCTAACCGACATCAGTTAGCCTGTGTCATTTTCCAGCTGACATTTCATACCTAATCCACCTACTACTACCTGTCTCTCCTATTTTCTACTATATTTTTGTGTCATTTACAAAAAATAATCCAACCTGATCAGTACTTGTTCACATGGTGCTAACCCAAAGCCAAGCTAACGCCCTCATATTCCACGCTAGTTGTCAACCACTCTAACCTAGCCCTTCATCACCTTCTATTTTATCACCCATGGATCCTATCTAACCTATCTATATTGCTACCAAAGACAGGAGTTCACATGACTCCTTGATCAAAATCTTGTCACCTTGCAGTTTTAGCTTTCCCACTCATCCACTCGAGATGCCTCAGGTCAGTTGATATATGGCATGACCGTATCTATCCCCCCGACTCTCGTTCCCACTCTTGCATCAGCCCCATCTGGCTCCATGCTTCCCGCATCTACCTTACCTCTAGTCATTTTGTAGCTAGGCCCTATACCCACTATGACTGTCGTGTCTACTACATCCGTTGCACTCACCACATCCACTATACCTTCACCAACCACCCATAACACAACCTCATCTGCCCCTATTGTCTCGCATATACCCATAGCTACACAACCACCTCTGGTGTCTGTGGCCCCTAACCCTTTTCAAAATGTCATTTCCTTTCTATTCCGTAATCTTTAGCCCCCATTGCCACTAGCTTCACCATGATCCTTCCACCTCCATATACGTACTATCATTAGTCTTGTTATTTCATCTATTATTCACTCTGGGTACGTACCCCCTATTTTTCTGCCTTCTTCTCAATCTACCTATATAGCAGCACCATATATTGGAATGCCACCCCCGTTATATGCCCAACACTAACCCTCTTATGCTATAGGAGGCACCCATCCATCACAACCAACCAACGAACTTAATCAAGTTAATGATGGACAAGATGCAGACATTGGAAGCATCGGTTTCTAGCTCCCACAACACTCTCACCTACAGTGAGATTTGTAATGAGCCTATACATCCATCCATTCCTATCCATCCATATCCCATGCATTGGGAAATGCCTAAATTCAATTGTTTCAATAGCAAAGAAGACACACAACAACATTTGTGGTCTTTCAAACATGGGTGCTACCTAATCACCCATGATGATGCTTTGCTTCTGAGGACCTTTCCCATGTCTCTGACTGAGCCTGTGTTAGATTGGTATAGTGGGTTACCTAGACACTCTATATTTTCATTTAATTAGGTATCCCAAGCCTTCTTGGATCACTTCTCCATTAATATCATTAAGAAGGTTACCATGACCGACCTATATTCCATGCATAAATATGACGACAAATCTATCATAGATTTTGTTGCTCGCTGGCGTAGCCTAATCAATCAACTCGCATTCCAACTACCACAAACTAAACTCATCAAACTCTTCACATGGGCTTGTGCTAGACATATCTCACTAACCCTGTAGGTCCAAACTTTCTAAACCTTCGACGAAGCATTCACCATGGTAGGAAAGCTAGAGATTCGGTCCAGTGAAGAGAAGAAAATCCAAATACGCAATAAGAACTCGACATTCAAGTCAAATGATACCTCTTCTTCTTCAAAACCACAGAATAATTATTCAAAGGCTAAGGGGACCACTAACGTGGTGGTACTCAAAGCTAGCCCAGCTCATCTGTCAAATTAGGCTAGCCCCTCATCTAATCTCTCACTCGTTCAGACTTTTCAATTTAGATGGGAACAATGGAAATATACCCCAATTGAGGAACCTTATTATTCTATCTTAGAAAATCTCATCAAAGCTGGGGCCATAACCCTTCCCCATATAAAACCACACACTAGTTTTGACCATGCTCGCCCTACACCCGCATGGTATAAAGAAGTTGACTTCTATAACCATCATTGAGTAAAGGGTCACAGTGATGGAAATTGCATCACTTTCAAAAACATTGTCCAAGAAATGATCGAGAAAGGTGAGTTAACCATGGATAATCCTAACACACCTGCCAATCAAAACCTACACATATTCAAGAAACCCTTTCCTAATAATGCCCCTTCATCTGATCAAACCGGTGAGACCTCAACTCATGATAGTCATACCTACGAGGTCCACACTATCTTCAGTGATGCACCTGTTGCTTCCCAATTACCTCATATTCCTTCCATCGAGGAAATCCTAGCCCGAAGTCCTCCACCTACACTTGAACCCACCTCACCTATTCCTCCACCCACAGAGGAACACCTTTCATCTCCTTCATCCCTCGTGGAGGATCCTTCTGATAATATCAAGACTATTTCACCTTTGGATTCTCCACCTAGAGAACCATCACCCACAGTACTTCTTCAGGCCATAAAGGATACATGTTTATCTCCTCCACCTACAGAGGAGCACCCATCATCTCCCCCACTTACAAAGGAGAACCCATCATCTCCTCCACCTACAGAGGAGCACCCATTTTCTCCTCCACCTATCAAGGATCCAGTAGAGATACCTTTGCCTCTAGGTGACCATTCTCCATCATCTACCCAAGATCCTGCAGACCTACTTTGGGCTCTCTTACCCATGGAAGTCAAAGCTAGCAAATTCCCCGTCTCTAAGACACGTTTTATGGGAATTTCCATTAGGTCCTCCTCAACCTCGCCTACAGACATTGCATTCTCACGTTTAGCTGATCTCTTAGATTATGTGGATAGAGCCTTACTATGGGGACACCTTCTACTTCTTGTCTCAATGCAAATACAAATGTCACTTGTTGATAATTCCACTATCTACCCAAAAAAAATTCAACCAATCGAACCGAGCACAACCACCTCTATCAAAACTTCTTCCATGATACCCATCATAGCTCAACATACACTCCCACCCATAACCCAACATACATCTACATCCAAACCCACACCTACATAATCTTCCTCGACTAAACCTATTACTACCTTAGGGGTCAACCCAACCACCAGCCTTACTCATCCACCTAGCAAACTAGATTTAGCTACATCCTCTAAAGCCAACACCAAACCTACTATGGCACCCAAACAGAAGAACCAAACCCATAGAACTCATACCCCAGCTACGCCAATCACACCTTCATCACCTTCACCCTTTCCATTCCATCTTCAGACCTCAACCTCCCAGTGCATGGTCAAGAAACCTCCACCCATCAGTAAACCAAAAACACAATAGCCCATTCCTTCCTAGCAAACCTCTAACATACCCAAGTGCCTGACATGACCTACACCCACACCTGCAAGCATCTTTACCACCCATACCTATAATACCATCAGATCACCCCTTCACTACCCAGTGACACTTCAGTCTCTATCCCTCACACCTCCAGCACGACCTACATCATCTACCTTCACAGCACCTCTGTTATCCCCGTGGGTAACTCGCCCTCTTCCCCCTTCCACCTTTATCACCTTTACCCAAGAAGGTGCAACCCAAAGACAAAAATCCGCTACCCTCTAATAAGGTAGTCAAAACAAAAATACACCCTCCTACCACTTCATCTACCATACCCCCACCCAAAAACATACGGCCAACACCTAAGACCACGCCAACACCCAAAACCATGGCTCGAGCCACTCCCCCTCTTGCACAGACCATTCCTAAACAATCAGCCACACCTATGCCCAAACCCACTTTCACTTCCCATTACAACCCACTAGTAGGGTCCTATGCCAAAATATTAACCAACCTCCTTGAGACTTCTGTCATCGTGTTACCGCCGCTCAGACCTTATGACCCCCTTAAACCCAAGCCAAAAGGGTTTGATGACACTAAAATTTATGCCTACCATCATGTGCCAGGGAATGATGTGGAGAACTACAAGGCTTTGAAAACCATCCTTATCTAGTTGTGTCCTCCTAAATAAAGTTTTGACAATGATGACCTTCTCGATGAGGACCTCATTTCACCAAAACCCATTCCCACAGTCCTTCCCTCATTGCATACTCAACAACCACGACCTCTACCCCCTCAACTCTTAGAGCCACCCTAAGATTTGAAATTAACATGGTTTACATCAGATAACTTGCCACACCATCGCCTAAATGTCATTGTACCCAACTCACTTCACAAGGATTTTTTCCCCTGGTAGGTTTTTTGCTCATCATGTCGTTATACGACTCATCCTACACCTTCTCCATTTACCAACTCCCCTCAAATCAACATGATCCATGTTTCTACCAATGCTTAGAAGGAACAAAGGCAAGGAAAAGGCAACTGACTCACCAACCAATCCTATACCCAACATACCATCTACACCCACACCTAAAATCACTATATGCGGCCCCACATATCCTATTTCTAATGGGGTCACACATCACACCATGCTCAAACAACTACACCAATCCCCCCTTAAAATGTCCTTATATGACCTCATCCAAACCTCAGAATCCCATCACCAAGATCTCATGGAGGTCCTATAATCTATTGAGGTTTTACCCAATGACCCTACACCTGTAGCCTCCATTATCACACCCCATCATGTAGCCTCTCTCACCAAATTTCCACCTTTATCCACACCTCAACTTACTCACCAAGTAGGTTCCCTTAGCTTCTCAAAGGAAGAGATTGCACCGCACCAAACTAATGACCCAGACCTAGTTCTCTTCATCTCTGTCCACATCGATGATATACATGTACGTTGTGTTAAGATCGATGGGGGCACTAGCATTAATATCATTTCATCCCATGCATGAACTCCAATGTGCATACCTAACAATTACATGTATAAACATATTATCATGTTTCGTTCATTCAGTGATGTTATCACCTCTACACTAAGAACAATCATCCTCCATGTTCGCATGGGCCCCCACACTTGTTCTAGAGTTATTTTATGTCTTGGAGGGGGAATTTCAATATAACATGTTGCTTGGCAGACCCTGGATTCGTGTCATGGGTTGTGTTCCTTCCACTTTGCATCGCTGTGTAAAGTTTGAGCATGAAGGACACACCTATACTATTCCAGCTGATCCATCACCTTTTAAAACATGTAACATGCTTTACCAACCCAATGATGTACTCATACCCATTAAGGCATCTACCTCCACGACCACTACCACTTCACCTACACCTCAACTTACCAGTACAGTCGCTACCTCAACTGCACATACCTCCTCCATTCCTACCACTCCTGCCACAACCTCCACGGCCGACCTATCAGCCTCCCAATCCATTAGCTCCACCTTCGCTTCGACCTCTGACACATCATCTATTCCAGCTACCCACATACCAACCACCGATCCCTTGGAAGGCATTTTTCAATGCCTCATTCTTTAGGGGAATATCACCTATATAGTGTCAACACATTCCTTACTCCAAAAGAGTATGGAAATCTTCACCAACACCCTCGCTATGATCACCGCATAGGAGAACACCTCCTTTATGGTCCTCCTCACCTTCATACCAGTCTCACCTATGGGGGACTTGATACTACCACTTACACACCTGAACCACCATCACAAACCCAGCCATTTTCCGACTGACTTCCAGTCACTCACCAATCACCGTTTCGCCCACACCTTCCTTGCACCGATGTGTGCATGGAAGGGTTTTGGCTTTTGAATTTTACAAGAAAGGCCACCATACTATTATTCCATGTACTAGCCACAAACATAATGACCGTAGTGGTATCAGCTTTGCTGAACCACCTACCAAGAAGGCTTACATTGAACTCATCAAGGACATCAACCCTTCTCCACCCTCTTAACTCGATCCACCATTCATCACCGCCTTAAGTGATGGAGTTGATGGATCCAAAATCCATACCTCCTAAAAAAAAATCATAAACACCATTTCCTTGGGGCCTCTGACTTATCAACGCGAAGGTGAGGCTCCTTCTTCTCTTCCCTTCCTGTATCCTGAAATGATCGATGATGATACACCTTCAATTAACATCGTTCAATGTCAGGATGATGAATCTATACTCACCTAACCTTGGTGCAGAAGACTCATATATTCATTGGTCGTTACCCTCTGAGATGTAAACCATGTTGAATGAATCGACTATCGAGAATCAACATTCATACTCAAGATGACCCGCACATCCTAAAGATCGAGTCAATCTTTAGATGCTGCTGAACAGGAAGCCATCACTTCTTTTCTCAAAAACCATAACCACACTTTCACTTGGTCTTACTGTAGACATGATCCGTAGACATGCCTGGTATTAACCCCACCATAGTGGTCCACAATATCGTAACCTGTTCCTGATGCCAAACCATGTCAAACAAAAAACTGAGGAAAATGCACCCTCGCATTGCCCTTCTCGTCAAAGAAGAACCTTCAGTGCCTTCTTTCCATTTCCTTCATCTTACCCATTGATTATCCTCGTTGGATTTCTAACATTTTCCCTGTCACTAAGGTGACAGGGGGACTCCACATTTACATGGATTTTCATGACCTCAACCTCAGCTTGCCCAAAAGATGACTTTCCCCTACCTGGTATTGACCAGCTGGTTGACCTTACCAGCTGGTCACGAGATGCTATCACTCATGGATGGCTTCTCGGGTTATAACCAAATCTTACTTGCCCCAGAGGATCAACACAAAACTACATTCATCACCCCTTGGGGGACCTTCTTCTATCGAGTCATGCCTTTTGGCCTTAAAAATGTTGGTGCCACATATCAGTGGGCTATGACTTATATCTTCCATGACATCATGCATCATATATTGGAAGATTACGTCGAAGACCTCCTTGCCAAATCTAAATGCACTGCTACTGAGCACCTCGCTATCCTAAAAAACCATCTTTGACCACCTTATTAAATATTGCGTTCACCTTCAGCCCAAGAAGTGTGTCTTCACGGTTCTCTCAGGAAAGCTCTTGGGATTTATCGTCTCCTTACTTTGGTATAGAAGTTGACCCTACTAAATTCAAGGCCATTCTAGAAATGCCTCCACCCACTAACCTTAGGACAACTCCATACCCTGCAAGGTAAGTTACAGTCTATTCATCATTTCATTTCACAATTATTTGATTGGTGTCAACCATTTCATCATCTTCTCAAGAAGGATGTCTCCTTTAAATGGGATGATGACTGCCATAAATCTTTTGAGGCCTTAAAACAATACCTCCTTCAACCACCCATACTCATTCCACCTAAAGATGATCAACCTTTCTACCTATACATCTCAGCTACCTATCACTCTTTGGGGGCCATGCTCACTCATCGCGATGAACAACACAGGGAGCAGGTGGTCTATTACATAAGCCGTACTCTTTTGGACTACGAAACCTGATACACCCATCCCAAAAAAATTTTCTTAGCCTTAGTTTTCATTGCCACAAAACTCCGCCATTACCTACTCAATCACAAAACCTATGTTGTGACCAACACTGACCCCTTACACTTCATGTATGCCAAACCTTACCAAAATCAACATGCCGTACACTGGCTTATGCTTTTGGCTGACCTCGACCTCAAATTCATCCATCAAAATTCCATCAAAGGCCAAGATATCACTGACCAATTGACTGACGCACCTATTTCTAGGGATCAACCCTCTAATTTTGACTTTCCAGATGAGTCAATTGCTACCCTTTCCCTGAACGAACCCGCTTACCAAATGAAACTCTTCTTTGATGGTTCCAAGTGCCAATGTGGGGGTGGGGCTAGTGTTATCCTTCATTCTGCTTGATGGTGAACCCATGCCTTTTTCTTTCAAACTTGATTTTTATTGTACAAACAATATTGCCGAATACGAAGCACTCGTACTAGGTCTCCAAGCCGCCTACAGCCCTAGATGTCAAATCAATCAACATCTTTGGTGATTCTCAATTGGTCATAAACCAAGTCAATGGTATATACCAATGTCATAATGAGATACTTCAAAAGTATAAACATCATGTAGACATAACTTTCACCACCTTTGACCATTACACCTTTCAAACCGTCCCCCATTCAACCAACAAATTTTTAGATACCATGGCCTGCTTTGGCTTCTCAAATACCCGCTTCGCCTTCCGATTCTAAAATCTTTGTCACCATACAACGAATCCAATCACCCTCTTATTTACCTCATGACGTTTACTCTATCGAGAACTGTCACTGCCCCCGACCCAAGTGACCTTTGGTATAAACAATACTCTGACTATCTTTCTCTCTCCATCTTACCTCCTGATCTCACCCGTAATGGACAACGTGCCTTCCTTAAAAAGGTATCTCGTTAGGTCATCATGGGGGGCCTCCTCTATAAGCGTGCATGGATTTGATGGTATTCTCTTATGATGCCTCACGAGTTCTGAAATTCCTTATACCATTAAGGAAGTTCATGATGGCATATGTGGAGGTCACTTCAGTGGCCTTGTTGTTGTTAAGCGTATTCTTTGCCTAGGCTATTACTAGCTGACCCTTAACCATGATTGTTGTGACTACGTCAAGCGTTGTGTAAAATGTCAACAACATGCCAACCTTCATCATACACCCATTCATGCCTTATAGGTCACCCGTGACCTTTGGCCCTTCTCTCAATGGGGTTTGGATCTTGTCGGAGAGATCAATCCCCATTCTTCCCAATGCCATCAATGGATCATCACTGCTACCGAATACTACAAAAAATGGGTTGAGGCCATACCACTCATCTCCATGAAAGCCGAGAAAATATGTGAGTTCATCAATCATCACATCATTTTTCACTTTGGTGTTCCTCATTGCACCTCATCACTGATAATGGAAAACAATTCAAAAATAAAACATTGTGAAAAATTTGTGATGCCTTCGGCATTCAGCTAAGTTTCTCATCACCATATTACCCACAGACCAATGGCCAAGCTGAATCCACTAACAAAACCTTAACAAAATTCTCATGAAAGTGGTTAACGATACTGGGAAGGACTGGCATACGCATATTCCTTTCAACCCTATGGGAATACTTACACTAGTATTTACACTTCCACTGTTGCACTACACCTTTTTCTCTAGTCTACAGTACAGAGGTTGTTCTGCCTCTTGAAGTCTAGAATTCCCTCACTCCACATTTCTCTCCATGACATGCTCAATGATGATGACTTTCATCAGGACCGTATTTAGAACAACTTGAGTTATTAGATGAACATCGTCTTAACACCCTTGACCACCTTCAAGTTTACCAAAAATGTATCAAACATGCCTATGATAAATGTGTCCATGAAAGAACCTTTCACAGTTGGTGATCTTGTCCTAAAAGAAAATCAACATGTAACCAAAGTAGAAAAAATTAAACCGGAGAAAATTTTCTCCTAATTGGCTTGGACCATACATCGTGACCCATACTTATGGATCAGGTGCTTATCATTTATCTTCACTCGATGGTAAACCCAAACTGTAAGCCCCTTAATGCCTTACATCTTCTACCACTATACTAGTTGAATTTTAGTCCTACCTCACCTTTTTCCTCTTTCTATGCTCATCCCTTGAGCACTATCCACCTCTTACACCTCACCAATGATTAAACAAGAATCATGTGCATACCCATCACTTGTTTGATCTTCTCTTGAATATGTGTACCACGGCACTTGCACATAGCATGATTCTCATGGATACTTTTCATCTACCTTTAGATGAGATCCCATGGTCATTTCACCTTTCTTTCTAAACAAGAATCTGATTCTTCACCTTAGTCTTGTCCATGACTTAAAATCCCTCACATGGGATCTAACTCCTTGAGTCAAACTTCTAATAAAAAGATGACTCCCTCAAAAGGAAATCTTCCTCTCTACAATCGCTGCTATAAATAGAATGCTCCCTCGAAGGATAGCTATGTAAATCTCTTTCAAAAAAAAAAAAGAGAAGCGAGAGAATTTGAAGTTTTCCACATCGATTAGCTTCACGAAGACCTCAAGGAGTTAATTTCCTCATCCCATATAGACTTCCCACATCGATCAGTCTATCTCAAATATCAGTCAATACAGAAAGTCTTTTAGTCATCGGACTTGCCCATTGTGACCTTAGATCTCTTACCCAAAGAGCATGCTACCTCGTACCATATAAAAATTAACCACCTTTCACCCCTCTCACCATTTGCACTCCCATTTCCTACTCACCTCAAGGGACCTTTTGGAAACCATGACATTTGGTGATCATGTGACTATTTTCACCCTTAGAATAATCAATCATGCAAATGTCTTTTGGGTCTTACTATTCATCACCTCCTCCAAGGTATGACCTACTCGGTATGATCCTAACCAATCAGGTGGCTTTCTTTCCCCCTCTTATCTTTTAAACTTATTTATTATGTATTGATTACCTTATACATAGGACTTGGTCCTTGACGCTTACCTTTGGGGTAATCTTATTCTTCCACCACAATCAAAATCACCTATACCAAGTTTCCCACAACTCACCCACACCTAACAGACCTAAACCCAAGTCATGCCTAAAAACTACCAACTCATTTTCATACCTCCTCATATTCTTCCCTAGCTTATGGGAGAACTACATCGGCCTGAGGTCCCTTTTTGCTGGGACTATGTAGGTAGCACTCTGAGGGCATGGATGCCCTTGGAGGTTAGCTCGGCCACTCTCTACCCTAACCAATTCATCTTTCATTTTCCTAAATTACATTCTACCCCACTTAGTTTCCTTTTTATATCAAAAAATTGGAAATTAAACCAAACAAACAACAAGTTACTTCCCATTTTTATCATCATCACACCATACATTTATTATGACTACCATTTCTCTACCATCATCATGCATGTATTATAAAGCATCTTAAACATGACCCATATCATCATTCATTACACAAATTAATGAATCAAAACTTCAACCAATTTAAACTCAACCATGCCTATGACCTGACTCAATCCATGCCTAAACAGACCTAACTCATCATCCATGCCTATGATCTATACCTATGACTAACTATCCATGCCTAAACCAACCTGACTCAAGCATCCATGCCTACTCAACCATGCCTAAAACATAACGGTCAACCATTCCTATGACCTTACTCAATCCATGCCTAAACCAACCTGACTCGATCCATGCCTAAACCAACCTGACTCCATCATGTCTCACTCCCCTAGTTTCCGTCCATATCACGACAAAATTAAAATTCTCATAAAACATCAACAAATCATCAGAATCTCATCCATCTCATCATATAAACAAATATGTGTGTCTCTATATAATATACACGGATATCCAATCATGATCATCTCTCAAAATCATCGAGCATACAGGCCGATACCCAATACAAAATGTCATACAAAATCTCTTCATCACAGGCCAGTATCATATACAATAAAACAATGTACAAAATATCTTCGGCACACAGGCCGATATATATCAAAAATACAAATATCTACAAAATGGTGGAGCACATGGCTATCAAGAATCTCCTTGATGAGTATCCATCATCTCTGTCTCACTTGTCTCCTCCTTGGCCCCTGTGCGGTGTCCCACTAATAACAATGTCTATGTGGCCTAGCCCCTGAAGGCCCTGCATCTAGAGTTGGCCTCCGTGTGCTGGTCACCTCACCACGACCCTTTCCATGGGCTCTGCTGCCCCTATGTGCTCTCCTCACTCTGAGTGTGGGATACTCCTCCTCTCACTCAAGGTCTGCTGGGCTCTATACTCTGTATATGACTAAACAAAAATCCCGGCCTCTAGCAGGTGATCATGATAATACCGCACCTCACCCAAGGCATCTCTCAAAAGGCCTATAGGTACTATCCTGATGGCAGTGCCATCGGCCTCTGACCTTATCTTTCCCCTACCTATACAATGGGACCATGTCCCTAAACCTGTGGTGGTTCCACTAGCCCCAGACCCTAGTGCCTATATCTGGGCCTGAAGGGCCGCTATCTATGCCTGTGCTACTGTTCAGCTGACCCTGTAAGCCCGTAACCTGTCCCTACACCTGTGGCCAACCTAGCCCTAAAAATATATCACCTAGTGTCTATAGGGTGGCTACCTCCCCCCATCCCCCTCACCCTCCTCTCCATCTCCACCCTCTCCATCTCCACCCTGGGTGGGTACCTATCCTTTTCCTACCTGTACCTACAGTGTGGCCACCTATGCCTATAATGTGGCAACCTATGCCTTTGTACTTGTCAGCTGCCCCTGTATGATCCCTAACTGGGTCACTAGGGTTGCCACTTGCCCCTAGAGGGTGTCTCTCTAAATGGTGATGGTGGCTAGATCTGGCTTCCCTGGCCTCGGTGGTACTGCTCTCAACTGTGCCACCCACCATTGTCTATATATGTCTGCTACCCCAACATCATCTATCTACGCGTCAACTAGCTACTCCTCCTACCCGATCAGCACTTTAGGTCAAGGTGGAGACATCGACCTCTCCACATCATCTCTCCTATACTGAAGGAAGGGCGGTAGTACATCCTAACGCATCTTGAACTGTTGCCTGACCCACTCTATAGGTATCATCTCGTGCTTTCTTGCTCTCCGCCCCTTTATACACCTGTAGATCTAAAGCTCATCCACCTCTACTGTCATCCCCCTATATGATGGGAGGCCCACATATGGCCTCCAAATGATGTACACTCTAGACAATGCCTCCAATAATTTCCTATATTAAGCTACATCATGCGTAGCTCTCATGCTTCAACCCTTTCCCATTGCTGGTACCCACTGTCTATATCCAACCTGCATCAACCTCCCCTCAAATGCATCTGTTTTGGGAATTCCAACTAGCCACACACACACAATGTGCTCGTAGGTCCAATAATGTAGTAGAAAGGTACATCATAGGCTAAACCACCATAGTCATCCATATGCCCACAACTCCCTATATACCTACACTAAGAGTGCATGTGCCCATGCAAACTGGGTCCTGTTTATCATCATGTCATGTAGCACCCCCATCAGTGACTGTGGAAACCATCCACCCTCTGCATCTGGCAATGCAAAACAACACACTTCCTCCATCAACAATATAACCACCCTCATCTCCTCAAGATGGGCTATGTACATCGCTTCATAGCTCATACTCACATGATGGAACCACAAATCAGCCACACCCTCACCGAATACTGGTGCCAATAAATCCTCAGATGCCTCTGACAAGATCGAGTACACCTACCTCCCTAATATCGGTAGCCACAAGATCCTGTAGACATCCTCCAGGGTGACCGTGAGCTCACCCGTCAGCAGATGGAAGGTATTGGTCACCGAGTCCCATTTATTGATGAGGGAAACCATCAAACTCACCTCCCAGACTACATGCCGGTAGTTTCTAACCCTAATTAGGCCCACCTTTGCCACATGACACCACTTCCTCATGCATCATGCTCCCTCGTACCTCCAAAAGCAATGGTGGTACCCTATCTCTCATACGTAACTGATCTCTTTCCTACATCCAACAAAATGATCACATTATTAACCACTTACCCATATCTATAACTTTTACCATTACCCTTTGACCCCACATTTTGATATAACCTACTTACCCACACCCATACCCTTGCATCACAGCGTTGCCTATCTATCCATACCTTTCCCTATCTATCGTTACCCTTGTCCTTGCCTCTCTCCCTACCCACTGAACTTACCTTATTTATCACTGTGTGGACCGATGCCAGTTAGCATTGACCGACCCCAGTCTAACCTTGACTGACCATGGTATCACTATGACCGGCACCAGTCACCTCCCTTGTAACCGATACCGGCTCGCAACCACTTACATCAGCCATAGTGGAACCAACGTCAGTCACTATCGTGGTGACCACCATGACCCCAAACCCCTTTTCTCTCCACGCTCCTCATTGTATCCATCCATTCCTCCCCCAAACCCCTCACACCCCTTCCCACCCCTCTTTTACCTATCTCCTACCCTTCCCCCTTCCCATTTCATCCATTTTCCTTACAAATTCAAATTTCAAATTTTCCCCCCAAAACCCCATTTCCCACCTACCCAACATCCTCCCAATTTCACTAAACAACCAACAATAGGCTTTAGATCTTACCTCATCCCACTGCCATCGACATGGTGGCACCTCAGGTCACTACACTGGTCCACCCGATCCCTCTCCTACCTCCGCCATTGCCAAATGCTCTTTGAATCTCCAACCAATTGAATCCAATGCCCCGCTCTTGTGGCCACACCAATCAATCCACACTCGTCACCTACGTGGCTTGTCAATGTAACTTTTCAAAGCCCTTAGTCATTTTCTTCCTCTCTCCTTACTCTCTTGTCATTTTCTCTCTTTTACAAATCACAAATGAATTTTAAAAACATGGACTTATTTCTTTTTATACCCCTCCTGACCTAACTGGCGACGGTGTATCCTTGATTGACGATGTTCATCTACCCTAGCAGACCACCAACGGTTAGCCTTGACCGACCCCATTTGGTCTTGACCGATGTCGGTTACCATGCTCAGCCTCATTACTACCTATTACCCCTACTTTTCTTGCCTGCCTACCTTTTTAGCTCACTCCGATACCACCTTGATAATTTTACCCCTCCACATTACCCTATATTTGTCCTATTATATTCGAGCCTCATTATTTTTCCCATACCTCGGCCCTACCCATGTTGTGACCTAGATATTTAGACCTGGGCCATCTCTAGTGACCTTTGACCCCATGTGTTTGTTATAACCTTACAGCACTGTTACCTATGTTGATTGACCTAATGACCTTACCTTACCTCTGTGTCATGACCATTTATCCTGACCCAACCTTTGGTGTACTGGAACATACCTAAACGTTCCTGTACCTGGCCTACATCATGTTTCCTGACCATATCCTATACCTTGGATACCCGAATCACCTCAACCTTGTTTGGATAACCCTATCGACCTAAGACAATGTAGAGTTTTCCCTACTCTTCAACTTGGTAGTGTGTCTGTAGTTTATACATGTGTGTGCCTTTGACTGTTACTACCTTTGACCCTAACCCATTACCTGGATTAGCCTGATTGGACCTTTCCTTCTATTTACCCCATTTCCTACATCCCTATTCATCACATTAACCTTTTATCAAACCACTCACCGATTCTACCTTCTACCTCATTAGTTCTTGGTTTGAGGGGGATCACCTTCACCCACACATGGGGAAACCACATCTTATTTTTGCCAGCATCGCTTACCAATACAAGCTACACAACAAAAACTGGAAAAATGTAGACACCAAAATCAGGTCACACTCCCCTTAGCCCCTTGTTAATTAATCAACTTAAACACACTTACCTAACCATGCCCCTTTCACCCCACACTAATATTTATTTAATCTATTTAATTAAATTAATTTCTATCCTCATCATAGCTATTATTTAAATTATCCTAATCACCTAATACCCACCCCTCCACATCACCAAGACACCTCACCTAGCCACCTCACCCTAAGCCTATTCTTAGTATGTTCCCATAACTAACTAAGACCTAACCAACACCCTAAAAATCAATGCCTATACCTCAGTCCCGCAGACACAAATGAAAACTTCCACTCTTGTCTGAAGGAATAGAGAGATCTGGCAATAGTTACAACCATGATCTCCTATTTTTAGTTAACTTGGGGAATCCCACCTTAACCGATGTCAGTCACCCCTAAACCGATGTCGGTTAGACCGTAACCACCGTCAGTCAACTTTAATTCCCTGGGGCAACCTCATCCTTGAGGTTGGTAGTTTTAGAGAACACAACACACATGCATGCAAAGAGATCAAGCATTTTCTTTCACACAGACATCCAACACTCACTCAGCAATCATCCAGCAACCATCTAGCACTCATTATGGCATAGAGTTGATCTAGACTAGCAAGAAGGAGGGCACATGTAGCCCATGTAAGAGCTCCCCAACATTTGGTTATTCCTCCATAGCATCTAGCCCCTCATCATCATCTCCATTCTTCATTCACAGGCATCCAAGCCTAGATTCCAAGTAAGTAGAACCTCTTCTCATCTCATTCATTCCATTAGTTCTAGTATTTTCATCTTTCTCTATTGTTATTTTCTCCCACAACCACATACCTATCTCCTTTGGTGGCATTCCCTACATACCCCCATTAAACCCTCACAAAACCCCATATAAACAACCTGATTCCTCATTCCGATCAACCAAGCCCCTTTGTGCAACCACAAAGAAGACCCAAAAACTCATTATGTGATATTCCCAGTATCTCCAGTAACCAGCATCGGTTCACCTTAACTAGCGCCAGTTAGCCTACAATATATTGGCTTCATACCACCATTTTCCAACCTAACCCATAGCTCATCCTAGCTCCATCCAAACCCCATTAGATCTACCCACTGGCCTAATATCCCACCTAGACCTCATAAATATCCCACTCAGCTCCTTATCAACTTAAAAAACCTCCCCCAAAACTCTGTTCTTGACCCTCTGTCATTTTTTCAGTGACCAGCGTCGGTCACCCGTAACTGTCATCGGTCATCCCTAGACTGATATTGGGCTCAGTATCCACCAATACAGCTCATAACAACAACCTACCTACTTGTTCCTGAGTTACCCATAATTTCCTGTGACCTCTTTCAGACCTCTGCCATACCTGTAAAAGCTCTAAACCATTTACCCAACCCCTGGATCTTGTTTTAACTTATCCTGTTGAATTAGATATTTTTTATTGTGTTTTATATGAGATGCCTAAATCATATAGATTATAGTAAGATGACATTCACTTTATTTCTTGCATTAATTTTTTTAAAACAGTGGATTGACAACCTTCCAAGAAGTACCACACTTCAGGGATCTAGCATACGCTAGGCAGTCCACTGCATATACTATTTAACTCTTTCTGGTGGTCTTTCTCTCTATTTTGAGGTAGTTCCTCCCAACCAAAAGGAATCTCTCATGGTCAGTTATGGATCGAGGAGTCAACACGCGTGCAACAACCTACAACCAGCATCTTAACAGGTATTCCTCCTACACCCGTTACCCTATCTATTTTTTCAGCATTCAAAAAAATGATCTAGAATCAGGTGAAACAAAGGGATAATGTCCTCGATGAGTTCAATGTGATCCTTCTTGGTAGGTGGTTCAACAAAGCCGATACCACTGCAGTCGTTGTGTTTACAAGTAGTACATGGAATAATAGTATGGCAACCTTTCTCATAAAATCCAAAACCAAAACCCTTCCATGCACATCGGTGCAGGAAGGTGTGGGTGAAATGGTTATAAGTCAGTGACTGGAAGTCGGTGGAAAAAGGGCGGGTTTTTGATGGTGGTTCTAGTGTGTAAGTTGTAGTATCAAGTCCCTCAAAGGAGATACTGGTACAAAGGTGGGGAGGACCATAAAGGAGGTTCTCTCCTATATGGTGATCATAATGAGGGTGCTGGTGAAGAATTCCATACTCTTGTGGAGTAAGGAATGTGTTGACACTATATAGGTGATACTCCCCCAGAGTGAGGTGTTGAAAAATGCCTTCCAAGGGATCAGTGGTTGGTATGTGGCTAGTTAGAATAGACGATGTATCGGAGGTCAGTGCGGAGGTGGAGCTAACAGATTAGAAGGCTGATGGTTTGGCCATGGAGGTTATGGCAGAGGTAGGAATGGGGGAGGTGTGTGTGCTTGAGGTAGGGGCTGTACTGGGTAAACGGAGGTGTAGGGGAAGTGGTAGTGGTCGTGGAGATAGAGTCCTTAATGGGTATAAGCATGTCATTGGGTTGGTAAAGCATGTTGCATGTTTTAATGGATTGGCTGGAATAGTATAGGTGTGTCCTTCATGCTCAAACTTTACACAACGATGCAAAGTGGAAGGGACACAACCCATGACACAAATCTAGGGTCTGCCAAGCAACAGGTTATATTGGAATTCCCCCTCCAAGATGTAAAATAACTCTGGAAAAATGCGGGGGACCACGCGAATGTGGAGGATTATTGTGCCTAGTGTAGAGGTGATAGCATCATTGAATGAATGCAACTTGACAGGATGTTTATGCATGTAATTGTTAGGTATGTGCATTTGAGTGAATGCATGGGATGAAATGATATTAATGTTATCGCCCCCATCAATCATGACATGTCGTACACATATATCATCGATATGGACAGAGATGAAGAGAGTTGGGTCTGGATCATCTGTTTGGTGCAGTGTGATTTCTTCTTATGAGAAGCTAAGTGAGGGTACTTAGTGAGTAGGTTGAGGCATGGATAAAGGTGGTAATTTGGTGAGAGAGGCTACATGATGGGGTGTGATAATGGAGGCTACAGGTGTAGGGTCATTGGGTAAAACCTCAATAGATTGCAGGACCTCCATGAGAGATTGATGATGGAATTTTGAGGTTTGGATGAGGTCATATAAGGAAATTTTAAGGGGGGATCGGTGTAGTTTTTTTAGCATCACACGGTATGTGACCTCATTAGAAATAGGATACGTGGGGCCACGTATAGTGATTTTAGGTGTGGGTACAGATGATATGTTGGGTATAGGATTTGTTTGTGATTCAGTTGCCTTTTCCTTTCCTTTGTCCTTCTGAGCACGGGTAGTAATGTGGATCATGTTGATATGAGGTGGGGAGGTAGGCAAGGTAGGTGAGCCATGAAAGGTAGAGTGACATGAAGGGAAAAATCCTAATGGCGAGAAGGAGCCTTGTGAGATGAGTTGGGCACATCAACACTGTGGTGGAGGTTTGCCGAGGTCATTGATGAAAACCATGTTATTTTCAAATCTCTGAGGTGGTTCTGGGAGCTGTGGGGGTAAAGGTTTGGGTCATTGAGTAGGTAGTGAGGGAAGAGTTGTGGGAATGGGTGTTGGTGAAATAGGGTCCTCATCAAGAAGGTCATCATCATCAAAGTTTTCTTCGGGAGGGCACAACTAAATAAGAACATTTTTCAAAGCCTTACAATTCTCTACATCGTGTCCTGGCACACGATGGCAGGCACAAATTTTAGTGTCATTAAACCCCTTTGGTTTTGGCTTGAGAGGGTCGTAAGGTCTGAGGGGCGGCAATGTGATGAGAGAAGTTTCAAGGAGGTTGGTTAAAATTTTGGCATAGGACTCTGCTAGTGGATCACAATGGGAAGTGAAGGTGGGTTTGGGTGTAGACACGAAGGACTATAGAGGAATGGTCTTTGCACGAGGGGGAGTAGGTCAAGCTATAGTTTTAGATTTTGGTGTGATCTTAGGCATTGGTTGTGTTTGTTTGGGTAGGGGTATGGTAGATGAACTAGCAAGAGAGTGTATGGTTGTTTTGACTACCTTATTGGAGGGTAGTAGATTTTTTTCCTTAGGTTGTACCTTCTTGGGTAAAGGTGATACCGGCACATGAGATCTAGAGGGGAAGGTGGATGGTGGAAGAGGGCGCATTACCCATGGGGATAACGAAGGTGTTATGAAGGTAGATGGTGTAGGTCATCTTGGAGCTATGAGGGAAAGAGACTGAAGTGTCATGGGTAGTGAAGGGGTGATCGATGGTATTAGAGGTATGGGTGGAAAAGACATTTTAGATGTGGGCAGAAGTCTTGGTAGCCGTTTGGGTATGTTTAAGGTTTGCAATAGTGGAATGGGCGACTATGTTTCTAGTTTACCGGTGGGTAGAGGTTTCTTACAAGTGTTAGAAGGATGAGGTCCTAAGACAGATGAAGAGGGTGAAGGTGAAGAAGGTGTGATCGGTGAGGTTGGAGCATGGGATTTATGGAGTTAGCTCTTCTATTTGGGTGTCAGAGTAGGTTTGGTATTGACTTTGGAGGATGTAGCTAAATCTAGTTTGATAGGTGTATGAATAAGGCTAGTGGTTGGGGTGACCCCTAAGGTAGTGATAGGTTTAGTCAAGGAAGATGATGTAGGTGTGGGTTTAGATTTAGGTGTATGTTGGGCTATGGGTAAGGGGGGTGTGTTGAGCTATGATAGGTGTCTTCAAAGAATTTGTGATAGAGGAGGTTGTGTTTGGTTCAATTGGCTGAAATATCTTTGGGTAGATAGTGGAAGTGTCAGCAAGTTACATCTGCATTTGCATTGAGACAGGAAGCAAAAGACACCCCAAAGTAAGGCTCTATCCACATAACCTAAGTGATCAGCTAAGCACGAGAATGACATGTATATAGATGAGGCTAATGAGGACCTAATGGTGATTCCTGTGAAATTTGTCTTAGAGATAGGGAATTTGCTATCTTTGGCTTCCGTAGGTAAGAGAGCCGAAAGTAATCTGTAGGATCTTGGGTAGCTGATGGAGAATGATCACCTAGAGGAAAAGGCATCTCTACTAGGTCTTTGATAGGTGGAGGAGATGATGGGTGCTCCTCTATGGGTGGAGGAGATGATGGGTGCTCCTTTGTGGGTGGAGGAGATGGTGGGTACTCTTCTACTAGATGGAGAGGTACTTTAGGTGATGGCTCTCTAGGTGGAGAGGCCAAAGGTGAAATAGTCTTGATATTAACAGATGTCTCCTCTACGGGTGATGAAGGAGGTGAAAGGTGTTCCTCTATGGGTGGAGGAATAGGTGAGGTGGGTTCCAATGTAGAAGGAGGACTTCAGGCTAGAATTTCCTCTATGGAAGGAATATGAGGTAATTGGGTAGCATCAGGTGTATCGTTGAAAATAGCATGGACCTCCCGGGTATGGCTATCATGAGTTGAAGTCTCTCCAGTTTTATCAGAAGAAGGGGCATGATTAGGAAAGGGTTTCTTGAAGATATATAGGTTCTAATTGGCAGGTGCTTTAGGATTATCCAAGGTTAGCTCACCTTTCTCGAGCATTTCTTGGACAATGTTTTTGAAGGTGATGTAATTTCCATCACTAGGGGAGAGGAGCCAGTCATCGCGAACTGGCCAATGACCGTGACAAGTTATGTTAATTTATTAGTTAATAGTAGAATACTCAGATCCCTAAAGTTGCATGAATTTTTTTTAATAAATAGAAATAAAATGGCTTTTTTTTTTTGTAATTAAATATTAGACAATATAAAGTGTACATTTTATTAGAGCAAGAAGAAACATAATATTAAAAACACAATAAATGATGCAAGTACTGATACATCTATGTATTCAACATGTATAGACATAAAAAAATTCAATCTATATTTTAAAATGAGTAGTGGAGCTAACTGTCATTATTACAAACATTTTGACAAGTTTGAATATATTTTTAAACTTAAAAAGGTCATGTCATTTACAATCATACACAATTTCATCCACAAAATTAAAAGACTTCATTGTCAAGTCATATCCACATTGCCCCTTCTTTCCATCCCAGCTACAAGCATTAATGATAAACCTGCAAAAAAAATACAAATTTGTAAGGCTCAAGAAACACTATGCATTTATTGAAGGGTGGAATTCAAACAAATATATCTCACCTAAAAATTCACCATGGCCATTAGATTTATCATCTCATCACTCTCAATCCACACTAACCAAATTCAACCAATCACAAACAAGCACATGGATCAATCACCCAATGCAGGTTCAACAACATCTATAAATACATTTCATTGTTCAACAATCAAATTTCACAATTTTCCCTTTCTCAAATTGGAGCATCGACCCAAACTTGTTTGGCAGGTCTCAGTTCTGGTAAGAGTTTGAAAATATTCCAATATTATAATTACATTATTTGCATTCTCAGCTCAACTCATTTTCCATTTGTAGAAAATGAACTTTGCATATATACAGATATTCTAGTTTAGTTACTCTACACAGAAAACCTGCAAATAAAATATTTATATGAAACATGCATAAAATAGTTTCTTCATTTTTATTTTATAGTTCAGTTTCAGAAAACCTGTAGATAATATTATTCTTTCCAAGCAGCTGAAAAGGAAAAATACGTGCAGTGTAGCAATAAGGTAAATATAATATAAACAACTACCAGCAACATGATATTCATTAGCTAGTTCAGTATTACATACAAATATATAATAAGAAATATATTCTCATTAATGCTGTGTGTATACAAACTCAAATCGAGTTAATATTTTTATTTTTTTGTAACTTATTTGCAGGAATTTTGTGTGCATGGAAACCTGTTTTAGAAAATGCAATTCAAAAAGACTATTTTATGCATGTTTCATATATATATCTTATTTACAGATTTTATGTGCCTAAACTAGAATATCTATATTTATTCAGTGTCATTTTCCTGTATACATATATGCATACTACAGTTTCCAATACACACAAAAACCTGCACATAAGAAGGTGAATGAATATATAAATCTATATAATTTGAGTTCATATACACAATGCAAATGACAATAGTTGTATTTATAACTGTATATAAAACTAAATTAGATAATGAATATCTTGTTGCTGGTAATTATTCATATTATAATTAATTTCATTTTAGAATGCCATCGTCTGTATGAAATTTTAAAGACAGCCGTCCATCCCATCAATGTAAATTGTAGTTCATTCTTTTCACATTTAAACGGTAATGCCTTTCAAGATCTTCAAGGTCTTTGAAATTTGTGAAATAGACCCAATTTGGGTGTCGAATTCTGGTCCACATCCTATCAATTTTAGTCCAAGAATTAGACTCTGAATCATATCTGTCAAGATAACTACTTCGACCAAAGAGGATAGTAAAATGCCTAGTGGAGGGATCAAATGCCAGCCCACAAAAAACCCACCCATCCATGTCTGAATTGTTATTACAGTAAATATAAAAACCAATTTATTCATCACATCATGCATTAAAAATATCCAAACTTGGTTTATTGTTGAAAACTTTTGGATTTTTTCGAAATTCTTTCTGGCAGATGGAGTGCATTTATACCTCCCATTAAGAATGACAGTGCCAGCTGTTAGGAAATGTGATTTGGTCATTTTAAACGCCTCCGCCATTGAATGCATTATTAAATCCTGTCAACTTTAATTAATGTCCCCCTGTGTGCCCATAACTCCATATTCCAGAGGTGGTGGTGTGGGAAAGAATGAACCTCCATAGTGGTGGTGGCCTGTCCGTGACGTGAGCAGCTTCAATTTAGTTGTTGGTGACCACGTCACATACATTTTCAATTTAGTATTCAATTTAAATGTTGTTACATTTATTATAAAAACTAATTATATACCTATAACATCTTGCATTCGAAATCAGTGACCGTGCTTTGGTTGTTCATATTGTTTGAAAATGCACTGATATTATTCCTTGTGTTTTTAAGGTGTTATTTGCTAACATGAGGAGAAAACGATCACTCAAGAGAGTCCACCCTGCTTGCGCCAAAACAAGGGGAGTCATATTTCCACCAAGTGAACCAAAAGAAGACGAGGTTGGCAACAATGGACCATAACTACAGGCTGCAACTGTCGAAATCAGTGGAGGGGCAGCAACAAAAAAAATCAGAATACGTGGAGATTGGGATGAGACTAGCATGAATAATGCCATCAAAGAAGTCGAAGATTATGGTTCCTCAACACATGGTGCTGCAAAAAAGTGGGGGCATACCTCCAAGCACACTTACTTCATGGTTGTTGGGGATAACCACTAAGACAACAAAGGGACCACCCACAATTCTTACTAAAGAAGAAGAACTTGAGTTGGTGCAATGGTGTCATGAAATGGCTGATATGGGTCATGGGTTAGAAATATCACAACTTAAAGCATATGTGGCACAAATATGTGAATCTAGATCCACCCCATTCACAGATGGTATCCCTGGAAACTCATGGTGGGCAGGTTTTAAAAGAAGGCACCCAAATTTAATTTTGAGGACAGCAGAAGGCCTTGATAGAGATAGGGCAGTAAGTCTAAGACCATCTATTGTTAATTATTTCTATCTGAATTTGTCCTCTGTTTACAAATCTAACATGTATGAGCTGAGAAAAAATATGGAATTGTGATGAAACTAGATTACAAGCTGGAAAAAATTGCGGTATGAGAGTACTTGCTAGAAGAGGAAGTAGAAGTGTTCCATACATAATCCCAAAAAGCAGAGAATGGATAACCATATTATGTTGTGTCAATGCTGCTGGACAAAGCATCCCTGGGTTCTATCTTTTCAAAGGGAAGAAACAATTGCAAAATTACATAGCAGGTTGTGAGCCTGGTGCTTGCATGGCAGCACAACCTCATGCATGGATGAAAAAGGAGCTATTTATGAAATGGTTGCATCATTTTGCAGCATGTGTTCCTGGTGGTGTGTCTCCAAATAACAGGCATTTATTGATTTTTGATGGACACGGTTCTCATGTGGCTCTAGGAACAATTCAAGAGGCGCGAAGTTTGGGGATAGATTTACTTACTTTACCAGCACATACTTCTCACAAACTACAACCTCTAGATGTCAGTGTCTTTGCTCCATTCAAAAGTTACTTCAAAGAGGAAAGGTGTAAATGGCTATTTGAGAAACATGGGATAGATGTCAACAGGGCAGAATTAGCTACATTGGGGAGTAGGGCTTTCCAAAAGGCTCTTTCCCCTGAAAATATTAAAGCAGGTTTCAAGAGGACAGGTATATGGCCTCTTAATCCACATTCCTTGGATGAGGACATGGCACCTAGCAAAACATTTGACACATCTAGTCGAGATGAATCACATGCAGCAGAAAATATATTAAGGCTAGCCAGAGATAATTTAGAGGTGTCAAGCAGTGAGTTGTGTAGTGAAGATGTTGAGATTGTACTCAACACACAAACAAGTAAAGGATGTGATGCTGAACATAATGAACAAAACACAAATGAATTTTTTCAACAACAAACTTCAACTCAGAGTGGAGGGAGTCAATTCAATGAGTCGCTAGCATTGCCTACCCAAGTTAGTTGTCCTGATTGGATGAAAGAAGCTGCTCTTAATCTTGGTGTCAATTTGAACAACATTGAAGAAGACACCTTATGTACTCCCTCACAACCATCAGTACTTCATGAGTCAGATGTGGTCCATTACTTTGTCAACACTCTAGATGAGGAACACATTGATGCAGCAGAGTTAGAGGCAGTAGATATTAGAGCAGAAAATGGGGACAAAACATTCGAGGAAAATAGAGGACAAAGTTCCATTTCTAAATTTTTGAAACTTCCAATGGAAAGGGTGAAGGATTCATCAAGGTCAAATTGTAATGATGGAATACGATTAAGTAGAGAATCTCAACTCATCACTACTGATCAATATATGGAGCTGCTCATGGAAAAAGAGAAGCGAAAGAAAGAAATTGAAGAGTTAAAGCAAAGAAAAAGGGTACAGATGCAAGAGAAGAAGGCAGAGAGAATTGCTGAAAGGGAACGAAAAGAACAAGAGAAGATTGAAAAGGAAATTAGAAGGCAAGAAAAATAACATCAGAAGTCGATGCAGAGGCAAGAAAAAGAGATGAAGAAAGAGCAAGAAAGGATCCAAAGAGACCAAGAAAGGAAGGAGAAAGAGTTTGAGAAGGCAAGAAGGGAGTTGGGAAGGCAAAGGAGACTTAGTACTCCACAAAATCCTTTACCTGAAGAACACCCATTATTGAGGGAATTAATTTCCATGCATTGTCCCCAGTTGTTGTCAGTGCATAATGTTCAACCAGGGGTAAGTGGTTCCAAACCATTCTCAACACTACCTATGCAAGAAACCAACATTGGAACTCAACCACTTACATACAACACATCAACTTCAAGCATGGCTACAGATTCACCCCCACCATTTCCTGGTTTTTGGAAGTAGGTGCCATATATACTATACAAACTTTTTGTAGGCTTATTAGGGCCATTCGAATAGTATATAACTGATATATATATATATATATATAGATATATATACAGATATATATATATATATATATATATATATATATTGATAAATTTGTGGGCCAAATATATTTCTAATCGATGTAAGGCCATGGCTATTTTTGATTTATGTATTCCCAGCCACATATGATATCAGAAGTAATAGATGATCTAAATATGTTTTGATATGTACAATTTCTTGAAATATGTAATGAAAAATATCTTAGTTTCATATTGTATGTAAAACAACTGTGTTTTGTATATTTCTCTAAAATAAAATTGTAATATCTTTCATTTTTCACGAAAATGATGCAATACAATTGATGATATTTGATCAAAATCCAACACAACAATCAAAGCTATGTTCCTATCATTGCCTTAGTGAGGGCAGTATCCTCACCAGAGTTGTCAGTATCATTTAGGGAGGTACCAGCAAGGACATTCGTTCGTCCAAAACCCTACAAAAGAAAAATTAGGATGCAAAAGCACAATTTATATTTCGATGGGTAAAAAAAAATTATGGGCAACAAAAATTTTCCTGTGACATTTATTGTGTTCAAAAACACAATTCACCTGTCTTTCACATCTCATTCTCATTCTGCAACTCCTGCCGAGTCTTTGCAGACTTGCAAAAAAAAATTGTAAACTGTTATAGGTGGCTTAAGTAATATAAAATAGTTTTTTCCTTTCTCAAAAGAAAGATTGTATGGTAACTACACAGAACATGCGGGTCGAAACTATTGTTGTGTCTATCATTTAGCTATAAAAATATGAAACTTTAGTGCTATTACGTACTCACACAGTCGCACTACAGAAAATATAAAATCTTCTAACTGAAAAGAGTTATTTAAAATCCAATACCTTTATAGAGAGCGCAATCAAGATGAAAATATTGACTGCAAGGTCGACAAGCAATGCTACTGTGAGAGAGGATTCATGGGAAAGAGCTTAAGATACAAAATACCACTAATAATGGTCCTAACAGAACTGAAGCTGAAGTTAAAAGAATAAATCTGGAAGAATAAAGCTGAAGAGTCTCTACCTGTTCAGGAAAACTAAGAAAATCTGTACACGCTTTTCCCACACTAACCTGCACAAACTACTGTTAAGATTTATCTTCTTTACGGGTTTTGACTGGTGATGCAAATGGAGCCTGTAACCAATGGAGCCTGAAATCTCTCCAATGGAAGGAGAACCCAAAATCTCTGCCTTGGGTACGCAAACAAGTTGACTCGTGTAATTAAATATGCGGGAGCCAAAAACCTTCACGGGGTGCGTAAGTCTTAGCCCATAAAAATTCTCAGACTCTGCCTGCTCTGTCATGGTCGATCTCTGTTCCATGGCTCTAGACGACTCCTCTGCCAAGTGCAAACCCGCGGACAAGCCCATGTCAAAGATCTGGATCCTCCTCCTGGTTCTGGGTACCAACATTTTCACACTCTTTCTCTTCTCCGGCCGCTTCAACAACACTTCCCCTACTCTTTCCTTCAAATCCCCTACATACACTCTTCCTCACCCTCCCACCGACTTCGACCTCACCCTCCTCGCAAAGCTCAACTTTCCCACGCTCAAGACAAAGATTTCTCAGAGTGCGGACTTCAGTCTTTCCCACGCCACCGCCTCTGGTTGTTGGAGTTACGGGCATACAGGGGGAAATTAATTAAAGTAGATAGGATTTAATGGTTCATTCAATGGCGGAGGCGTTCCTAAGAGCTGGCACTGTCATTCTTAATGGGAGGCATAAATGCACTCCATCTGCCAGAAAGAATTTCGAAAAAATCCAAAAGTTTTCAACAATAAACCAAGTTTGGATATTTTTAATGCATGATGTTATAAATAAATTAGTTTTTATATTTACTGTAATAACATTAAAATTCAATAGTATCACATAGATTTTCTATCGATCATTGGATGACACTATCTCGATGGATAGTGTATACTTTTTTAACATGTAATTTTAATATCTTGTAAAAAGTGGTTTAGAAAATATATGTAGAGTGGTCGCTCTACGTTGAAACGAAATTTGTAAGTCAAAAACATGTTGAAATATAAAAGGGTGTTTTTAAAAAATTGAAATTCAATATATATGTGTGTGAAAAATGACACCAAACTTCAATTCACGATGACTGGCTCCTCTCCCCTATGTCCCTTTACTCGATGGTAGTTGCAGAAGTTGTGCTCTTTATACCACATGGGTGTGGGGTAAGTAGGTTCAAAGTTTGTGTGTGGTTTCACGGGAGGAAGGGTGATGGCCCCAACTTGGATGAGCTTCTCCAGGACAAAATAATAAGGTTCCCCAATTGGGGTATGTTTCCATTGTTCCCGTCTGAATTGAAAAGTCTAGACGGGTGAGAGATTAGATGAGGGGCTAGCCTAATTTGATGGATGAGCTAGGCCGGATTTGAGTACCACTGCGTTAGTGGTTTTCTTGGCCTCTAAATAATTGTTTTGTGGTTTTGAAGAAGAAGAGGTATCATTCGACTTGAATGTCGAGTTCTTATTGTGTAATTGGGTTTTCTTCTCTTCAATAGCCTGAATCTCTATCTTTCATGCCATGGTGAATGCTTCGTTGAAGGTTTAGAAGGTTTGAACCTGTAGCATTGGTGAGAATATGCCTACCATAAGCCCACATGAAGAGTTCGATGAGTTTGGTTTGTTGTAGTTGGAATGTGAGTTGATTGATCAGGCTATGCCAACAAGCAACAAAATCTGCGATGGATTCATCATCTTACTGTTGCATAGAGTAGAGGTCAGTCATAGTAACCTTCTTAATAATTTTAATGGAGAAGTGATCTAAGAAGGCTTGGGCTACCTGATTAAATGAGAATATAGAGTGTCTAGGCAACCCACTATACCAATCTCACATGGGTCCAGTCAGAGACATGGGAAAGGTCCTTAGGAGGAAAGCATCATCATGGGTGATAAGATAACACCTGTGTTTGAAAGACCACAAATGTTGTTGTGGGTCTTCTTTTCTATTGAAATGGTTGAATTTAGGAATTTCCCAATGCATGGGATATGGGACAAATAGGAATGGATGGATGTATAGGCTCATCACAAATCTCATCATAGGTGAGAGTGTTGTGAGATCCAAAAACTGATGCCTCCAATGTCTGCTTCTTGTCCATCATTAACTTAATTAGAGTCATTGGTAGGTTGTGATGGATGGGTGACTCCTGTAGCATAAGATGGTTGGTGTTGGGCATATAACGAGGATGACATTCCTGTATATGGTGTTGCCGTATAGGTAGATTGAGAAGAAGGCAATGAAATAGGGGGTATGTACCTAGAGTGAATAATAGATGAAACAAGAGGTTGCTGATAGTATGTATATGGAGGTGGAAGGGTCGTGGTGACCCAAGTGGTAATGGGGGCTAAAGATTGCGGAATAGAAAGTATGACGTTTTGAAATGGGGAAGGGGTCACCGACACCAGGGGTGGTTGTGTAGCTACGGGTATATGTGAGACAATAGGCATAGACAAGGTTGTGTTCTGGGTGGTTGGCGAAGGTATAGTGGATGTGGCAGGTGCAATGGAGGTAGCAAACGCGGCATTCATAGTGGATATAGGGCCTAGCTACGAAACGACTATGGGTAAGGCAGATGCATGCAGCGTAGAGACATATGGGGTTGACGCGGGAGTGGGAATGAGAGTCAAGGGGATAGATACCGGCATGTCGTATATCAAATGACCTGAGGCATCTTGAGTGGACGAGTGGGAAAGGTAAAACTACAAGGTGAAAGGATTTTGGTCAAGGAGTCGTGTGAACTCCTCGTCTCTGGTAGCGATAGAGATAGGTTGGATATGTTCCATGGTTGGTGATAAAATGGAAGGTGGTGAAGGGCTAGGTGGGAGTGGTTGACAATTGGCATGGAATACGAGGGCACTTGCTTTCTGACGTGTCAATACCATGTGAATAGGTACTAACGTGGTAAGAATGCTTTCTGTAAATGACACAGAAATACAACACATATAGGATAAATAGGCGGTGGTTGGTGAATTGGGGTTAAAATGTCAGCTGAAAATGACACAAGCTAATCGATTCCGATTAGGTTAAACTGACGCTGATCACAGGTAACCACTGTCGGTCACTGTGGAAAGTGGACAATTGGTCAAAAACAAGGTATAAGGTCAAATTTTCCAGCTATGCCAAATACTGACGAGACTTACCAAGTCAATGGATATGATAAGAGTGACAAAGACTCTAAACAGCTAACGAAGGGGAATAGGTGTCCTTTTTGGGTTGGTTAACAAAAAGAACAGTGGACCAACGTCGATTAGGTAAAATCAATAATGGTCAAAGGGTAACCAATGAAGGTCACTAGACTGACACCAGTTACTGTGGAATTGAAACAGTGATGAAGAAAATTCTGGTTGTGAGTTAACATTTATGTGGAATCAAACCTTGAATCCTGAGAATGATGAGAATATGGTCCAAGAACACTCAGATGAAGCTGGAATACACCAACTATGATGAGGAGCATGTAAGGAGAAATAAGAAAAATGAAGAGCATGACCTCTCACCTCAAAACGTAAGCCAAGTAGAAACACTAAGAAAAATACGATCCTAAGAGTGCCTTTTCTAATATGATTGTTTAGCTTATGCTATTTTAAGGACTAATTCATGAACTGTAGAATAAAGTTTTTTGGTGAGGATGGCTTCCTACAAAGAAGGATATCTATAGGGAGAGGTTTCAGGTATGCTATGGCGGGGGTGGGCCGTCCTCTGATGGGGTACTAGACAGAGATAACCAGCGGGGTGTCCACTATGTCATGATCATGTGATCACCTACAGCTTCTTCCAGGTGATATGTTATTTAAGAATGTGTATATATTTTGAATTTGTGATGTTTGGGTAAGACTCGGAGAGAGAAAAAGAAAGAAAGTGTTTTTCTATGATTTTTTTGTCAACTATCATCTGGGAATGACTTCTAGCGTATAGGTCGCCCTTAATTAATGTGAGCCAATGCAGAAAAGTAGAATGAAATGCAATGGTTTATTAACCCAAATCAAAATATAGAATTTTATGCCACAAATATATGAACAGGAGAAGGGATGCTCTTTCACTAATGTGATACTAATGAAAGGGAAGAAATGTTCATTTTAAGCACCAAAATACGATTGCTTTTAGACAATAGAAGAGAAGAAGATTTCATGGGAGAAATTTTAATGTAAGAAATTTTTAGAAAAGAAACAAACATACAACATTTTCACCTAGAAATTAAAGAATGCAAAGAACCCCAAATGGGTCTCACCGAGCGTGCCAAAAATGTTTCACCTGATTCTAGAACGTTTCTTCGAATGTTGACGAAACAAATAAGGGTAATGGGTGAGGAGGAATAACCTATTAAAATGTTGGTTGTAGGTTGTTGCATGCGTATGACTTCTGGATCCATAGCTGATCATGAGAGCTTCCTTTTTGCTTGGAGGAACTACCTGGAATGGAAAACAATACCACTAAATAAAATTTAAATAATATATGTAGTGGACTTCCTAGCGTATGCTAGATTTGGGAAGTGTGATACTTCCTAGACAGTTGTCAATCCACTGTTTAAAGTAAATTAATGTGAGAAATAAAGGAAATCCTACTATGGTTAAAATGATTTAGGTATCTCATTCACCTACAATAAGAAAATTCGTTCACAACAGGCTAAGCTATGACCGAATCTAAAGGTCAATGTCTTTGTCAGTGTACTGATACTAGTCAAGGTGAGATTCTGGGTAGTTTTGGGTATTTGGTGGAAGTTTAGGAGATATGTTCTTGGTTTCTAGTAAAAGACACAGAGACCGACATCAGTCTGGTATGACGGTATCAGTTAAGGATAAATAGCGATGGTTGTGGGTAACCGGTGTCGATATGGTCGGGGTAAAGGAAACTCAATAAAACTTGGTTGGGTGATAGATCTGAGGTTAGATGAAGATGGAAGGGCAATGGCAAGATTCATATGGATCCTGGATATGCACATGAATGATTAAGATCAGGTATGGGCAGTGTAAGGGTATGGATAAAAATATGGTCAAGTTTGCATGGAGGTAGATGATGGAGGAATGGAAATGAGCAGCAAAAGCTAAAAACAGATGTAAAAGGATCTACCAAATGATGAATAGATGAGTGTTGGTTAAACAACACTTACGGTTTGTACGAGCTTGATGCCTGGTTGGTAAAGGTGTGGTGATCAAATGGAATGAACTTGGTGTAGTGTTAGTTGCTTCCCCAGATGCTCCCATGAATGCAGATGGTTGTGTGATTGCATCAGGTACGGGCTATGGATGCTTTGATGTGTATACTAACGCTGGTTCTACTTACATGTAGCTCTGGTTTCGTTACTTGTTCTCAAAAGATGTGATTATCTCCTAAAAAATTGTACTAACCCACGAAATAAGGTTATTTTTGGGGATTAAATGGTAATTGACGGGTGGTTTCGGCTTAACCGGTGGTGGTTAAGGGTAACCGGTGGTCCGGTTAGGGCGGGATTTCCTAGGTTTACTAAACTAGGCAGATCCCCTCGATTTTATGGGCTCTTGTTCGTTTACTCCGCAGATTAGAATGGAAGCTTACTTCTAACATGTGGGAATATGGTTAGAGGGAATGTAGGCTTTGATTTTTAGGGTTTGGGTAGGTCTTAGTTAGTTATGGCAACATACTAAGAATAGGTCTTAGGGTGAGGTGGCTAGATGAGGTGTATATGTGGGCCATTATCCCAATTAAGATATTTTAAATACTAAATATTGTGAGGATAATGAATTAATTAAATTAAATTAATACTAATGTGGGATTAAAAGGGGCCATGATTAGGTGAATGTCCTCAAGGTATTTATTTGACAAGGGACCAAGGGGAGTGTGACCCAATTCTGGTGGCCTACACAGATATCTAGAAGAAGAAGATGTTGATCATGAACCAACCAATCTTGTTGACGAAGTCCCTAATACTGTGCTAGATGAAGTAAGTGGAGATCATCAATAAGATCCCTATGTTGATGTGTTGGAAGAAGCTGGTTTTTTGTTGTTAGAAGAACCAATATTATGTACATACTTCATTCACGAAGAAGATACAATCATACCACAATTGGTCAAAAAACCAAGCAATTCTAAAGGACTGTGTAAATTGTTCTTCGAAGGATCGAGAAGTAAGAATGGATCCAGTGCTTGTGTTATGTTAGTTTCTTTAGAGGGAGATAATTACTTCTCATCTTTCTGTTTGCAATTCAATTGTGCTAACCATGTTTTTTGAATAAGAGGCCCTTGTGTAAGGAATTCAAGTAACCCAAAAGAAGGGAATAAGGGATCGGACTATTTTTTAGATACAACGAGTTAGTTTTTCATCAAGTGACGACACAAATTGCATCCAAGAATGATATTTTAACATCATACAAGACACTGAGTCTGGGACTTTTTCAAAGCTTTTAGGATCCATGCGAATCCTAGAAATCAAAATCAAGATGCTGATAGGCTTGCCTACAATTGGCTCGCAATACTATACACCTATTGATATCATGAAATAAGGGAAGTAATGTTTCAAAATGGTGGTTCGACCTACATTCTCTGATTATGTGAGTAGCGTGCAAGTGTTAGATAGTTACAAATAAATTGTCCTTTGTGTACAAGAAGAGGAAGAGTTTGTTAACAAACATTCAGATAAGTTGCAAGAATCATATGGTGATCAAATCATACAATTGAAAAGAAATAAACTAATAAAAGGATTAGTCACTCTGGAATCCATCTACAATTTAGATGATCCACAGCCAAAAGACAAAGCTCTCACATGGTGGTCAAAGAAGAATATTTTGAGGAAGTCAAGGTAGAAAATGAAAGGTTCTTGAAGATCGGAAAAGTGTGTACTTCCGAAGAGAAATAAGATGTTCATCAAACTTTGCCAAGAGTATCATGACATTTTTGCATGGAGCTACAAAGAAATGTATGGTTTTGATCTAGGTTTGGTACACACATGCCATTGAACTAGATCCTAATGACAAGCCAGTTCGTCTGAAACAAGGGCCAATTAATCCCAAAATTGAGCCACTAATGAGAGAGCGGAGCTAACCAAACTCATCAAGGCCTGTATAATTTTTTCCCATCAAGCATTCCTCTTGGGTAGCCAATCTGGTACCCATAAGGAAGAAGAACAAAGATATTTGGTTGTGCATAAACTTAGGGGATTTTGAATCAAGCATCATTGAAAGACCATTATCCTCTTCCATCAATCGATTAGATCATTCAAAGGGTGGCAGGAGCTCAAGGATTTTCTTTTCTTGATGGATATTTGGGTTATAATAAAATTATGGTCTAAGAATCCGATCAATTTAAAATGGCTTTCCTCTACCAAGTGGGGCACATATGCCTACAACAATATTCCATTCAGATTGTCCAATGTTGGGGTTACTTTCCAAAGAGCCATGGACATGGTATTTAAGGGACTTATCATGGATATCATCTTGTGTTTACCTTGATGACATAGCCATATATTCTAAGCATGCAAAAGACCACATCCCTCATCTAAGGAAGGTTTTCCATAGATGTAGAGAATTTGGGGTTTCACTTAACCCCAAGAAATTTATTTTTGCAGTGTACAAGGGAAATTTGTTAGAGACCATTTTTTCAGTGGAAGAACTATTAATCGATCATAGCCATGATTTGTTCAATTATGTGCTTATCTCTCCCAAGTCACAAGAAGGGTCCCCATAGTTTTCAAGGAACCATAAATTTTGTGTAGAGATTCATCCCTCAATTCGTGACATTGGCTAAACCATTGACATCCCATGCTGAAGAAAAATATTCCATTATCATGGAAAAAGGAAGGAAGGGAGAGATTTGACGCCATCAAAACAACCCTTTTGCAAGCTCCCATGCTGGTAAACCCTATTTTTTGATAAAGGCTGTTATCCTTTATTCTTTTGTAGGTCAAGAGATTATTTCAAGTATCCTCACCTAGGAAAATGATGAGCTTATGGAGTAACCAATTGCTTTCTTCATTCAATCCCTCAAATACTATGAGCTCAAATATTCATTCGTTGAAAAACAAGTCTTTGCCATTATTCAAGCTTTGAATAAATTCGAGCGTATGTTGTCTAACAATAGAGTTCATCTGATTGTGTCTCATCTAGGTGTCAAGGAATTTTTACTGATTGAAGATATGAATGAAAAGCATGCTAGATGGATCACGAAGGTGATGAGGTATGACATGCATATCAAAGTTACCCAAACTGTCAGAGGTAAAGGTTGTGTCAACAACTTGTTGCTGATGTGGAATCGAAAGGTGATGAAGATGCAATGCTCCTAAACACTGATGAGAGTGATGATCAAGTTGACTGGTTACCCAAACTAAAGAATTTCCTTTTCTTAGGAGTATATCCTGTGAACATGGATAAAAAATCAAATACGGAATTTCCATCTTCAGTCTATTCCCATATATTCTAGTAGATAACGTTCTCTTTCGAAAGGATTTGAACGGTGTTCTCCTTAGGGTGCATGTGACCAGAACAGGTAAGTAAGATACTAGAAGAGTGTCATAATGACCTATCTGGAGTACATTATTCTACCATGAAAACTACTACCAAGATCATATAAGTTGGGATACTATTGGCCGGATTTGTTCAAAATAATGCCCATCTCTGGGTAAGGAAATGTAAGGAATGTGTCTTTTTCATGGGAAAGCAGAAGTTGGCAGCTCTTCAGTGGCATCCAATTCAAGTGTATCAACCTTTTGTTCAATGGGGGTTAGACTTCATTGGAATTATTAATCCTCCATCCAGTGACGGACATAAATTGGGCCTTACTACAACAAACTATTTTACTCGATGGACAGAGGTGGTAGCATTAAAGGAGAGCAATGAGAAGGCAGTTCTGGATTTCTTGGAAGGTATAATGAAAAGGTTTGGTGTTCCATTTACAGTCATTTCAGACAATGTGATGGATTTTCTTGGTATGAAGTTGAGTGAATGGGCTGTTAAAAATGGGGTATACCTTAATAATTTGTGAAATTACTATTCACAAGGAAATGGATTGGATGAGTCTAGCAACAAAAACCCTCATAAGGATTATTAAGCACACAATGGAAACTAACAATAGAACTTGGCATACATAGCCTAAGACCACCTTATGGGAAGATCAGATCACATCTAAAAGGGCCATCAAAAATTCTCCTTTAGTTCTTGTATATGGAAGGGAAGAAAAAATTCTACTCTCCATGGAATTACCTTCTTTGGAGTTGGCCCATAAGCTTGAGGCCATGGAGAATGATTCCTTATCGGTAAGGTTTGCTAAACTTATGGAGTTAGAGGAAGTACAGAACAAGGTCATGAGAATCTTGGAACAACATGAGTCTCAGGTTAAGAAATCATTTGATAAGAAATCATCTAATCGTCATTTCCAAGAGGGAGATTTAGTTCTCAAAGGGGATGAAGATAAAGCCAAACCAGGTAGGCATGCCAAATCTGACACTCTCTGGAGTGGGCCATACATCATCATGAGTTGAAAAGAGGTGAATTCATTTAATCTATCTAAGCTCAATGGAGAAGAACTACCCATTCATGTGAATGGGATGTATCTCAAAGCTTGTTTTTGAGAAGTGTTCCACCCCTTGTATAATTTAGGTAGGTGTTTTCCTCCAAGTACTTATGCACATTGTTGTATGTTTTTGTTCTTTTTATTTCCTTTTTGTTGTGTTTTGTGTTGTTCTTACACATTGTATCATCCTCATAAGTTTCTAAAGGGAAGGAAGGTTCAAAGTTTCCATAATATTTTCATAATGCTCCTTCATTCAAATTTTTGTAGTGCTCCATAGATACCAAACATTCAACAGATTCAATATACCTCATGCGCAACATTTTAGGGAGGTTCAAGATCGACAATGCTCAAGGGGATACCGGGATCCATCGCAAAGAATCAAATCAATTTATGGATTCCAAAATTGACTCCATGCCCAATGGATGACTTAAGGCTACTGGAATCATGCTTATCATGCAATCATCTGCAAGAGGTCGCCAAAAATGTTATCCATTTTTACCTCCTTTTCAAAATTAGACAATGGGGGTCTACAAGTTAAAATGGTCAGGGTTGGTGTATACAATTTTCTGGCATTCTGTTATGAATTCCATGATGTCTCAAAATTGAGGAAATTCCATGAATCCCATGGTGTTAAGAAAGAAGGCCGAAATCATTCTAGAAAATCTTGGGGTCATACAAGAGGGATCGAGGTGAGCTTGCACAATGTATAGGGAGAGCAACCTGCAATATAGCTCGGTTGATATAAATAGATGTGAGATTGATTACTTTGACCAGCTCAATGAGTTAATGAAGGCCATGAACGAGTTGTTCGATGTTGACATATTCAGGTGTAATGTTGGTATGTGTTCCATTGAAATGAGTACCGAATCCCAAACTTTAGCTTGAACGAGTTCAATAGGGTAGAGAGTCGATGAGATCAATATGAGCTACAAGATGAAAGTGTGAGGTGTGAATCGTGTAATTTTACATGAGTTAAAAAAATCTTACGTTTGGGCTTTGTACAACCCCGATCCAGGTTGAGAGATAGTTCAACGAATCAAGCTATAGGAAAAATGATGATCGGGCTCGGAGCTCGAACATGGGTAGAGAAGAACTCAATAGTTTGTATTCATGAGTGAGTTGCTCATAAAAAGGGGGTTCAATTGATCTAGAGAAAAGCTCAGAAAATTCCGGTGGCTCAGCCAATGTAGGAGCTCGGTCAAGCTTGGAACATTACCTCAGTGGTTGGCTCTATGAAGAAACGAGCCAAGGGAGACACTACCCATGAAGATCCTGAAGCATGATGAAAGGATGCACCTTTATAGTCCATACGCAAGATGAATTGGAGTAAGTCGTGTGCTTGGAGGATGGTTCGAAGCTAGATTGAGGCAATCTATGGCCCGAAACATTGGAAGGATGAAACCTCGATGAATCGGAGGGTGCTCACAAACTATGTCAATCAAACAAAATTCGAAGCTCCACACGGAAGACTCATATGGCTCATCATGCCAAGGAAATGTGAGGATTCGGCTTGTGCATGGAGGGGGTTGATTAGATTTATTGGAGGCATTAGAGATGGGCTCGTGTTGAGCCAACTTAATGACTCAAGTGCTTGGGCTTCAAAGATTTCAGAAATAAGCTTAATGGTCGCTAACAGGTAAACACGTGAGTGTTTTCTGCTCTCAAAAAATTGTGGCATTAGAACTCATGTTGGGATCAACTCAGAAACTCGAGTTCCAAGGGGATTGTAATATAAGCTACACAGTGATTGATAGGAAAAATGATGTTTGTGCAGGGCAAGCCAAGTAGGTGCAAGTCGGCATTGGGTTTGGGATCGAGCTCAAGATTTCAGTGCATCTACGAAAGAGCCAACTTGTTGGTTCGGATGCTCAAACTTGTAACTCGTCTTGTCTTAGAAAGAGCTCAGGTTGTGACAATCTCATGGAGAGTAGTGATTTATGAATGAGTAGCTCATGAGCTCAAAACAGAGGATGTATGATGGCTCGGGCATGGCCGAGATATTTAGTAAAATGAACTCATGCATGGGGAAGAGCTCAATTGTGTTGGTGGCTAGCTAAACAACTGACTCGGCAGGATAAAATGTTTTGACATGAAAATGGAGTTGAGCCATGGTGTTGGCATATTTATTGGGTCGATACTGCAAAGTAATCATGAAAGTGATCGATTTGGTGATGGATTGGCAAGGTTTCAAATCGTACCAATGGAAATTGAGCTCGCACGTGGTGGAAAACTCGGCCTCGAGTCATATGGATCAAGTTTGGAGGTTTATTGATGGTGAGACAAAATGAAAGATATGCACTTGTGGAATCGTGAAGATCAATACTTATTCGGCAGAGTTAGTGCGTGGAAAAATGGAATCAAACATTTGAATTCCCACTTCGGACTTTCGTAACATGAGAGCAATGCCAAGCTTGACATGGGACAAACGGTGATTGAGTTCTGAGTATCCATGGCTAGGGGGAAGGTTGCAATGATTAAGCCAAGGTGCTAGTACTCAAAGGATGCCGGGTCCGCCAGGGAAAGTTTCCAGATAATGGATAAAGCGGTGGAACTTACCTGATGACTCATGTAGTGGAGAGTCCAGGAGAGACCGATTCCATTACTGAGTCATCGTGAGAGGTTGGAATTTGGGGTAATATATTCGCAAGAAGATTGACACAATTGTGAGAGTGGAGAACAATCCGAGAAGAGTGGGTACGTGGTGATTAAGTAATTCAGGTCAACATGAAGTGCTTGGAACACTTCCCGAGAAGCTCGACATTATGGATGGAAAATTCTTCAAGCCGACGAAGATAACATGCTGGTTGGTTTCAATGTAAAATGAATGTGGTGAGGTAGGATCTGCATAAGCCTGAGACACGATTCATGTCATGAAATGATTTCGGGGGGGTAGGTCGCGAAGAAAATGATGAGGAATTGTTGTGAGTTTCTTTGCGGTGAAGTATTCACGTGAATAAATTCCAAGTCTGAATCAAGGAGATCATTTCAGGTGGGACGTCACCATGGAGCTATGTCGAAGCTCGGCACAACGTTGCAAATATAAAGTAAGTTAGCATTTGTGTATAGCTTGGCTAATGGATAATCATTGTAGGGGCGACTGGAGAATAGGGTTTGCGAGCAAGGTCGAAGAGTTTACAAGAAATAGTTTGCATGGATACTTCACATAAAATGGTAAACGCTCAAGCACAAAATGCTAGCTAAGCACACAAACATGTAAGGTTGAGTTAGCAAATCAGGAGACGTAAAGGAAATTCGTTTCAATGATTATCTCGTAAGGTATTATCTTGTGGCGGGGTTATGAACTTGGTAGCATAGATCATTCGGGAATAGAACAGTTCGATACAGAAGGATCATCAATGCATCATGAGTCAGAAAGGAGAGCCCAGAGCATGATGACTTGCAAAAGAAGTAGAAAACTTCAGTCGAGTCAACTTGAGACAACGCTCAATGCCAACTATCTTCGATGACATGGAAAGCATGCAACTCGGTCGGCTGAGTTAAGGCCCAATCACTCGGTAGTAGGAAAATACAAACACGGCTCAACATGACCTCGTAGCGAAATTTCCAAGTCGAGGCCAAGTTCGGGGTTTTGAAGATGGCAAGACAAGGCGGAAATTCCATTCTCGGAGGAATTTTGGGGTTCCACATCATTGGAGATCTTCGAGATTATTGGGCCAGGGTGTCTTGTCCAAGACGAGTAGGAATTATGTCAAGAAGCGGTTTGTGGGTGTTGGGTTGCATCATCGGAGACCAGGTCTGGCACTGAGACCAAGGTAGGCGGTGATGAATCATTGTATGAAGTGGAAATAAGATGAGCTTGAAGTGATTTGGTGGGGATTTCCCGAGTCATATGAGATGACCGTTTCTGGAGGAGTACGTGGTGCTTTTGCATACCGAGGTACGTGCCAAGAAGCTCGGCCAATAAAAAGGGAATGCAAAAACCTTCAAAGAGTACGTGAACTAATTGGTGATTGGAAATAATCAATGATACTCTTTCAAAGTGTAAGATCAACTAGTTCATGATTAACGTGGAAGAACTCGCCGAGAGGAGCTCAACTCTTTGATTTGAGCCATACATTGAGATAAACTCGCAGATCTTGGCGGAGGGAAGAGGTTGCCAAGATTTTCTCACCATTTGAGCTAGGTCAAACAGAGATCATGGAAACATATCTTGGTGGCAAACTCGATGTGATGGAAGCTTAGTTACGTGAAGGCCGGAATAGCTTGACACTAACTCGCTGAGTTGGCTCGGTGAGCCAACCACTAAGTTGTTTTATTTTACCATTTCTCATGAACACTTCCTTCAGTGCAAACCAATCCTAAGAGGGGCCCACCATAATTTTTATTAAATTAATATTTTTATATAATTATTTTAATAATAATATTTATTATTATTATTAAATATTTTACTTAAATATTCCTTTAATTGATTGAGAATATTAAGTCAACGGACCATTAATGACACATGATGGAAGCTTCTCAAGTGATTCAACCAACTTTACAATAAATGAACCATCTTGTACCTTAAATTTAGGAAGGAATGTATTACTTTTCTTCTTCTCTCATAGAATTCTTCTATAAATGTAATTTGGAAGCTCATTCCAAGGGGTTGGATAGTTAGACATTTTAGGCAAGTTATTCTTGTATGTCGAGGGAACTTTCAAGCCTCCTTTCAAGACTGTAATGGCAACCATTGCCTCTTTTGAATGTATGATGCATTGTTTATGTTATTGAAGTAATAAAAGTATGTGTTTTGTGACTAATTTTAGTCCTTTCATCCTTTTATGCTTCTTTGTGCCTTTCTCATGCTTGCAGGTACACTGTGCAAGTTCAAGTTTCTATTGTAGGTTCTTGGAGTTCTGTGCTTATCAAGTGGTGAAACATTGCATGAATTTGAGTTGTGGTTCTTGTTTACCCTTCTCAATTTCATCCTTCTTCACTGGAATACTGATATACTATTATTTGATTGAATCTTAACCAATGGAACGCATGTTTATTAGTCTGTGGTTTATTGTTTACCCTCTCTAAGTTGTAGTAGGTGAAGTTGTCATGTGGTGCACAACACCCTCTTCAAGTTAACTCTTCTTGATTCTGGCAATACCATGTATTTGGTGCATCACCATTCATAGTATAGTTTCATTTATTGTAAATTTATTTCCTTAAAACCCATGAAAATGTTAGCATAGGAATAAATAACCATTTTATTACACTAGGAGTAGTACAACACTTATTTTAGGTAGAGCTAGTCGGACTTCTCTAGAGGTTCACCTTGAGCCCAAGTCCCATGGCTTTAGAGGTGATCCCATGTTTCCCAATAACACCGAACGTCCTATTCACATTATGGCCATTTGGAGGGTGTAGTGATTTTGTGATAAAAATAATGATGAAAAACTATAGATTGTAGCTGATATAGAATAAGATCACAAAGTGAGAAAAAATGTACGTACTAACCTTGATAACAAGCTAGAGATAATAGAGATCCCAAGGAGGTTGAATGGTAATATGATAGAGTTTCTAGGGGTATTGATAACTTTAGATACAATGTGTTAATAGTATTGAACATGGTGTTGTTGTTTACTGGATCAAAAATTTAACCTCAAGCACAAATTCTGATTGACTAGAGAAGGGAGATAGAGGTTGGGTAAATGGGATCGATGGTGATCGCAACAATCACTGGTGATCATGGATTGCTGTCTATTTTACCGCAAAGGTTAAAAATAACAAATTTATGAATGGGAAATGGTTAAAACCACTTGCCATCTGAGATAATAGGTTGTTTGGAAATAGTGGGAGGTTAGGGATTCAAGTTGTAAAAGGCTAGGGGGTTGGCATAAATATGGTAAAATAGGTTAGGGTTGTTTTAAGTGGTTAGGGGAGGGCAACTGGGTCTTACTCAGGTATATAAGATTTACGAAGGAAAATTACATGATACTTAGGTTGATAAGAATGGGTAATGATAATTTAAAATGCTGTACTTTGGGTCACCTAGGGGTGAAAATAGAGTGTCTACATTCTTACCTTTTTGTTGAGTTGTCTCTAGGAGTAGGCTAGGAGATAAAAAATAGTGTGATAATGCCCTAGTATTTTAATTTATGATATTGTTACCCACTTAAGCCAATGAGGGACTATGTTGGTCATTAGATCAAAGAGAGTTGATTGTTTAGATAGGCTTAATTTAAGATGCTCCAAGCTTTAGATTACAGAATATCATGACCATGTTGAAGGGGTTTGTAGAGATGGTGCCAATCTTGGAAACACTTTGTAAGGGATGTATAACATGGACCTCCTACAAATGTGCACTTCACAAAGACTGCTACATGGAGAGGATCCAATGGGAATGCTCGTGTAAGGATGTGTCGAGCCATGGGACCAAGGGATCAAAGGTAACATCCATACTGTGTGTAAATGTGATATATGGTAAAATAAAGTTTTTGACAAGGTGTTGAAGATCCTAGAAAAATACATGAAGTTGTGATGTGATTGAAATGGTCCTCGGTGATCAAAATTAATAGGTTTGTGTACGAAGGCATAAAATTGGTGGTGATTATGGATCGTCAATGCTCGAGATAGGAAATTGGTGGTGATTCCACATCATCAGAAATTCCAAAAATGGTAAATTTACAAGCCAAGTGATCGCACAAATAGGTCATTTGTGACATGTGATTTTGTGATTCGAGAGCTCCAAGTTGTGATTTTTGATTTTTTTGGAGAGACAAAGGCTAGCTCTAAGAATACGAAGAGGTAGAGAACTAGGAGAGGGGAAAATAAGCACAACTTTGTGTCTTTTTAGTTATTTTGTTCTCTTTTATATATTTATTTGCATATTTTTGACATTGGGGTGGGAACATCTAATCGGTGACGATATTAAAATTAGAGGTGATTGGGTAGGTCACTGGCCCTTATGTTAATACAATCATTTCCAATTAGCAATCGATAACAATTAGTGAGAATTTTGGGTAAAGTTGCCAAATGTTGTGTTTTTTATGTATTTGGTAGGTGAGTGTGATCAGGGGATCATATTTAAAAGTTCCCTAAACATGCCTAAATGGTATCAGTATAGAAGATCATTTCAAGAGATTTCCATCAACTATTTGAATGTGACAAACGGACATTCGGGAGCTCTAGTTATGTCCGATCAAAGTTCAGTAAGTGGGAAAGTCAACTCTGGTCAACTAGTCAAAATTGGACCAATGACACTGTGACACATGGCGAAAAGGTGAAGGAATTCGTTTGTTGGTTTTAACCACCGGTCTTCGACGAGTGTAAAAATGGTGCACAGGAACAAGAAGCTCAACTTTTATTACGGAGGGGAGCCTGGCCGCCATGTGGACTATGGTATTATCGCTAACATGGTGGGTCCACAAGCCACCACATGGCTTGCCACCACTCATCGAATTCACTCGATTTGACTATTGAGAGACGACAAGTGGACTACATTAATTATTTTCTATACCCCATGGTATGGGTCAAGTTTATATTTACTTGGTAAGTCCACTTTCTAAATGCCACGCATATATGCCAAACTGCTATTTATTAATGTTTATACATTAGTATTAAACCATACAAACCCTGCCAACCACAAAACATACCAAGGATCCACGTAGTGGATAAGTGGTGGAAGCTTCCATGTGGAAGGAGGTGAAGTGGTGTGGGGGGGGGCTAACCCATGCATGGAGATCCACGTGAATGAAGGGGTGGCTAAGGTTTAATTAAAACCTTAGCAAAAATAAAGAGGCCGCCTAATGTGGGATATAACCACTTAACTATGCAAGCCACTCCCTATGGGTTTTTTTATCCCATTAAATATGCAACGCTGCCCAAAATTTTGGATTTAATCCCATTAAACATGCAATCTGTCCAAATGGAGATAAGCCTATCCCAATTTTCATATACAGGCTATGGTATTTTTAGCCTAAGGATTATATATAATGCATTTTTTAAGGGCCCTAAATTTGTATAAATAGGGAACCCATGTTATTGTAATACACACAACTTGGAAGCTCGAAGCAAGAGCTTGAGAAATATTTCCTGAGCAAGTGAAGGAGCATTTATTTTATAAGACCTATTTTATTAGGCTTATTATAAAGTTGTGAAGACCTATTTATTTAAATAGGAATTATTGTGGCTAGGAGTTATTAATACTACCTAGTCGGCCCATAGTACCACACCAATTATTGTGAATATTGGAATATCGACCAGAGTAACATAGGGCGTTACGAAGCGTCTGGAAGGCCGATTGAGAACCAGAGGATTCTGAATAGTGGAGTTGGAGCCATCGAGCTTGCTGAATACGCCAGGAAGGTGGAAGTCGGGGGGCTATCTTTCACCCTTGTCGTTCAAAGGTCTGGATATTCTTCTAAGCAAGTTCTTAATAATTTCCATTAGGTTTTCTTGTGAAAGTACTATTGTAGCTTACAAGTTTTGACTAGTGCAACGGTTCAACCATGAACCCAGAGACGTAGGCAATTGTCAAATTCCATAATCAATCATTGTGTAATTGTCTTATTGTCTTGCATTTATTTTAAATTGATTACTTAAAAGGAGTAAATTATTGATAAATAATTAAAGCCTATAAGGGTTCGAGATCAGGTAAATAAAAACTTGATTATTTTCAAATCAAGTTAGTATTAGAGCTGGTGATCGACCTTGCAAACTTGCTAATCTCCAAAGAAAGTTTGTGATTGCTTCAAGTTGGTGTAGTTGGTTCAGTTTGTGTGAATAGGGTACATGTGCAGCATGCAAAAGATGTCTAAACAGGTAAAGCTCGATGAGGTTGAAGTTTATAATCACTAGATCTAGGAAGAGAACTATCTCTTACGATTAATGTATTACTTTTTGGAAGAGGAGAATGCTCATTTGAAATTAGAACTACAAACCAAGGATGATCTCTTGGCAAGGTTGTAGTGTGGTGATCAAAGAAAGGAAATACCTTCAACTTCAGATGTAGTGACCAAGATAGATGACTGCATTGTAAGTTTGTTGTAGGGATCATTTTTAAAAGTTACCTAAAAATCCCTAAATTTTGTCAGTGTATAAGATCATCTTGAGAGATTTCCATTGATTGTGAGAATGTGAAAAACGGACATTGGGAGCTCTAGTTATGTTCGATCAAAGTTTAGTAAGTGGGAAAGTCAACTCTAGTCAATTGGTCAAAATTGGACCAATGGCACTGTGACACGTGGCAAAAAGGTCAAGGGAGTCATTTGTTGGTTTTAACCACCAGTATTTGACGAGCGTAAAAATGGTGCACGGGAACAAGAGGCTCAACTTTTATTACGGAGGGGAGCCCGACCGTCGTGTGGACTATGGTATTATCGCCGATGTGGTGGGTCCACAAGCCACCATGTGGCTTTCCACCACTCATCAAATTCACTCGATTTGACTATCGGGAGATGAAAAGTAGACTACATTAATTATTTTCTATACCCCATGGTATGGGTCGAGTTTATATTTACTTGGTAATTCCACTTTCCAAATGCCATGCATATATGCCAAACCGCTATATATTAATGTTTATACATTAGTATTAAACCATACAAACCCGCCAACCAAAAAACATGCCAAGGATCCACGTAGTGGATAAGTGGTGGAAGCTTCCACGTGGAAGGAAGTGAAGCAGTGTAGGGGGGGCTAACCCATGTGTGGAGATCCATGTGAATGAAGGGGTGGCTAAGGTTTAATTAAAACCTTAGCAAGAATAAAGGGGTTGCCTAATGTGGGATATACCCACTTAACTATGCAAGCCGCTCCCTATGGGATTTTTATCCCATTCAATATGTAATGCCACCCAAAATTTGGGATTTAATTCCATTAAACATGTAATTCGTCCAAATGGAGATAAGCCTGTCCCAATTTTCATGTACGGGCTATGGTATTTTTAGCCTAAGGATTATATGTAATGCATTTTTTAAGGGTCCTAAATTTGTATAAATAGGGAGCCCATGTTATTGTAATATGCACAACTTGGAAGCTCGAAGCAAGAGCTTCAAGAATATTTCCCGAGCGAGCGGAGGAGCATTTATTTTATAAGACCTATTTTATTAGGCTTATTATAAAGTTGTGAAGACCTATTTATTTAAATAGGCATTATTGTGGCTAGGAGTTATTAATACTACCTAGTCGGCCCATAACACCACACCAATTGTTGTGAATCCTGGAATATCGAACGAAGTGCCATAGGGTGTTACGAAGCATCTGGAAGGCCAATTGATAACTGGAGGATTCCGAACAGCAGAGTTGAAGCCATCGAGCTTGCCAAATACACTAGGAAGGTGGAAGTTAGGTGCTATCTTTCACCCTTGTCATCTGAAGGTCTGGATATTCTTCTAAGCAAGTTATTAATAGTTTCCATTATATTTTCTCATGAAAGTTCTATTGTAACTTACAAGTTTTGACTAGTGGAATGGTTCAACCACGAACCCGGAGACGTAGGCAATTGCTGAACTCCGTAATCAATCATTGTGCAATTGTCTTTTTGTCTTGCATTTATTTTAAATTGATTACTTAAAAGGGGTAAATTATCGGTAAATAATTAAATCTTATAAGGGTCCGAGATCTGGTAAATAAAAACTTGATTATTTTCAGATCAGAATGACACTATTTATTTATGGGATATAGTTCCTAAGATGTTTGAGAGGATTCAGGCCGATGTTACTGATGTAGTGGGATGATGTAGAAGATGTTAGATTAGGAGGATTCTGCCATTACCAGCGGATACCTTGAGAGACATCTCTGATCGACATATGGGATCTGAGCACCAAAACATTATAGTTCGTAACTGGTGAGATGATGCTTAATCTGGATGATATATACATGATCTTCAAGCCAATGATTCAATGTGAGTAGGTGGTATGGATCACCTAAGAGGCATGACTTGATACTATGAGAGGATTGTATTGTGATGATGTTTGAGATAGGGTATACAACAGGGGGTTTCCAAATTGAGTCCTATTATGATGCAGATGTGTTGGGTAACTGGTTGATGTTGGTGATTATGCTGGCTATATCATGTTATGTGCTTCCAAACTCATTTGGGGGTAGATATTATGGAATATTGCCGGTGTTATTGTAAATATTATGGAGCGTTAGGCTATGTATGCCTAGGATTGTGCACTTTTGGCCTAGTTGTACCACGAGCTCTAGATGTTCATTACAGGGAGGACATATGGGTTGGATGTGGGGTTTTTGCTACATTATTGTGCACATGATAATATAGTCATTCTGAGGCCACTAGAGCTATTGTTGTTCAAAAAATAACTCCCCTATTTATTTTGACAACTTTCATCCCCATTCTAGCTCTGAAGTTCAATGTTAAAGGTTGCACACACTCTAGCATATTCTCTTGGCATATTTCCCTTCTACAGTGCCTTTGTGCTCTTCCATTTACTCTAAATTTAACCATTTAATTCCATTTTACCTCTATGTGCAACATTCACACACTCCCTATTCTATTACTAGTCACACGCACCATTGCACATGCATCCACAAACTTTCCTTCCAAATTGGCTAAGTCCCTCATGCCTTTATTTTGTGAATGCTACCTGTTATCACCAAATTACAACACCCTATGATATGTCATGAACCATGAATGAACAATCAGTGTAACTGGGTGACATAGGATTATATCAAGGTGTAGGACCCTTGCAATTAAGACAAAACTATAGATAAGGTTATTTCCTCTACCTATTCTAACGCTAAAACTACTCCTAGAAAGGGAAATGCAACTACTCAAACACTAACCTAGAATTCCAAGGGATCGGGGAAGAGAGAGATGCATAAAAATTAAAGTCATAAACTTAGGGATGTGATAACACTAAGAACAAGGGGAGTGGAGATATTCTAAGTGAGTGAAGATGGGGAGGAAACAAAGTGAGACAGGGTAGACCAAACGTGTCACGGTATAAAACAACATTTACACCTCCATCTTCATGGGGCACAACAAGTTTGGGTCCTGCAAAGAGATTGAAACATGCACAATATACTTGTAAAAATAATATAAGGAACGAGATGAAATACAACTCAAGTTAGTGTAGGAAAATCCACAAGGCATAAATTTTATTTCTCATGGGGATGCACAATCCATTACAAAGTAAATACACGGAAAAAATATTTTACAAAATGCCTGAATTCGAGGCATGCAGCTCACAAAAGTGTTGGAACTATTTTGATAGAGTTCCTTTACATTTCAAAATGTCTCTCCTCGAAATGAGGTGAATTTTAAAATATATAGATCAAGATCCTTGAAATTTTCTCACCAACGGAAAGAATCCATTAAAGAGGTATGGAAATCCATAAAAATTGGTACTTTAATTGCAAGGGAAGTCATGTGCATCATTCCTCATTAAACTGGTGGTTGAACAAACTGCTTCCATTAATGTCTGGTTTGTTCCTATATGCAGCCAGTAGCATGTAATTTTACTCCTAGATGGTAGCATTTTCTTCCCCTCATGGTTGGTTGTATAATTATTTCTAGTGTCGGTCAGGAGCAAGTTTTCTCCTATCATCCGGTCATATTCCTTAATATTATTCTCCTATGGTTGACCGGTCTAAAAAATGTAACCGATCGGTAGCAAGTTTCACTTCTACGGGTTCCTTGCTTCATCATAACGTGAACACTTCCCTTCTGCTCTTAGCTCATAACACAAAATTCACTATCAACTGGTATCATCCATACAAATGGTATTGGTATCCTTTCTGTCACCCGACTACTTCTCCATCATTATTGTCTTCTTGCAACCAATCGGTAGCACTAAAATACTACTGACCTTCATCCTTTTAACCATCGGTATGTCACCATGAAATTGACGTATGCTACTAACCGGTATCATCTAAGGATGCTATTGCCACCTCTACGCCATTTTCCACCTGGGGCCCTGCCTATTCCTATTATCGATCAGTAACATCTCCACTTGTTACTGACCAGTAGCATAAAAATGCTACCAGTCGGTAACATCTAATAGATGATATTGGTGGGTATTAATTCCCAAAATTTTCACAACTAGCTGAGCTTACACTATCTTGGATAATAGCCCAACTCACCAAGCTCACCGAAAATAACTCACCCATTAAAACCAACTCAGTTTTAACCCTTTTCCGCAACTCAGCAGCTCACTTCGTATAGATACCAACTCGGTCAAGCCAACCCATGAGCTACCCCTATAAATTGAAAAACATGCCTCAATTTCCAACACCTAGACTTGTCTAGTTATCCATTTTACAAGGGTGAAGAAAATGGGTACCAATTAGGGACTCCCAGGATGATCTTCTTGCTAGATCTAAAAAATCAGTAACCTTGGAGGATCCATTGGGCATGGAGTCATTATGATTGTTAAAACCAATTTGATATCTGATAATTCATCCCTCAAACCTGTAAAACACTTTCGACTCCTGTCATTTCTTAAAACCCTAAGTTGGGAGAATTATTGTTCCATCACAAGACCCTACCCATCATAAGATCCTTCCTGAAACTGGAAAGTGTAATAGTAACAAGGAAAAACTATGTACAAAAATCAAAACCATATATATCCCAAATGTAACATGTAAAGTCTACACAAGCACTTATTATAAAATTAAACCTAAAATACAATAGAGAAATATGCTACAAGAACTTGGAGGAAAAATAAACCTAAAATAATATGTAAATAAATGAGATTTGAATTTAGTAATAACGCTTTAGGTAGATTCCATTTAATTGAATATGCAGATCTTCTCTATCTAGTTTTAATATCTGGAAAGCATTAATAGTCTTACAGTCTAAACTCAAGTAAGGGATACTCCATATTACATCAAAATCATGGATTTTCTTCCTTGTTTGGTCCTATCACCATCCCACTTTAAGACCAGATCTCCCTCTTGGAAGCTTCTAGGTTTTTACCTTTTGTCAAATCTCATCTTAATCTGAGCATGATCTTTCTCCTTTTCTCACATAGCTTGTAGCTCCATGAGCTTTGCATACCTCACTTCCATGGCCCAAAATTCAGACAATTTTATCTTCTTGATAAGTTCTAAGGCTGGTAACTCTAGGGATATTGGTAGCCTTGCTTCCCTTCCATAAACCAACTTATAGGGAGAGATACCAGTTGACCTCTCGGGTGTGATTATATCAGCCCATAAGGATGATTTCAACTTGGTGTGCCATGTTCTTTGGCTCACATCTAGAGTCCTCCTTATAATTTTCAAATTTTTTGTTTAGGTGGACTCAGCCTACCCATTACCTTGAGGGTAATAGTTTGAGCAAGTGCTCAAAAAGATAACATTTTTCACTGTCCATTTAGATATCTTTGTTCCAAGAAAAGCCAAAGAATTATCTGATATGATTATGGAAGTAACACCAAATCTTACTACAATTCCCTCATAAAAATACAAAATGTTGGTTTCATTTTTCTTCATTGAGTGAAATTTCCTCCATTCAATTAATGAAGTAATATATGGCTGTGAGGATCCATTTATTTCCCAAGCTAGAATTTGGATTAATCACTCTAATAAAATATAGCCCCCATTGCATGAATGGATCATTTATAGAAATGGGGTGGAGTGGAAGGGTTGTTAGTTTTTCTTTACCCGTAAAGAAGGCACACATCTTGCATTTCTTAATCCATGCATAACAATAATTAAATAGGTTAGGCAAATAATACCTTTCTTTCATAATTCTAAGATTTTTCATCCTTCGGGAAACATTACCACCTGTTTATACATCGAGGAATTCATGTAATATCCTCTCTATCTGATCAGTTATGATATACCTTAAGAGGACACCATTGACATATTTATTGAATAAAATACCATCAACCAACAAAAATGGGATACAATGAAACCTGAAATACCTTCTCTTGGCCTTACTCAATCCTTGAGGTCATTGACTTGTTTGGAGGAAATGTACTATATCCCGAGTCCAATAAGAATTAGGCGAGGCATTGTCTGATTGATCTAGATCATCTTCGAGCACAAGGAGACTTTCTTCATTTTCATGTTGACTTGAGACTAGCTACTCACATACCCATATGTCCCTAACTAGCTTGGTCACCTTGATATCAACGTCATATTTCATGACCTTGGCTATCCAACCAGCACTTTTCTCATTAAGTTCCTTGTTTAAAATTAAATATTTCACTCCATCGTGTGAAACTAATAGATAATTTTTGTTATTTGACACTAGTTGTCTAATTTTCTTATAACTTCTTATCGTAGTATGGACATGTTTCTTAATGAAGGAATAACTAACCTCATAATCCCTCAACTCTATGGTTGAAGAATGCAATAGGCTACTCTATCCCTTCTTGATTTTGTTGTACTAGTACAAATGATATTGTCTCAGAACCCCCAAAGGCTTACAAAGTTAAATCCTTCGAGAAATATGGATTTATGAGGGTTGGGGCCTACACAATGGCTAGTATTATAGCTTCAAAGCTCTCTTTCCCTTCAGAAATCCAATTGAAGGACATGATTTTATTTAACATAAATTTTAATGCTTTAACAATTTCAGAAATTTTTGGAACAAATCTTATAAAAAGTTAAGGGTAAGTGCACCAAGTTGGTGGACAAAAAAGGGGTCATAAGTGGACGTCATATTGCAAAAAATAACAAAATATCAACTTTTAGGGATTATTAGCAATACGCACACTCAAAATTAGAAAAAATTATATAAATATGAATCATAGCATCTAGAATCTAGTTTCTAAAATACTAATTTTTTTAAAAAATGGACAAGTTTAGCTATATTAAACACTTAAAATTATATGACTTGGTTTTTATTTTTGAAAAAACCTATAAGATTGTAGTCCGTTTGCCCGCAATTTGGATGACCAAATCTTGTTTTTTTTTTCCTTTGGTGAAAAGTTAGATGTAGTTGTCTATCTTGGGATTGATTTTATTTTGTATTTTTTTGAGCAATATATTTTTTTAATGATTTTTCCCAAGAAAGTGGTCTAAAATGATTTAGAAAATGGAGTGCTTTTTGTTTCTCCCGCCATAACTATATCAAAAATATCAAAATCAAATATATATTTTTAAACATGTATAGAATTTCTCCATGCTTGGGATGGTATAATTTTTGGCACATTTTAATAAGCAAAACAAAAGTTGCAGTCTTAAACGTAAACATGAACATTCATGGAAAAAAATGTCTTAAAGACTTATTATTAGTAAAAAATTATAATGATATTTACCTTATTCTATTCACTTTAAAATCAATATTTATACGAAGCTAACAGTCTCCCCTACGCGATAAAACCATTTTTGTGAAATGTTTTCAGTTTTTTAGTATGGTTCAAGTCTGTGTAAGAGCAAATTTGAAGATTTTTGACCCTTTACACTTCATAATGACCTTCCATAGATTTGGTTGGGGAAAAAAAAATATTTCCCAAGCCTTAGGGTCAGATTTGAAGATACAGATAGGACCACGATCATGGTTTACAAACTGTGATCCTGGGTTTTTAAACAAGAACTGCGATCATGCTTTATAAACTGTGAGCATGGTTTATAAAGCACGATCATGGTTTATAAATCATATTTATATGCATCCCAATGTTCTAATTTCCATGTGATTTTTACTGTTTGACTTTACCGTACGAATTACTGTGAAATTCTATCATTTTCTGCATGTTTTTCTTATCACTAGAAGTAAAACATCATGGGAGACAAGAAAAAAAATAAAAAATGAAGTCATTAAGTAAAAAAAACACCAAAAAAATTAGAGGCAAACAAATTTCAAAATACTGAGCGAATGCAGAATCTTCGTGAATCAAGAAGAGGTTCATCTTCAACCCCTACTATTGTAAGCAATGAGGAACCAAGTAATGTTTCTACTGTCAATGTTGAAGTTGAATTAAATACTCGTGATGAAGATGTTTTAACTGTCAATGTTGAAGAAGAATTAAATACTCGTGATGTAGTAAATTTTTAAAATTGAAGGAGACAATGAAAATGTGAATAAAGAAATTTAGGTTAAAACTGTAGACAAGCAAAATTTGACAAAAACACCTCCTAAAATTTTCCGTAAGAAACCTAATTATTTTATTGAAATTGATGAAAACATTTTGAAACCAATGTGTGACAAACTTTTTGAATGGAAAATCAGAAGAAAAGCCAAGGAAATTTGGGGTAATCATTTTGAAATTTTAAATGATTCCCAAAGATGTCAGTTGTTGGTTAGTTTGATGAAATTGAATAAAATGAGACCTACATTAAACACCTTAGGATTGAAAACATCTAATATACATGGTCAAACCTCTACAATTGTTGAAAACCTTCATGATGCATATCACACTGTTGGTGTCAATAGACACACTAGGGATAGTAATATTGTGTGTCGTGTACTTGCTACTAGTGTTGTAAGTGAATCAATAAAAAACAACGTTTGATTATGCAAACAAGTCGAATGTTGCAAGTTAATCGAAAAAATATAATGAAAGCAATTGAAAGACGTAATATCTATCAATCACTCAATAACACCATTTTTGGGCATTTTCTGCTAGAGCACCATGTAAGGACAAATATAATATTGATGTTATAAGAGAAGTTAGTATTAATTTTTTGCATGATAACACTAGAGTTTCACCGAATACAAGAGATGTTGTAAAATGGAGAGTTGGGTTTATTAATCACAAACCACATCCAAAGCATTTCTTAGATATGACTCAAACTCAATTTTTTTGTAAGTTTGAATAAGAGCATCTGGAAATTAAAATTAGTCAACATTTTTTTGAAATGTTAAAATCATTCTATGTGAAAATCAACCACGCTCGCACCACTTATTGTAGGAAACATGTTGAATTTGCTATGCATTATGTAGAACTTATGTTCAGTTTGGTCCCTAAGGTAGCGTACAAAGTTTACCAAAATCTGGAAGTTATCCTTGAGTCCCTATCTAAAATTATTACTTCTGGAACTCCATGTAATTGGAAAAACTCTTGCACTAAATATTTTTGCTAGTGTGGCTGAATTATCCGTTAAATTACCTGCTATAAAATGTGCCACTTTAGTTAACTTGTCTACAACTACAAGTATAATGTCATGTTTATTTTGGGACATAGGTAGATCTTGGATAAAATCCATACTTATAACTTGCCACTTATATTATGGCACATTGTGAGGATATAATAATCCTACTAGATGTAAATGTTCAGCCTTTACTTGCTGACATTCTAGGCATTTTGAGACATAAAGATTCACATAATTTATCATCTTTTTCCAGAAGTATTGATTTTTTATGTCTGACCATCATCTTTGTTACTCCTGGGTGTCCTGAGTAGGGAGCATCATGAAATTATATCATGACTTTATTTCTGAGTTCTTTACCTTCTGGCACATATATTTTGTTATTATAACGTAGAATCTCATCTGTTTCCACCTTGAAACCGTCATACCTTTTGTCCCTTGGATCTTTTTCTACAGCTATTTTAACATGATTGTAGTAGGGGTCATTGGTTAACTCATTTCTATGCCATATTTCAACTGAGTTCTTAATGTAATTTAGTAGCAATATGTTTTCTGTGACTTAAAGCATCAGCCACTCTATTCTCTTTTCCCTTAACGTAATTTATATCAAATTCATAATTTTCTAGGAACTCCAGCCATCTTCACTACCTTGCATTTGGATTCAGCTACGTAAAAATGTACTTGAGCCCAAGATGATCTGTTTTGAGTTCAAATGGTTTTTCTAGAAAATAGTGCCTCCATACCTGTAGTGCATGAACAATCGCAGCAAGCTCAAGATCATGTGGTGCGTAATTTACTTCATGCACCCTTAACTTTCTACTTTCAAAAGCTACCACATGCCCATCTTGTAGTAGTACTCTGCCCAAACCTTCCCCTAAAGCATTAGTTACCACCATGAATTTTCCGTTTAGATCTGGAATATTCAACACTGGAGCACTTGTGAGTATACCTTTTAACTCATTAAAGGCTTCTTCACACTTATTGTCCCAAACAAATTTCTTACCCTTATTTTGCAAAGAAGTGATAGGTCATGCTAACCTAGAGAAGTCCTTTATGAACTATCGATAGTAGCCTGCTAGACCCATAAAACTTCACTTCATGCACATCCTTTGGTGTTGGCCATTCCATGATGGCACTGATATTTGAGGGGTCCACTGAGATTCCTTCTTTATTTATTAAGTGGCCTAAATATTGTACTTCGTATTGATAGAAAGAACACTTAGATAATTTTCCATTTAATTTATGTTTTCTGAGAAATCCCAGCACAATCCTTAAATGTTCATCATGTTCTTCCTCATTATTGGAGTATATTAATATATCATCGAGAAAGATAAGTACAAATTGGTCTAATTATTCCCTAAACACGCTATTCATTAAGTTCATGAAAGCAGTAGGTGTATTTGTTAGACCAAAGGGAAAAACTATAAACTCGTAATGCCCATACCTTGTTCTAAAAGTGGTTTTATGGATATATTCATCCTTGATTCGCAGTTGATGATAACTGGATCTAAGATCAATCTTGGAAAAAAATTTTACACCACCCATTTGATAAAAAATATCATCGATTCAGGGTAGCGGGTAGTGATTCTTCACTGTTACCTTGTTGAGCATTCGATAATCAATACAAAGTCTGAGGGTCCCATCCTTCTTTTTCACAAAGATAACTGGTGCACTGCATGGTGATATACTTGGTCTAATCAGACTCAAGGACAACAATTCATGTAATTGAGCTTTCAAATCAACTAATTCAGTTGTTGTCATTATGTATGGTGCCTTGGAGATTGGTTCCGTTGTTGGTTTGACCTCTATGGTGAAGTCAAATTCACGCTTAGGTGGAAGTCTAGGCAATTCATTTGGAAACACATCTCTACATTCCCTTAAGATGGGAAATGTTTTAATTTCAGGCTCAATTTCCCGTCCTAAATTTATTATTTTTATAGCATATAGATGGAAACCCTTCCGCTTTGCCTTATTTAGCTACATGGCAGAAATCTACCTAGTGACAAACTCTCTTTTAACACCCTAAACACTTGTTGTTTTCTGCAGATCATTGCAACAGGTTACACATTTTCCTGAGCAATCCAAATTTATATTATACCGACTTAACCAATTTATACCTATGACAATATCATAGGATCCAAGAGGTGCCACTTACGGGTTTAATCTTGTCATGAACTCAGGTAATTCTAGTGGTGCCTCAAACAAACACTGACTCACTCTATATATAACATTATTTCCATACTATACAGTCCAAGTGTGTTCCATGTACCCAACTCTTATCTTGAGTTTATCAGCTACTTTAGATGAAACAAAACTTTCTGTTGAACTGAAATCAAATAAAATAGAAACAAGTTATCTAAAAAGCTTACCTGAAGTTTCTATTGGAGTCGCTTGCTTTTCCATTTGCTTATTATGGACTACAACATAAATCTTATGTTGTTATCCCTCTTTATTTACTGCAGTAAACCCCTTCTACTAGTTATTCCATTGTCCTCTTTACAGATAGTTGTTATCAAAATGATCACCACTGCATTTAAAACATCCACCCAGTGGTCCTTTTCTTTCAATCTTATTCTGGCTGAAACTTTTTCCTTGCCCATTTTTATTATTATTCACAATAGTTCTACCCGTTATTCCTCTTTTGTTGACAGGCTTGAACTTATTGTTTCCCTTTTTCCATGTTGGTTTACTTGCGGTTGGTTCTTGAAACTTGTTATTTTCCTTCTTCTTTCCTCTTTAGAGACATAAATACTTCGTAGCTTTTGTTCTTGTTTGATATATTTTTCAAATACTATTTCCATCGAGGTAGGTCCATGAATATCTACCTCACCACCAATACTAGGATTCAATCCCATTATAAATTTTCTCACTCTAAACTTCTCATCCTTTTAATACAAAGGAACATATTTTAGCAATCGAGTGAAACATTCTCAATATTTTGCAACTGAGTACTTTCCTTGAGTTAGATTTTGGAATTTTGCCATCTTTTGGTCAAAGTATATCTAAGGTAGCCATCTTTGACAGAAGTAGGCCTTGAAGTGCTCCCATGTGATCATACCAGAATAAATTCTTAGTTCCATTTTCTGGTTATACCACTGGGAAGATGCTTCACGTGATAATTGGTAGGCTACCCATATTACTTTTGTCTCCTCTAAAAAGTCCCTAATCTCAAAATACTTTTCCATTTTAGAGAGCTAGGTTTTAGCACAATCCCTAAGAGTTGTACAATCAAATTTAGGTGGGGATATTATTTTAATGTCTCTTGCTAACTCAGTAGCTAGCCTTGCTTTCTTATTTTCCCTTTCATTCAGGTGTTCGGGTTGATCATCATATTGCTCATCACCCTAATTCTCATCCCTATGATCCTCATTTTCTTCACCACCATGACCTTGTTGTTCTAAGGAAAAAAATCAGTTTTGAGTGTCATTCAAAAGGTTGAGGATTTCTTCTAACTTAGCAGCCATATTATCTGGCACGCCATCAATATTTACCCCATTGTCACTTGCCATATCAACTCTTGTTGCCGGCCTAGCTGTAGTTTCCTGTTTTATAAAAAAAATACTTTTATTAGAACGTGTGAGCTATTAATGTCCAAGTGTCTGAGCCTTTGGCTCTAACACCAAAATGTAACACTCAAAATTACAATAGCTAGAAAATGAGGATTGTTTTTTTAAACATAAAAACAAATTACACAGCCACAATCATATAGATTTATTTAATCAAATTCATTAAATCAAATTGGTTATTTTGATCTATCTGATAACATCCATGTAAGCCATGTGTTGCTGAGAAGGGTGTATCCAGATCTCCACGATCTCCCTTCATCACTACTTCGAGTGACAATGCTTACTAGTATTTCGGCTCAACCTTTTAAAGGTCATGGGAACTATGTGAAAGTCCTTGGGTCTACCACGAAGATAATTTCCTGACTTCGTATCCTAGTATCCGACAATTGTCTACCTCATGTTCAGTGTTCAACTTCCCATGATCAGGTTACAAAAAATTGTTATTTTAATTGGATTACTTAGGTGATCAGACAATACACAGCCATCAATGCATTACTTTGGCCAAAGTTATCCGCTATGCAGGTTATGACTAAACTCAAGACAACACACTAGTCTTATGAGTTTTAAGTCTTCTGCCACCTCATAACTATCCCTTTCATAGTTATCTAGATCTTTAAAGTTTTTTAATTTTATTTCCAATTTAACCTATCTTGCAATAGTTTATATTGTGATAGATGCCAAAGGCCAACTAGGATCATTATGAGATAAGTACATTCATTATGCTAAAATGTAACTATATCAACATTCCATATGTACTTAACCCGTAATATGCCTAATGGATATTTCCATCTATTTACCATCCCATTTAGTTTCTCATTTCCTGATGTTTGATTCTTTAACTTTAAATTACCTTTTTATAATGATACTCTTCCATTCTCTATACAACAAGATTTACAATCTTAACATAATAATACCAAGTTTACCAAAAGGCTGAATTAAATACACACACACACCACACGCACACGCACACACACACACACACACACACACACACACACACACACACACACACACACATAAATATTCCCTTGATTAGCTACGCCACTAAATAGCTATTAAATTTAGAAATTAAAAGAAAAATGATTGTTACAATAATTATTCAATTATCGGCTTCATACATTAATTACTATCAAATAAATATATTTAACAATTTGTGAAAAGTAAGATTTCTCAACTCAAGTATTCATCATTTACTCATTTTGAGACATTATTACACACAAAGTAATTATATCTTTATTAAAATCATAAATTACATATGTCGTTAAGGCGAATTATATAACTAGTATAGTAACTCTCACATAGTGAGGTTTAAATATTTACAATGGGTCTAAGATCCCAATAAATTCAATCAAAATTCTAGGATTTCGTCCTTCTACAAATTGAAATCCAAGTATCTCATTTTTATCCATGCTATGATAAAAATTCACAAAACATGAGTTTCTGCACATCCAAAAGTAATGGCTAATGGTCATGCAAGACTGGAGTAGTGGTATGATATCAATTCAAAATGAACTAGAATGAATATTAACTCCATTTTCTAATGCAATTAATTAGTAAAATAAGAAAGGATATACATGTTGTTTTATCAACAAGCATATGGTAATACAACTAAAAATGATTTACCCCTAGTTTCTATAAAGATACAGCTATGGATGCATACAAATAGAACAACCACTCTCTATTTTATCATAATCAAATCGTAATCACTCAACCTCCGAATTCAAATTATGACCACAAGAAAATCATACTTTATTTGGTATAGATTTTAATACTATTTCTCTTATCTTCCAAATCAACGAGCAACTTAACAAAACTGACCAAAAATCATCATTACCAAAAACTAATCAAACATATTCTTTCTAGTTAATGAGTAGCTCATCATATTGTCCAAGAACATCATTAACATGGAAATAAAACTTACTTCTTTTCAGTCAATGAGCAGCTCTACAAATTAGCACAAATATCACCAAATTTACATCACTTTAACATGTTCTATCTGGTAAACAAACATCCCCAACACAACAATATAGAAGCACCCTCATTACATCATGTAAACATACTCTGTTTAGTAAAAGAAAAACTAATTATTTATTTTATAAGATATCATTATATAAATCCCAATCATGCCACCAATTACTCCTTGGTGCATCTGGGTCAAATTGTCCTAGCTTTCATGCCCTTACCAAGACAAGTAATTTATTTTTCATAGTTTTACAAAAATTCAAGTCATATTGCCAGGCTAGAAGTTACAGGTTAAATTCCCTTTGTTTTTACTCATAACAACACACCCTCATTTATACATGATCTGATTTAGATGTCCATACAGATAAAATTTCTGGAAAAACAACCCTATGCAAGAGCTTTGACATCCACAAATTATCATTCAAGAGATCACAATAAATTAACAATCAGACCTGTATATAACAGCCAAAAAGAAAAATACAAAATCCCAACCGGTTGCATACCCATATTGATGGGGTTACCCAAATCGATTCATTTATGCAAATCGATTTGTATACCCAAATCGATTTGTTTACAAAAAACACACAACTATATTTCAATAAACAAAAATGAAAACCCACAAACACAAATCGATTTGAAACACATAAATTCACAAAACATTTTCCTTCTTCCAATACAGGAAAAACCTAACTCTTTTCCTTTGGTTACAATTTATTTTAATGCAAAGAATAAATTTTTAACCTTTCTTTTACTTTATTTTTACAGATCAAAACCCAAAACCCCATCTGCATATTTTTCTAGGTTTAGTTAAAACCACACAAAGAAAACTATAAAGAATATAGAATTAATCAATTTCCTTTTCAAACTTCATGTCCAAACAATTAAATCAAAAGATGACCACAAATTCCTTGGTTACCATAAAAAAAAATATAGAATGTGTATTTCCTCTTTTTCCTTTTTACAAACTACGCAACAAAGAAGGGATAAGATATTCATTCCTGAAATAAACCCATAATCAGAAACCTTCTACTCTTCCAGCTCCAACAAGTTGAATCCTTCTTTCCTCCAAAACTCACATAGGTATTCTAGAAGGGGAGAATGAAAATAAACAAAGGAGAAATAACAGAAAAATATAATGAAAGAATTATAGTTGGGCGGCATATTGGAGAATTTTCAGGCTTCCCAATGCTGGACTGTGTACTAATGCATGCCGCACACTTGTGCGATGTGAAGGTGTTTCACTTTATGAAACCCATAAATTTCAATATCTAAATAATTTTTTTTTTGCTTCCATATCAAATCCCTCCAAAATATATATACTAAATAATATTTCATACACATTTTTTTTACTTTAGTTATTATAAGTTAAAATTAACCTTCATAATACAAGTCCACATATTTCCAACAATATATTACCATAATAATTAGTTGAATTTCTAGGTTTATATAAAATATTCCAATAACAAAAATCATCAAGTCCGTAAATAATAATTTGAATATTCTTATAAAGATGGCTTGATATAGCATTGTCAAATGAAACAGAGGCAGTGATCATCGTGATCATTGCAAAAGTAAAAAAATAAAAGACAACCAAAATGATTAAAATAAAGTAACCGAAATACAAATAACCGAAAGATTCACAATCATTTATGAACCATTTTACCTATGATTAAGGCCTAACCATGTTTTTTAGGAAGGATCATAAAGGTGGGTGCAGGGTTATTCATTCCGTAGTGTCATGCCTCGCAGCAGAAGCTGTGGGTCATGACATGACGAACCAAATGAATTTTACACACAATGATGATCTCGTCTAATCCTTATTAGACTTATCTGTAGTTAATTTAACTTACAATAAATTTTTGGGTTGTTATACCAGTACTATCCTACTGAAGCACAAGTTGTCGACATTCTCACAAAATCTCTTAGAAAAGTGAAATTTGAACTTTTCAAGGGTCACATTTTCAAGAATAATGTAATAAGGGGGGGGAATGTTAGCAATGTTAGAATAGTCTACCTAGTATTTTTATTGTTAGACTAGTTATTATTATCTATTCTATTATTCTCTCTTTTTGTTAGTAACAACTCCATCCATTCTGGAGAGTATTGTCCATACAGGTCCCTATAAATATGTGTTTTGCTTTTAATGTTCATTGAATAAAATAAGAGATATTCAATCTCTTTTTTCTCTCCACTATAAGCTCCTCATAGTCTTTTTAAACAAAATAAGTTAGTATTGTCCATTTAATCATCTTCCATGTGTCTACTCTAAGTTACTTGTCTATGTCATTGTCAAAATGTTAAAAAGAGTCGAAAAAATTGAGTCATAATAAAAGTCAGGAAAAAATGCCTTACGGATGCATTTTTGGTGTTACCCGACATCCAAATTCTGGAAAGATAAAATGAAGATAACTACATTTCTGATGAATTTTTTGAAGGTTGTAAAGAAGGAAAAAGTTATTGGCTTTGGGGGCTTACCCCCCTTGACCTCGCCTTGTACCTGTACAAGGAGCATGCCTTAGGCACTACCCTGAGACCTTGTAAGGGGTGCTACCACTTGACCCCACTATAGGCTATTTCCCCTAGACCCCCCACTTTAAAATTTCAAATCCAAAGTGAAATTTGGTGGGGAGCCATGTCAATAGAAGACAATCTAATTTTTAGATTTAATCTTGTTGAGTAGTCATAAACCAAAGGATGGAGGCATCATAGGAAGGGGGTCAATCAAAAACCTCTCGTTAGTCACCAATGAGAGGGTCACTTGAAGCTATGGTGAAATTTTTTTGTGGCGTGACTATTTGATTTTTCAGTTTGCAATGTACTTCATTTTAGTTTTCTTCTTTGATTGGTGTGTATTATGGATGTTGGAGAATAATTATATAGGGAGGTATCTAACTATAGAATTCCTCTAACTGGGAAAATCCTCTTACTAAATTACTTCATTGGAATATGGTCAACCAATGAATATGTTCACTAGTAGTAATGATCATGTGTAGCAATATCCAGACAACAAGTTATGTTTATGATGATATTCTTCTGATGACAAGATATTGTTGTGGTGATAGTCTTCTCCATAAGAAGATCATGTTCATTTAATTTTAATAACATACCATATATGTATTCTTCTTTATATTAGTTAGTTACTCCTTGACTTGATCATGTTGTCCCTTGAAATATATGTAAAGAGTCTTTTTAGCAAGAAAAATAAGAGATCCATTCTTTTTACTTTTGAAACCCTATTTTTTTCTTCACAACACTTCCATAAAAGATAACTATATCAAATGGCATCAAAATTATGGAGAGATATTTATCATAGTCCCAAATGTGTGTGTATCCCACGTTTTCCCTAAAAATTGAAAAGGAACACTAGGAACAAAAGTAACGCTAGTAATTAATACATGAAAATTCCATTTGAGGAATAACTAGTTTGTACAATAAAACAATGATAACAAAATGCCCAAACATATATAACAAAAGCATCCTCAAAACAATTTATTAATCAAGGAAACCTAAAAATTAATACATGAAAACACTGGTATCAATGGAGGGGCCTAAAAATTAATTTAGAAGGCCCAAACATATATAAAATAAGAAACAAGTATAAAAATAACGATCAATAAGATCAAATTATTGGATACATTAATAAAAACTTTACAAATTATACAGTAAAGAATGAATATCATCCACCACTCACTTTATAAGAAGGTATAATTAAAATTACAAAAGGAACACTAGTAGTTAATACATGAAAATTCCATTTGAAGAATCGTTGGGAATTCAGGAGTGCAAAATAGTGCTATGAGTTAATAAAAAACACAATCATGCACACACGATCTAAACAATTCTCCAAAATCTACAGTAGTGGAAGTATAAACTACAATAATCTAGATCAAAACAAAGTACGCAAATAGAAAAAATCATGTACCTTGATTCACCCAATGTGGGATATGTCCACCAAAGATAGAGATCTCATATATATAATTATCAAGAGTGCAAACCAACTCTTCCCACAATATTACAATGCATCTCTCCAAGAGTATATTCTCCTCCAGATCTCTAAATGGATCAACATGAGTGCACTAAAACCATGCCTCCAAGCCACTAGAATATCTCACATAACTAGGAACTACTGCATCTCCCACTGTGCAACCAAGCTCTCCTATGAATATTTAAATTAGACCTCTTACAAGGGTCTACTAATGTGTAACCATAACTGTTCACCAAGAAGTAAGTCTCTCCTCCATCTCACATCATCAACTTGTGTATACAAGAAGAAAACCTCCTCAAATTTATCTAGATCTACATGGGTCAACAATACGACATGATCTCATGGATCTATGAATACAAGATATCACAACAACATGTGGATCTAACTAGAAGAATCTACATTACAATATCTCACCAACATGTGTATCTACAAGAAGAAACTCTATGTTCTTTGCATACTATGCAAGCCATTACAATGATACAATAACAATATAAAGTAAATATAATAGAAGACAATACCCTTTTCTCACCATTAGATGTACCTACTATTTCCTTTTGTCCATCTTCTCTCCTTGGAAGATCTGTCTTTATGTAACCATACTTTCTTATTCTTCTTCTTCATCCTCTCAACCAAGGATTCCACATGCTATAATAATCAATTACATGCCATTATATTATCTAACCCTATCTTTCAAGCTTATATAAGCATATACAAACTTAGGTCAACTTAGCTATGCATTTACAACCTTTAGATTCAATTTATAACTAAAGTGAAGGTTTTACAAACTAAAAATGAAGGTTTTCAAGTGGTTTTTATAAAACCACATCATGATGTGTCAAATACAATTATCAGCTCTCATCACATTTCACTGCATGGAAAAATATAGGAAATATAGCTGCTCACATATAGAAAATATAAGAAATGTAGAAAACTAGAAATGGAACATTGAGATCATGTTCCCCTCTCAATGTGAAATTATCTTTATTCTACAAACCACAATAGGAACATTGTAACGAAGCACTCTTCTAGACACATAAAGAAACAACATGAACACACTGTATAAAAAAAAAATCACCATAGATGATACGACTTCATCATTGGTGACTGACGAGAGGTCGTTGAATGACCTCCAACCTCCTGTGCCTCCTTCCTCCAAGAACATCAATTAGTATGAAAAGTATTTAGAATTATAGTCAATTTCATCTGTTATTTGTTCATCTTCATCATCAACAGGAGCTTTAAATTCTGCTAGTTGGCTAAGAAGAGATCTCAATTCATTTATATGACTTGACATTGTGACTTCTTCATTCATTTTCAATTTGAATAATTGCAACTTTAAGAGAATTTTGCATTATTCGCTTTAGCCCCAAAAGTTTTGTTTAGTAAATCCCATATTTTTGTAGAAGATTTTTCTAAATCTACATGATGTAAGGTTTCAGAATCTGAAAGACCAAGTCCAATTATTTCTTTGGATTTTTCATCTCTAGTTTCCCATTCTACAATTTTGCTTACATTTGTAGGTGCTTTTTCTTTTCCATCTACTATCCTCCATAGGTTTTTATTCATTAACTGCATCTAGATTTTTACTCTCCATGTATGGAAGTTCACACGCATTAAATTTATCTAGTGGTGTATCCATTTTACTAAATCTAAATATCCAAAAAAAATTGAATGTAGATTAGAATTACATTTGATTCTTTGATTTCTTCAAAAAACAACAGTGATCAATGTCTTGTATATTAAATTGTACTTTTTTCATGAAGGACAAACTGGGTTTGGTTGAAATGTCTTTTGTAGCTTCCTGTATAGCAGATTGTTCCATGTACAAAATTGTGGAGAAAACCAGATCATGAAACAAACATTACAAGATCTTATTTGAGACAGATTTAACCTGCTCTGGTACCAAATGTGAAAATTACTCTGATCTAATACACATAAGACCTCTAGAATGGGCTACACAGACAATGAATTACCATAACTGTGCACCAAGACTATAAGATTATCTACATCATCACTGCATCAACTTGATGCAAAACATGAAGACAACTTCCTCTACAATACTAGGAGATCCTATGGATCAACAATACATCATGATCAACATGTGATATGTCATATACAACCATATCACAACGTATGGTTTGGACCTCTCACCAAGAATGAGTAATAAAACATATCTCACAAAAACTTGTTGGATCTATTCAATAAAAAACCCTAAGTTCTTTGCATGCTATGCTAAGCCATATTTTACATTTAAGATTTAAATAATACAAAGGAAATATCAGTTGAAGATAATTTACCATAATAATAATCACCAACAGTGTACGTGCACTATTCACTTCATACATTCAAATTCTCTACTATGAAAGCTCATGTCTTCATGCAATATGATTTTTTCTTTTTCTTTTTCATCATCCTTTCAAAACCAAAGATTATACATGCAATAATCTTCACTTTCCTTATTCCATTATATTATCTAACCCTAGATTTCTATGCTTATATAAGCATTATACAAACTTAGGGCACCTTAGCTATGCATTTACGACCTTTAGATTCAACTTTATAACTAAATTTAGATCTAATTCCTATGAGTTAAATATAAAATTTCATGCATGGGTAACCGGTGCTGGTTACCTTGATAGATGTATGTTCCCTATCCTGATTGGTGTCTAATCCCTAACCAATGAAAGTTCAATGTCCTGACCGATGTCGGTACCTCTGACCGGTGCCGAGTTCCTCCCTATTGACCGAAACTAGTTAGCTAACCAAATCCGGTTACTATGTAAACCAGTACAAGGTGTAAATGCATGCTTATCTATGAAACAATTCAGCTCCACAATCCTAACAATCTTCCACTTGGAGATAAATTGCTAAACTTGTACCGATACCTTTACATCACCGTCCTCTACATACCATGAATACCATCTATTCTTTCCGTCAACAATTCTCTCAAATGAAATCAGGAAGATTAAACCATCTTCTTAAACCACGAAGATAACAAACCCACGACTTACGATATACCTGCATGATTCTATGCGATACACGAGCTATCCATACATCAAGCTCCCACTGAACCATAACTCCAAGCCTCTCATGAAACTAAGCCAAATTGATTAACACACCTGCAATATCTCCCACTCAAACTGAAATACTTGAGCTTCAACTGTAACCATAGCCATACCTATAAAATCAACCATGTTCTCCAAGCATCTATCCATGTCTCCATTGCTACTGCCAATGCAATTTACCAAAGGCAAGTCAAACCGGAATACACGTAAACAATAAACAAGATCCTAGGTAAGAAAACTCAAATGAATTCTACATGCAACAAGTGGGTGATCAATCCACAACACCTACATAACTCAAAGAATCCAAACACTGCATTCTGAAATCCAACCCTACATAAACAACTTGAATGTCCAAGAAAATCATCTGTAGATAACATATCAATGGAGTAACATAGTAATAAGAGGAAATACAAACATCCCCTACTCAATGCTTTAGGAATCTAAACCATGCTCATAGGCATCCATGTGCAAAAACAATATCTGCATTATCATAGACTCACAAAACATAATCTATCCACATGCATAAACTCACCATATACATCCATCTATGTCATCAGGCTCTCTAGAACCTCCAAGTCTCTCATAAACTAACTCCAAAACCACATATGAATCCTATGCTTCATCAATGTCAACAACAAAAGCCATGATAACCATGTTCCTAATAACTAGCGTAAATACCAGAAAAAAATTCATCAACAATACTGCACAAACCATCAAAAGAAAACAAGGGCAACATCAATAAGATGTAAATATACATTTTTGTCACACTGTAACCTGTACCAAATAGATTTTCCGTCTTCCACCCTTCAATTTCAATAACATTTCTCTCTCTTCTTCACCCAGTTGAATAACCATCAACTGTCATCCTATAAGGATATCCAGGAACCAACAAATATACTATAAGTGATATCATCATGTAATAAACTCAAAATACTTGCAAATCCATGACTATCCTCCAAAAAAACTTGTTCCTTATGCCACTCTAAATATTAGTACTCAATATTTCACTTTTTATGTGCAACTGTCTCCAACCTGTAATGCCAAAAACCACGACTTTCTCCCACTAGACATGAACTCCCCTGCACTGCCTCTAATCATAAGCTCAAAATCTCCAATATATATCATTGAGAAATAAAACCAGATGAAAGAAATATAAACATGATGCCCTTCTTAATAAATAATACATATACATCACAAAAAATTTTAATTCTTGTGAAGTAGGTGAATCATCTTCTTTTCATCTGTGTGTACTAACATCTCTGTTACCTACAATTCTGTGTCTAATTATGAATTTTCATTGAGGGTCTCATCCTTAGACTAGATACCCTTGTCTTCAAGATTGCAACACATCCCAGAAATAAAATTCAAACCCATAAAATATCCATGGTGTAAAGTTTTATATGTGCACACAATCCAAATATAATACTAGTTGCTTAAAATTAAATAATTAAAACATGAACCAAATAGAGATACCTGAATTTGACTTAAATCTCACTCGAATCTTGAGCCAACTCTATCCTCTTTCTAATTCAATCATTGAAGTGATCTACACCATTTCCACCATGTATACCTTGTGCCAGAAACTTGATCCTCCAAAATAGGACACAAAACCTTCCATGCCCTCTTCTACTCAAAGAAACCCTGTGTAAACTTGTTGTCATAGAGATTGACCACAATCTGTTGATCGGTACTAGTTCCCCTCTGTGACTGATGTCAGTTTCTTGACCGACACCAATGCTACTGGAATAAACAAAATGCCACAAATTTCATAGTACACCAAACTAGGTTCCTACTCTGACCAAACCCAATAATTGTGCTGAGCCAATAATTTCAAGAAGCACCCAACCTTGCATAAAAAAAACTTAACAGTAATCATACGTGCGATAAAAAAATGCACCAATATTAAACACATCACCATACCAACACCAAGATACTCAAACAGATCTTTAATTGAAGTACATACTTCTCTAATGGAAGCCCCATATTTGTTATTTTCTATTACATCTCTATCAAATCCCATGCATTCATTTGCACCAAGGATGCATAACTACTCATCTATCTCATACTCAGATATGCAATCCCAAACCATGCACGTGCAACCAAAAAATACAAGCACTACAATACCAAGATAAAACCACACCTCTTTAACCTAGATCTACAATCTGACCAACATGCTTAGTTCTCCCAGAACCAGGGACACCTTAGAAAACAAGACACATTCTAAGTATCTCTCAGTTTCTTCAGATATGTGATTTTATGTTTAAAACTAGGTTTCCCAGTAATTGACCATGGTCAATGACCACATTCAACCTGTAACTGACCATGATCACCCTGCCAACATCGGTTTCCACCTAACTGATGTCGGTCACTGTATATTCTAGAAAACTCTCATTTCTAACTTCCACTTGAGATTTTAAATCTCTTCCTGTAATTTTCACATCAGATAAAACAAACCCTTCTCTCATACACATGTCAGTAAAACACTAACAATATACTAAAGCAAAATCTTTTTATGAAATAACCAAACACTGATACTGGGTAAGTGCAGGAAGTTGATGGACAAATATAGGGTCATCTGTGGACGTCCTATTGTAAAAAATAGTAAAATCTCAACTTGTAGGGATTATTATCTATACACGCACTCTAAATTAGAAAAATTTATATAAATATGAATCATAGCATTTGGAATCTAGTTTCAAAAATACTAATTTTTTAAAAAAACGAACAAGTTTAGCTATTTTAAACACTTAAAATTATATGAATTAGTTTTGTTTTTTGAAAAAACTTATAAGATTGTAGTCCATTTGCCCGCATTTTGGATGACCAAATCTTGTTATTTTTTTTTCCTTTGGGAAACGTTAGATGTAGTTTTCTATCTTGGGATGGATTTTATTTTGTATTTTTTTTAGCAATATTTTTTTTTTATGATTTTTTCCGTGAAAGTGGTCTGAAAATATTTAGAAAACAGAGCACTTTCCGTTTGTCCACCATAAATATATCAAAAAATATCAAAATCAAATATATATATTTTTTAACGTGTATATAATTTGTCCACGCTTGGGATGGTATAAGTTTTATCATATTTTGATAAGCGAAACAAAAGTTACAGTCTTAAATGTAGACATGAACATTCTTGCGAAAAAATGTCTTAAAGACCTATTATTAGTAAAAAATTATAAAATGATATTTATCTTATTCTATTCACTTTAAAAACAATATTTCTATGATACTAAGAGTCTCCCCTACGCGATGCACCATTTTTGTGAAATATTTTCAGTTTTTTAGCATGCTTCAAGTCTTTGGAAGAGCAGATTTGAGGTTTTTTGACCTTTTACACTTCATAATGACCTTCCATAGCTTTGGTTGGGGAAAAACAAAGATTTTCTAAGGCTTAGGTTCGGTAGACAGATCCACGATCGCGGTTTATAAAGTGCGATTGTGGTTTTTTAACATAAATCGTGAGCGCGCTTTATAAACCGTGATCGCGGTTTATAAAGCATGCTCACGGTTCATAAATCATATTTACACACATCCCAATGTCTGAATTACCATGTCATTTTTACTCTTTGATCTTACCGTACGAATTACTATGAAATTCTATCTTTTTCTGCATGTTTTTCTTATCACCGGAAGCAAAACATCATGGGAGACAAAAAAAAGAAGTCAAAAAAAGAAGTCATTAAGTGAAAAAACACAAAATGAATTAGAGGCCAACAAAATTCAAAATGCTGAGTGAATGCAGAAACTTCGTGAATCTAGAAGAGGTTCATCGTCAATCCCAACTATTGTAAACAATGAAGAACTAGGTAATGTTTCTACTGTCAATGTTGAAGTTGAATTAAATACTCATGATGAAGAAGTTTTTACTATCAATGTTGAAGAAGAATTAAATACTCATGATGTAGCAAATGTTGAAATTGAATGAGACAATGAAAATGTGAATAAGGAAATTCATGTTGAAACTGTAGACAAGAAAAATTTGACAAAAACACCTCCTAGGATTTTATGTAAGAAACCTAATTTTTTTATTGAAATTGATGAAAACATTTTGAAACCAATGTCTGACAAACTTTTTGAACGAAAAATAAGAAGAAAAGCCACTGAAATTTGGGATAATCATTTTGAAATTTTAAATGATTCTCAAAGATGTTAGTTGTTGGTTAGTTTGATGAAATTGATTAAAATGAGACCTACATTAAACACATTAGGATTGACAACATCTAATATACGTGGTCAAACCTCTACAATTTTTGAAAACCTTCATGATGCATATCGCATTGTTGGTGTCAAGAGACGCACTAGGGATAGTAATATTGTGCGTCATGTACTTGCTACTAGTGTTGTAAGTGAATCAATAAAAAAATAACGTTTGATTACACAAACAAGTCGAATGTTGTAAGTTAATCGAAAAACTCTAATGAAAGCAATTGAAAGATGTAATATCCTTCAATCACTCAATAATGCCAATTTTTGGGCATTTTCTGCTAGAGCACCACGTAAGGACAAAATAATTCTAATACTATAAGAGAAGTTGTTATTAAATTTTTGCATGATAACACTAGAGTTTCACCTAATACAAGAGATGTTATAAAACGAAGATTTGGTTCTACTAATCGTGAACCACATCCAAAGCATTTCTTAGATATGACTCAAACTCAATTTTTTCATAATTTTAAACAAGAGAATCTGGAAATTAAAATTAGTCAACGTTTTTTTGAAATATTGAAACCATTCTATGTGAAAATCAACCATGCTCGCACCACTTGTTGTTGTAGGCAACATGTTGAATTTGCGATGCATTATGCTAAATTTTTACTTATTCATTCTAATTTTCATTCTAAAACTATGTTATCTGAATGTGGTGTTCAAGTTCCACAAATATCTTCCAGGGATTTCATTCCTACTATATTTTGTGAAAAAGAAGTTGAACAAATTTTTTTATAGTCAGGGTTGTTTAGATGGAAGTTGTAGTACATGCAGCGGATTACCTAAATTATAAAGTTACATCCTTGAGAAAATTAAAGGTACAATAGGACATAATTTAGTTAAGTTTGATAAATATAAATCAGTTGCATACCAGTTGAAAGATGGAAAAGAGTCGAAACGATGTGAGCTAGTTGTAGAACAAATGCCCATTTTTCAATTTATGAGAAAATTTAAGGATGAAATTATTTATGAGTATGCAAGGCATACACATAGAGCTAGATGGTTGGATGAACAATTCAAGATATGCAAAGACACATTTCCTATTGGTACTATTATTTTAGTGGTCGATTTTACAGAGAATTACACATTGCAACCACAAATGGAGGTTCAATAGCAATATTACAACTCAGTACAAGTTGTCATTTTTGTGCATATAGCATTTCTACATTCTCCTGACAGTACAAAGAATGATCAATTTTTTTTAAGAGAGTACCACTTTTCTATCAGTGATGATCATACTCATTCTATTGAATTTGTGCAAGGGTGTTTCTAGTTATTTTATGGAAACTTGTCTATAATAGGGACATCCACTTCAAACAACATTATATATGGTCAGATAATTACACATCTCAGTTTAAGAATGCATGCATGTTTTATTGGATGAGTAGAATGCAAGTCAAGATGGGTGTGTAACATATTTGGAGTTTCACTGAGGCTGGACATGGAAAAGGAGAGCATGATGGTGTAGGGACATATGTGAAAAGAGCTCTTGCAAGAGAAGAGTTGAAGTACAAATATGGTGCTAAGTTAAAAGATGCAAAGAGCATAGTGGAATGGTGTACTAACAACATGGCCCAATGTTCTCAAGAAAATTCCACAGTTCACAGATATTTTTGGTTGATAGAGGAACAACATATTGCTAACTACGAGGATTGTATGACACTCACTGGGTCTAGTGATATGTACTCATTTTGTAGCTCAGACGCTACTTTGTGGGCAGTATGGACAAGAAAGTTGACATGTTTTTGTGCATCTTGTATCAAAATTTTCACTGCTGAGTGTGATTCACAAGAATGGGTGGAAGGATGGATTTGTAGGCCTCTAACTCCGCTTCCTAGTTATCAACCTCCACAAGAATTACGACTTGTTTCTGCAGATGAAGTTACAACATCCAAGGACTTTGACGAAATTTCGATTTTGGTGTGACAAGGTATTTATGGTTATTTATTTAATTTTTGTATTGACCTATGTCCATTGAAATTTTAATATGTAATTTTAATATATAATATGTTCAACCTTGGTTATTTTTTTGTAGGACATGTGTTTGTATTAATTGTGACAGAAGACAATGAAGAAGGAACAGAATATTTCTTATGTCGTTGCATCGAGGAAAGAAAGAAGTTGACTTCTCCTATTATAGATGGCAAAGATATTGAGTATCCTACAAGGTCAGTGGTAGTTACTGGAACTTGGCTTCGATGGTATCCATTAAAAAAATCCTCTGTTTGGGTGTTTGAAGATTTTGAGACACATAAAAAAGTACTCTTATATTCACATCTAGTTCTAGTGACAAATATTCAGCTGTATAGATATCGATGAAGGCCTAATAACAAGATTCTTTAGAAGGTTCGAGAGTCAGACCATGAAGCAATCTTGTCTGCTATTCAAAGTAGATCCGATCCTGATGGTTCATTGGAATGAATTTACAATGCTCATGTCTAGTATATATAATTTCTTTTCAATATATATATATATATAGTATATATATATATATATATATATATAAATTTTTTAGTTTAAAGATCTAGATTTAAGTTTGAATATATTTTATTTTAAATTTGTGTATTTTGTACATATATAGATAGTATATGGTTTTGATTTGAAACTTAAATTTCTTTGACAACACTGTTATGTTTAGGTTAGTGGTGCCAGAAAAGCTTCCACCTTCACGTGGTTGGCACTGTTAGTAGAGAATTTTAAATTCTCGAAGCTAAGAGAAGCTTTCATTGTTTGAAAAAGTTGTAAATTTTGAAAAAGTTGTAAATTTTGAAAAAGTTGTAGATTTTGAAAAAGTTGTAGATTTTGAAAAAGTTGTAGATTTTGAAAATGTTGTAAATTTTGAAAAAGTTGTAAATTTTGAAAAAGTTGTAAATTTTAAAAATGTTGTAAATTTTGAAAAATTTGTAAATTTTGAAAATGTTGTAAATATTGAAAACGACTCCTCCCCAAGTGTTTACAAGACCATACCTACACGTGTGCACCGAAATGAGAACGAAAAAAATGAGAAAGGCTATTGTAGAGGGTCTCTATGCCGAGGTGTCGAATCATACGAGGCCTCTCTAGGTGCCACGGAGTCCGAGTAGTCACCTGTTGAAGTTGAACGATATTTTGGTCTCAGGGCTCTTAAGGAACTACGCCCGAATGAAGTAGCCCGGAAGTAACGACCCTTTCGCACACCAAAACACCACCTCCTCTAGCATTCAACTGGCCACCTAGACATGTCGGCATAGTCAGTTCAGTGCCATGACCTATCGTTTGTAAAATATAGTGTTTGACAACCTTAAACTGGCTCCAACTGCACTATTTCACGCGTTGGCAAACAGTAGGACAGCAAGAGCACCAAAATGAGAAGAAAAAAATTGAGAGAGGCTATTGTAGAGGGTCTCTATGCTGAGGTGTTAGATTAGATGAGGCCTCTCTAGGTGCCATGGAGTCCGAGTAGTCACCCGTCAAAGTTGAACGATATTTTGGTCTCAGGGCTCTTAAGGGACTATGCCCGAACGAAGTAGCCCGGAAGCAACGACCCTTTTACACACCAAAAGAACACCTCCTCTAGTGTTCACCTAGCCACTTGGATGTGCTGGCACAGTGGGTTCGGTGCCACAACCCACTGTTTGCAAAATATAGTGTTTGACAATCTTACATTGGCTCCAACTGCACTATTTCACGCGTTTGCAAACAATAGGACAGCGAGAGCACCAAAATGAGAAGGAAAAAACTAAGAGAGGCTATTGTAGAGGGTCCCTACACCAAGGTGTTAGATCAAACGAGGCCTCTCTAGGTGCCATGGAGTCTGAGTAGTCACCCGTCGAAGTTAAACGATATTTTGGTCTCAGGGCTCTTAAGGGACTACGCCCGAAAGCAACGACCCTTTCGCGCACCAAAACACCACCTCCTCTAGCATTCAAATGGCCACCCAAATGTGCCAATGTAGTGGGTTCGGTGCCACAACCCACCGTTTGCAAAATATAGCATTTGAAAACCTTACACTGGCTCCAACTGCACTATTTCACGCATTTGCAAATAGTAGGACAGCGAGAGCACCAAAATGAGAAGGAAAAAACTAAGAGAGGTTATTGTAGAGGGTCCCTATGCCAAGGTGTCAGATTAGACGAGGCTTCTCTAGGTGCCACAAAGTCTAAGTAGTCACCCGTCGAAGTTGAACGATATTTTGGTCTCAGGGCTCTTAAGGGACTACGCCTGAACGAAGTAGCCTGGAAGCAACGACCCTTTCGCGCACCAAAAAACCACCTCCTCTAGTGTTCACTTAGCCACCCAAATGTGTCAGTGTAGTTGGTTTAGTGCCACAACCCACCGTTTGCAAAATATAGCGTTTGACAACCTTACACAAGCTTCAACTGCACTATTTCACGCGTTTACAAATAGTAGGACGGCGAGAGCACTGAAATGAGAAGGAAAAAACTGAGAGATGCTATTATAGAGGGTCCCTATTCTGAGGTGTTGGATCAGATGAGGCCTCTCTAGGTGCCACGGAGTCCGAGTGATGCCAAAAAATCACAAAAATGATGTCTAAATGAGATGAACCCAACTTAAAGGTAAATCCTTTTAATTCAACATACCCATTCAGTCGAAAATATTTAGAAATCCTCTTCTCACAATTCAAAGACATGGAACCTTTGGTTGGTTATAGTGGAGAAGAATCTAATTCATACGAAGACCAAAACAAATTAGATTTATCTTTCTTTCATGACCTCCTTTACTACAATAGAGACGAAGTACTTGCAAGATTCCTTGAGTTAAGAGGTAGACTATTACAAGAGTATGAAGTGGTGATTAAGACCATGAATCACAAAGAAGAAGATCCAAAATGACCATCCCTCATAGAAATGGACATCTATTTTAATACAGGTTATTCTTCCACTTCAATAAAACATAAAAAAAATGTTGAGGATCACCCACCAAAACCAACAAGTGATTCATGAAAACATTACTTTAAGGCTTCACATAGATTCAAGATTGAACATAGTCACAAAGACTCACCTCCTCCTATATTTTATGATGAAGATGATCCCTTATTCGAAGAGGAGATCATTCAAAGACAAATACTAAAAATCACTCAAAATTTAGTGACCTTAGGTTACTTGAATAGGAATACATGCAAGGATAGACTCAAGATAAAGTTAGGTGAATTTCACATTTATCCATCTAATGAAGAAAATTTCAAAGTTGCTAAAGTGAATAGACCAATATATCACCCACAATGGAAAAAATGATTCAAAAAAAGTTGCATTCAATGAAGAATACACTAACCACTTTACAAGAAAGAAATGTAGGACACAATAGAAAATATCTATACAAAAAGCTATTTCCTTACCCATTTGATAAAGATATGTTGCTATAACAATTTGTAAAGAATTTTGACATGGTCCTAATAAGAAGATGGGTATATTCAAATAACCATATCCTAACCATGGAGATAAAAAGAACAAAAAGTCAGATCATGGACAAGCTTGTAATGACTATCGGAATACTACCTACATCTATCCAAAAAATGATTTAAACAATTTTAATCCCTTATAGGATGCGTCCATTCATCTAATGAAGAAGTAAATACCATTAGAATCTTAGAGAAAAGTTGTGATGTGGATACAAGACATTCTAGTTTGGTAATACCATTTATCCCCTACCTATTTCGCAACAAGTCCAATACAACTTAATAGAATAATTGGAAAAGACACCAGCTAGAATTTTGATCCTATATCTCCTCAAAATCACCATTGCTCATAACAAAATATTATATAAAACATTTATAAATGTACTCACTCCTTGTAATAAGAAATTTCCATCATTGGTCAATCCCTTAACATTGTTGGAGGCAACATATCAAAAGAATGGTCTAGATGATAAATTAAGTCCTCAACATGCCTTATTAATATAAGATCTCTCAGTGTCTCTTTGATAATGATGAGACATTTGTAGAATTCATGGGAATCAGGGATTCTATTTTGAAGGGGGATCATAAGAAATATTTTCCCATCAACCTAGATGATTGTGCATACTTTGGATAAAAAGTATAGATGTGTGAACACTTGAATAAAAAGAGTATAAGAAAAATCAAGACTACTTCTGAAAATCCTTACAAGAAAAACAAACATAAGTCTCATAGTGAAATCCTCTTTGAGTCATTAGTAAACAAACAAGACAAAGAACATATAGAAAAATAATAGATAAATCTTGGAGCTTCACTTTCAACAAAAGAAAAAAATGTTTTCATAGCATTATTATGAGAATATGAATATTAATGTTTTCCATTAGATGCTAAACCCATAAAGTAGAAGTTAAGAAATATGCATCCCAATGTTACACTGCTTGTTAAAGAAGAACTGAAAAAGTCATAAATATGAAAACCAACACACATGGATATATATATAAGAATCAAACAAAGTGTGCTCCAGATGCACATCTCTGAAAATATATATGTATAAGTTCATAATGTATGTGTACATCTCGAACTAAGCACGTGTCATAATGTACATATGGGACCACATGCGGTCGGAAAAGGCTATATATATACAATGGACTATGAATCTACTCATGACCACATATGTACATCCAGGTGGACTATAAATCTACTCATGAAACATCTTCCCTCTCTTCACCTTGCTAGAAGTAGCACGTCCACGACCTGGGGATGCAGTGGAGGGAGATGCCACTACGGATTTCATCCATGTGGTCCTAGGTGTCTCTAAGCATGCCTGCAACCTAACCTGCACATTCATAAACAACAAGTTTTTAACACCCAAAATTTTAAAATACATTCAAAATTTAGAAACTTGTACAATTTAGTTAAAATGCATGTGAAATCTTACCGCAATGTCATGATCCCTATCAATTTGTTGTTGACGCGTCGCAGGGACAACAATAGACTCATGAGGGGTAAGCTACATACAAATGATTAATTTTCAAATTAAATATTTCACATATACCTACAAAATTTGATATTGTAGATTTAAGTTTAATAACAAATAATGAACCTCCAAAATTTAACAAATTTGAAAACATTGTACCTCAGTTAGTGGATGTGCAGATGCTATGGCAGTATCTACAGCAGCTTCCATAGTCTGCATATATGGAGGAGTCTCTCTAGCAGTCATAAGCTATACAAAAAATATGTACAAATCAATATTAAAATCTACATGCCACCACATAACAGAGGTCCAAAGCATGTAATCCACGTGAACTTCTAGTAATTAGAAACAAAGTGTAAAGAGATTTATTAACCTACGTAAAACTCATGTGAGGAATGCCAGTAGCCTCAGTTCCCTGAGTAGATGATGACCCACCGGGCTCCTGTGTATAAAAGACAAAAATATTAATACATGTACAACATACACGTGAAACATTATAATAATAATCTAGTGCAATCAAATGAAATTAAAAATGTAAGTTTGTACAACTTGAAACTTACGTTTGAAACATGCCTAGCTGTAGTAACCAGCATGTCGACATTGGATGTTTCCTTCACCAGCTCTTGCTATTTAAAATAAAATAAAAAAATAGTTTTTTACATGTATGTACATGACGTACAATCAAATACATATATATATATATATATATATATATATATATATATATATATATATATATATCTCAAACATGTGAATTAAACTATTGTATATATATATATATATTATTTAAATTTATTTGAAATTTACCTGTGAAAGACCAATATCAGTGGCACCAGTTCCAAAAACATTTCCCAGCATCTCATCTATAGAAAAGAAATCATGTGAACTAGCAAATGATGTCTCGCCTGCAGTGCATATGGCACCACATGATCCACAGTGGTGTGGTGCACTAGAACTGGCACCTCCACCAACATCACCAGATGCAATCTGGTCACTATGTTGGGTCAGAGTGTCAGTGAGCTCCCTCAATGCATGCAATGTATCAATCTCCACAACCTCCTTCAATGTAGGAGGGATAACTAAAGGTAGTGGGGGTTTTGGGGCATGGGGGATCCTAGGCTCGCCTACGCATGCACCAGGTTTGCTCTGTGTAGAGCCACCTCCTCGACCAAAAAAGTCAGAAAAGTCAAAATAATTCAGGACCTCATTAAGCACGAACTCGCAATATAATTTATTTAAAAAATAAAGAGGAACCTCATTGTTGTTGCATGGTGGATAATAAAAAACCATCCACCATCGGTCCAAAAAATTGTTTTTGATTCTGGTCATCATGGCACCAATGGATTGGGAACCATTTGCAAGTAACTGCAGGGGGGCATTGGTTCTAGGGTTGGTAAATAATGCACAAATGAGGTCTTTTCCAAATTTTTTGTCTTTTAAGGCCGCATGGGATAATTTATCCGCATACCACCACCTACAGGCACTTCTAAAGGTGTTCCATTCTATGTATTTAGTTGGTTGTAGAGTTGACTTCGCCAATCAATGTTTACAATGTGTTGGCTAAAGTCATGCGAGATGGATTTGTGGCATGATTTTGTATTATAGTTTGAATAAGGTTCTCAATAACAATTTTATTTTCTTAGATTCTTCCAATGATATTATCTTGTGTTCTTACTAGGTTAGTGGGGACAGAAGGAGCCACAGGAGGCGGATCTATGTTTGGAGGAGGGTTTTGAGAAATGTTCGGAGGGTTTTGAGGAATGTTCGATGGGTTTTGAGGAATGTTTTGATGGTTTTCACGATTTCGAGCTTTCTGACCAATTGATAAAAGAAAAAAATTGTATACATAAACAAACATTTCAAAAAACCCATGAAAATGCAAAAAAAAAACCTAAAATGCAAAAAAATGATTAAAATCGGGGGCTTACCTCCTCGTCTTGGTGGCATGGTTGAATCTATCGCTATCCAGAAGTCCGATGGGCAATTTTGAGGTGGTATTCAAAGCGCAAGTGAAAAATGTTTAGGAAAAATCATGGTTTGAAATGAAAAATGGGGAAAATGAGGAGTCGTGGGACTGCTTTTTTGTCTCAGAGTTCCGCGATCGCAGTTTATAATCGCGCTTGCAGTTTTAGGTTCGGCAATTACCGAACCTAGAATTCAGGAATTGCAGTCACGGTATGTAAACCGTGATCGCGGTTCCTTAAATTTCGGGTGTTTATGTCCACGGAATTGTCCACCAACTTCGTGCACTTACCCTAATAGTTGTTGGTATCAGATATCTCTCCAGATAACAAATGAGGATATGATACTAGTTGTCATAGTATTAGTCTAAGATAAAAAATGAGTCCTATGACTCTACAAGTTGTTGGGATGTTCAGGAGTGCAGAATAGTGCTATCATTTAATAAAAAACCAAAGGGTCATGCACTTAAGATCTAAACTATTCCACAAAATCTATAGTCTCCTGGAATAATAAACTTAGAATAATCCAGATAAAAAAATACACACTCTATAACACATCATATACCGTGGTTCATCCAATGTGGGTTGCGTCCACCAAATATAGAGATCTCATATATAATACAATAGTACAAACCAACTCTTCCCACAAGAGTACAATGTTATCTCTCCAAGAGTATATCCTCCTCCATATCTCTAAATGGATCCAATTAACATAAATGCAACTACAACCAGGTTGCCTCCAAATCACCAGTAGATATCACATAACCAAGAACTATTGCATCTTTCAAGAGTGTAACCAGTAGCTCTCTTGTGAATTTTTAAATAAGGCCTCTTACAAGGGTCTACTAATGTGCAACCATAACTATGCACCAAGAAGTAAGTCTCTCATCCATCTCACTACATCAACCTGTGCATACAAGAAGAAAACCTCCACTACTCTATCTAGATATAACATGGATCAACAATACAACACAAATCTCATGGATGTATGAATACAATATCTCAAAATAACTTGTGGATCTTTTCTAGAATAATCTACAATACAAGAATCTTATTAGACATGTGGATCTACAAGAAGAAACTCTATGTGATATTGCTATACAATGGAGGCCACTATAATGAGACAACCCTAACAATATAAAGGAATGGCCACAATAGCCTTGCAATACAATACCCTCTTCTACACCATTAGTATGTACCTACTATTATCCTTTTTTCCATCTTGTAAAATTTCCTAGAAGATCTATCTTCATGAAAAGTTATGGTCCATATTTTCCTCTTCTTCTTCTTCATCCTCTAAACCATGGCTTAAGGATGACCACATGCAATAGCTAATCAATTACATGTCATTATATTATCTAACCCTATGTTTCATGATTATATAAGCAAATACATACTTAGGTAAACTTAGCTATGCTATTTACAACATTAATACTTACTTATATAACTAAAGTTAGATCTAATATCCCGTTGAGTTAAATATAAAATTTCATGAACAGGTAACTGGTGTCAGTTCCCTTACCGATGTAGGTTCCTTTTTCTATCTGGTATCAGATTCTCTTTTTTAACCAATGTGAGTACCCTAAATTACATCGGTTTCCTCCCTAGTGACCGATGCTGGTTAGCTAACCAATGCTAGTTACTTGGGTAAACCAAAAGGTTTCTCAAATGTATGCCTTTATGAAGCAATTCATCTCCACAACCTAACATTAATAACTAGTTTGTATGTTGAGTTTATCCATTCCATTTCAGGAATTTTGTAGATAAATATGTTTTCCCATATTAATGCTTATGTTATATTCACACACCTTACAAGAGCCTAAAAATTAACAAATCAATAATATATGAGTGAGTTGCAAACAATATTATGAATTGCTACCTAAGTTATAACTTCAATGAATACTTATAACAACTTACTTGAATGAATGTCAAGTTGAGTCCGTTATAGAGGAAAAGTAGAAGTTTGGGTAGGGTTTACCTCCAATAATATCTCCCTTTCTTTGATTTCTTTGATAATGGTGAATGTAATGCCACCATACTCAGGATCTACCTTATGCATAACAAGTTCACCATGGATGACTAAAAATTTCCCACACTGGATAGGATTCTGAAAGAGATGTCAAAGTTCCTGTGGCTTAGGATTCCCTATAAATAGATCATGTATTCTGCCATATTGATGGATACCTTTGAATCCTGTCAAAGTTGGAATGAGTCTTTCAATTTTTCAAAGACTTGTAGATATATCTACATCCAACTCCACTCTGAAAACCACTAGTTTCATGCACGTCAAATAACAGTTCCCCTGACCAGAATATGTGGTTTGTTTCAAATATAAAAAAGTGTTTCTATTGATTAGATGCTTTATCGCCATTTATGAATTATCCTTTAAAATATTGAACTTAATGAAATCATGAAATATCAATGTTCTTTTCTATGAACAAAACCATTCCACTACAACTGGAAGCCACATCCAATTTGAGCAATGCAACAAAGGAAATGTTTGCAGTCCCTATTATGGTGACGTTCCTATTAATGAAAAAAATATGTAAAGATTTCATCTGAAGTCAAGTTGGGGATGTTTTATTTTTAGACAACATTAAATAAAAAATTAAGTATATTGTTTAGAACGATAAAAAGGATGGACAAATGGAAAGAAAAAAATATTCACATATAGTCCATCCTGACCATTTGTCCTCAAAAGTCGTTGTAAAAAATTCTAGGTTCCTTATCGATCCAGTTACATTTTCCTCTATGAAGCTTGGTTCCACACCACACCTAAATCCATCCTTTCTATTATTCATGGCTAGTCTGTTAGAGCCTCCTTATTGCTTTACTTCGCATTGGGCAGCTTAATATTGTTGCTAACTATGTTGATGCCCATTTGGCATATCTTGTTCTCAGTTTTGATGCTTCCTCATCTGCTATAAGAGATGTCTTACTCACAGTTAGGCGTTCATTCTCTATATACATTGAACATACTTATCCTAGAATCTATCTCGTGAGCCTCTTCTTATCCTGCATGGTATGGTTCCCTTAAGACCATTGCTTTTTTGGTCCACGACTACCAAACATAAAACGTCTACGGGGGGATTATGAGACATAATCCCTTAAAGTCTAGGTTAAATGAAGATGGAGTATGGGATGCCTAGGTTAATTGCATCCTTGCAGTCGGCAGATGAATGAATTCGGTTATAAAAGGATAATTAGGGCCTCTGATTAAAAGACCTATTAATAGTTTATCCCACAGAAGTAAGCACTAAGATCAAGGTACCGATTGGGATGCCTCTGATTCCCCCTAAACTCGAACCATTCTTAACACCTGCTGCATAATCTGAGAAAGCGAGAAATGTAGAGGGACTCTTAATATCCCTCAAATTAAAAATGCGTCATTATCAATGCACGGAGTAATGGAAACAAATTCCCATTCTCCTCAAAAGTGAATAATCAATTTAATACTCTCCGATGATGCCCTCAAGGTATACGAAATAGATCAATATAGAATGGGAAGCCTTATTCAGTGTCAAAAGTGAATAATTCTTAAAAGGGATATTGGTGGACCTCCCATTCTGAAGTGGGATCTTGTCATCCATCAAAAGTAAATGCTATAATCGTGAGATGGAGAATGTAGATGACCTTACATTCTCCCTAGAAGTAATAAATTCTTAAAAAGTGATATTTCGGGGACTTTTAGGGATACTTAGGAGGTGAAAAAATGCAAATAATCAATCATAAGAGATCTACAATTATTCATGTTTCAACTTTGAGAGATAATGTACAAGGTATTCTAATGAGACAATATCCCTTTGTAAAAAAATACTTAATAGGTGAGGATGGGGGGCCTCCCATTGTCAATCTTCATTAGGTGTTTAACGATGAGTGTATGAAGAACACTCTTTTTCCATGATAGGGCGTTTGCATGTGCTTTTGGTTAGGATTATGTCTTTGCATATAGAGGAGGGAGGACTTTTTAGAGACTATTTTGTAACTCTGATAGATGACGCGAATGAGATCCCTTCAAATCAGGCATAAAGGTTTTGTAAAAGGAATGTTCAAGGAAGGAAAAGACATGAATATGAAGGCCTCCCGTATAAAAGTATTTATGTGATCCATGTTTCATCTCTTTATCACACGTATTATGCACATGACTGCAATTTGCATTTAAATTGGAGGCCACCAAAATTTAAAATAATGAGGACAACCGCAAAAAACATTTTTAGTCACTTATGAGGAGAATGGGAGACTTCCCATTCTTCATGTTGATTATTTTTTATACTTTGTGGGATAATGAGATACCTTACATTATTCTCAATATCATTTTTAAGAGTGGTACAATTTTATGGAGAATAAGAGGCATCCCAATCTCCATATTCATTATTTTTTTTACATTAAGGGATAGTAAGATGTCTTCCAATGAGAGTCTCACACTATCACATTTAATAATTTCTCAATTCCTAGAAGAATGAGAGGCCTCCCATTCTAATTCTTCAATTTTTTAAATTTGAGGGACTATGTCTCATTATCCTGTAATATTCTTGTTAAATTTGAGAGGATAATTTCTTTTTATATCTATTGTGAATGATGGTTTGAATATTTTTTTCACTATAAATAGGAATGAGAGGCCCCAAAATATACTTTAAAAGAATTTATTACTTTTAGGGAGATTGTTAAACCTTCTATTTTGCCTCTTGATTATTTTGTTTACTTTGAGGGATGATAAGAGGCCTTCAAATGAGAGGACATTGATATCCATTTTAAAAATTATTATCTTTTGATGAGAATGGGGGGCTTCCCATTCTCTATGTTGATTATTTTTTATACTTTGAGGGATAATGAGAGACCATACATTGATCTTAATATAATTTTTAAGAGTGGTTCTCTTTTAGGGAGAATCAAAGGCATCCCAATCTCTATCTCAATTATTTAATTTACTTTGAGAGATAATGAGAGGTATTCTAATGAGAGGCACCCACTATCCCTTTTCATAATTTATCACTTTCAAGGAGAATGGGGGGCCTCCCATTCTCAATCTTCATTATTTTTTTACTTTGAGGTATTGTGTCTCTTTTTCCTTATAGATTGTTTTTTACTTTTAGAGAATGATGTCTTTTTATATTTCTTGTGAATGATTTTTTGAACTATTGTTTGACTCTAAGTGGAAATGAGAGGCCTCAAAATATACTTTTTAAGTATTTATTATTTCAAGAGAGAATATTAGGCCTCCCATTTAACATCTTGATTATTTTTTTTAATTTGAGGGATGATAAAAGACCTTTAAATTAGAGGCCACCAATATCACTTTAAAAAATTAGTCACTTTTGAGGAGAATGGGAGACTTCCCATTCTTCATGTTGATTATTTTTTATACTTTGTGGGATGATGAGATACCTTACATTATTCTCAATATCATTTTTAAGAGTGGTTCAATTTTACAGAGAATAAGAGGCATCCCAATCTCCATATTCATTATTTTGTTTACATTAAGGGATAGTAAGATGTCTTCCAATGATAAGCATCCACTATCACTTTTAATAGTTGCTCAATTTATAGGAGAATGGGAGGCCTCCCATTATAATTCTTCATTTTTCTACTTTGAGGGACTATGTATCATTCTCCTTGAATATTTATGTTTAATTTGAGAGAATAATGTCTTTTTATATATCTATTGAATGATTGTTTGAACTATTTTTTCACTCTAAGTGGGAATGAGAGGCCCAAAATATACTTTTAAGGAATTTATTACTTCTAGGGAGAATGGGAGGTCACCCATTCTCGATCTTGATTATATTTTTAACTTTGAGGGATGATAAGAGGCCTTTAAATAAGAGGCCATTGATATTTCTTTTAAGAATTATTCAATTTTGAGGAGACTGTGAGGCTTCCCATTCTACATGTTGATTATTTTTATACTTTGAGGGATTACAAGAGACCTTACATTGTTATTAACTTTTGAGGATAATGGGATGCTTCCTATTCTCTGAGTTGATTATTTTTAATAATTTGAGGGATAATGAAATACCTTGAATTGTTCTCAATATCATTTTTAAGAATAGTTTAATTTTAGGGAGAATCAATGGCATACCAATGTCCATGTCGATTATAGTGCTTACTTTGAGAGATAATGAGAGGTATTCTAATGAGAGGCTCCCACTATTCATTTTAATAATTGCTCACTTTCCAAGAGAATATGAGGCTTCCCATTCTCAATCTTCATTATTTTTTACTTTGAGGGATTATGTCTCTTTTTCCTTCTATATTATTATTTACTTTGAGAGAATGATGTCTTTTTATATCTCTTGTGAATGATTGTTTAAAATATTTTTTCACTCTAAGTGGGAATGAAAAGGCATTAAATATACTTTTTATGTATTTATTACTTATAGAGAGAATATGTGGCCTCCCATTCAACATATTTTTTTTTTTTTTTACTTTGACGGATGATAAAAGACCTTCAAATGAGAGGCCACTACTATCCATTTTTAGAATTTTTCACTTTTGAGGAGAATGGGAGGATTCTCAATCTCTGTGTTGATTATTTTTAGAATTTGATAGATAACGAGATACCTCCTAATGTTATTCACTTTTGAGGATAATGGGAGGGTTCCTATTCTCCATGCTGATTATTTTTTATACTATTTGGGATAATGAGAGACCTTAAATTGTTCTCAATTTCCTTTTTAAGAATGGTTCAATGTTAGGGAGAATTAGAGGCATCCCAATCTCCATCTTGATTATTTCATTTACTTTGAGGGATAATGTGAGGTCTTCCAAGGAGAGGCCCACACTATCCCTTTTAATAATTGGTCACCTTCAAGGTGAATGCGAGGCCTCTCATTCTAAATCTTCATTAGTTTTTTACTTTGAGGTATTATGTCTTATTCTTCATGTATATTTTTTTTACTTTGAGAGAATGATGTCTTTTGATATCTATTGTGAATTATTCTTTAAACTAATATTTCACTCTAGGTGGAAATTAGAAGCCCCTAAATATATTTTTTTTAAGTGGGGATAAAATTTAAGAACAAAAGGGTGAAAAGAGAATGAGAAATTTTTCATTCTCTCTCAACATTTATTTTTTAGATTGAGAGAGACTGAAAGGCCTCCCAATCTCCTTAACAATTATTATGTGATTTTTATGGAGAATAGGAATAAACAAGGAAAATAAAATGCCTCCCACTCTCCCTCAATGTGAAAAATAAAATCTAAAGGAGAATTTGATCTAATTTTTTTCATTGAGGGAGAATGAGAAGACTATCATTCTCAGTATTAATTTCAATCAACTTTGAGAGAGAATGAGAAACCTCTCATTCTTGTTTAAAGAAAAAAAGTAAATAATAAATGGGAGACCTCCCATTCTCCTTCAAATTAAAAACATATTAAGAGTGAGATTTGGAGGTTAGAAAGCCACCCATTATGCTTCAAGGTTAAAAATAATGTTCATTGTTAATTTGAATAAAACATTGAATTTATTCAAATAAAATAATACGTTTAATATTGAATATTAAGTTGCATAAAACTCTAACTTAAAAAACCACAATTGCGATATTCTAAATATAAGGTTCTCCCACATTAAATTTAAAAATGTGGGAGTTTGGAAATAGTTCATTACAATAAAAATAAATTTCATGGTAAAAATAAAATCAATACATATTTTTGTTTTGTTTTTGAAAATAGAGAAGAAGAGATAACAAAAATATATGAAACTTGAATTCATACAAGAAGATATAGATATTTACAGGTATTATTCAATTATTTAAACATATTTACTCATTTTTTTTACATTATAGGAAGGTTTCATAATTAAAATAAAATCAGAAGATTATTTTTTTGTTTTTGAACACAGAAGAGAACAACTAACAAGTATTTTTTAATTGGAAGTGATAGTAGAAGAAGCAAATATTTATAGGTATTTTTCTCATTTTAAAACATCTTTAATCATATTTAAATAAACATGTAAATTGTAGAGAAATGGTACCTGTAAAATGTGTATTTGTATTAATATGTAGTTGTTCCTTTTATGCTAGAAACTGAGCTGTACATAACTCTAATATATTCCACTTTGAAGATAATCTTAAATAATGTCTTGTGTAGTTGAGTTGAACTTGATATTTTCTGGATCAACTTTTAGTTTATTACTGAAATAATTTTAAAATCCTGTAACTAATACAACGACTGGACATTTTTATCTTGAGATCACCTTCAAATCCTGTAGCTACTACCACAACTGAACATTTTTTTAATCTTGAGATCACCTTAAAATCATGTAGCCTCTTCCAATTACAAACATCCTATTTTTATTGAGATAACTTTCAAATCTCATTTCTTCTTCCATGATTATAAAAATGCATTGGGAGTTCATCATCTTGTAATCCTACAAAAACTAAATTCACGAAATGGAAAAAAATATTTTACTTTTAAAAAATCCTTTTTGTACTGTTGTAGATGCTTTGCATGGATTTTTAAAATTTGAAATAGGCGGGATGAATTTGAAAAAGAAAATAGGTGGGGATAATTTGAAAATGAAAATAGGCGAGATGAATTTCAAAATGAAAATAGGTGGGATGAATTTAAAATAAAAAATAGGTGATATGAATTTGAAAATGAAAATGGGAGGGATAACTACTTTTAATAGATAAACACTTTTTTAGTCCCGTAAAATTTTGAAACTAAAAATATGCTGGGTTTAAAAGTTATAATAGAAAAATATTTCAAATTAAAAAGGGAGGATAAATTTGAAAACTGAAATAGGCGGGATATCTATTTTTTAGAAAACAATTAGTTTTTTACCTCATTATGATTTTGAAAATAAAATATAGGCAGGATAGTTATTATTCAGTACACATTTATATATTTACATTTGAATACAAAAAATGATTTACATTTTAAAATATTAATTGAAATTAAAAATAATGGGGATTGAATTTGAAAGTTAAAATGAAAAAATGGATACAAAATTAAAATAGTGGACATAAACTAATTATAGCTAGACCCCATTTTAATGAAAATAAAATAAAATATGATGAAATAACAATTAAAAATAGGTTGATATAAAAAGTTAAATAGGTCAAATATAATAATTATAATAGTAGAATGAATAATTGAAAAATAATAATAGAGACAAATTATTTAATGTGTGATTAAGTAATATGTTACAAAAACTTGAGTTTAAGTGGTTCATTCTAAATATTTTTAGTGAATATTATTTAATGTATATTTATTCAGGTGTATTTTTGAATTTAAAATGATATATTAAACTTTTAATATTATTTACAATAATATTAAATTTATATATTGTTATTGAAATTTCAATTTACATTGAAACTAGCTAGCTAGAAATTCTAAAATAAAGTTCTAAATTAGCTAGAAATTTTTAAATTAATGCAATCATTTAACAATTTTTAATAAATATAACTCCATTAATGTTGAAACTAAATGAAATGACAAGATATTTTTCTTTTTAAAGGTTAATGTTGATAAGTTAATATATTACAATATTCATTGTTGTTTTTCATTAATTTTCTAAAAAGACATCATTATGAGGGAGAATGAGAGACCTCACTTTTTCAATCTAGTAAAGTTTTAAAATTTAAGGAGAATCAAAGCCTTTCATTATAAGTTAACATTATTTTACTTTGACTGAGATTTTAAGACATTATATTTTCCTTTGAACTTGAGGTTGAATGAGAGGCCTCCCATCCTCGATCAAATTAAATTATTTGAGTGATAATGAAAGGTTTGTGATTCTCACTAAAAAGTTCTTATTTTTGATAAAAATCTAAGATGTTTCATTCTACTTTATATAAAAATATTGATTTATTTTCCCATTCAGTAAGAATGGGAGGCCTCCCATTCTATGTCCTCATTTATTTTTCTCTATTAGATAGAAAAGGAGGCTTGTCATTCTATTTTTATTTCCTTGAAATTGATGGAAATCAAATACCTCCCATTCTAAAATTTAATTTTTTTAAAAAGTATGAGGGAGGATGGGAGAGATCCCATTATCTATCTTAATTATTTTTACAATGAGGTATAATTGGATGCATTCCATTCTACTTCTTGATTCATTTATTTGTAAGGAAAAAATATAATCATAAATTGAGAATGAGAGGTATTCCAATCCTTCTTAATTAGTTTATAATTTGAGGGAGATTGGGCGGCCTCCCATTTTCCATTTTGTGTTTTTTATTAAAGATTTTTTTTATTAGGAAGAAAGGCATGCCTCCAATTCTCCCTCTTCATTATTTTATACTATGAGTTTACAAAATATTATTAGAATAGAATGGTAGGCTTCCATTTTGTGAAAATTTGATTTAAAATATTAGGAAGAATGACAAGAGTCTCATTTCACCTCTTGATTATAACTTTACTTTAAGGGAGAAACATTTTTATTCAACATTGATGGAGAAGCATTATTTTTTAAACATTGAGAAAAAGGAATACATCTCATTTTCTAAGAAAGGGATACATCCCGTTATCCCTCTCAATTATTTTTAGATATGTGTTAGAATGGGAGATGATGTGAATCCAACTGCAAGAGGTTGAAATACTTCCAAAAACACACATAAACAGCTTTGCAAATAAAACCAAGAGTTTCAAAATAGCTTACTTCTCATTCTGGAATTCACACTGATCTATTACATCATTACAATTCTCCTTTTATTTCAAGACTACTCTAAAACCCTAAAATGCCAAAAACCCTAAAATGCAAAACAACTCGGATTGACCCCAAAATTTTTGTGCCAAATATGCATTCATAAATTAGGGCTCACACGAAATTTGGAATTATTCTGACAAGAAAAACAAAATTTATTAAAGTTCTAAGACCTAGTCAAAAGCGGAAAAAACATTCGGAGCCAATTTTAGGCCACTAGATGACAGAATCCGAGCCCGAAAACGTGCCAAAATGAGCACAACCTTGCAAGCAAAGTTGACCCTAGCATAGCACTAATGTATATCTACCACCCTGTAAAATTTCAGGACGATCCAACGGTCGGATCAAAAGTTATGGCCTCTGCAAGTTATGCTCCCACATCAGGAGATCTCCCATTCTCCCTCTTTTCTGATATCCCTCTTGGTTATTTTCAGATATGATTGAGAATGGGAGATCTCCCATTCTCCCTCTTGATTTTTTTAACGATGATATTCAACACTATTATTGAAAAAGAATGGTAGGCCACCATTACCTTAAATACATTATCAAAAAATAATTTTATGCCTCATATAACATGAAATTTTGGTTTTATAATTAGTGAGATTTGGAGGCCCACCATTTATTCTTTTGATTATAAATTTATTTCGAGAGATAAAAATTATTATTTGCATGTTGAGGTAGAAAGAGAGATATCTCTTTCTACCTCATAATAAAATTTCAATATGAGTGAGAATAGGAGACCTCCCATTCTCCCTCTTTATTATTTTTTACTATGAGGTTGAAAACTATTATTGGAAGAGAATGGTAAGCCTACCATTCCGTAAAAAAAGTTTATAATTTTCAAGAGATTCAAAGGATTTTTTTTCCATCTAGAATACTATTATTGGAATAGAATGATAGGCATTTTTCAATATGAGTTAGAATTAGCGACCTAAAATTCTCCCTCTTTGTTTTATTTTTCCTACATAGCTGAAAATTATTATTAGAAGAGAATATTAGACCTTTCATTTCATAAAATATATTCTATAAGAGAGTGGTAGGCCTTCCATCCCATGAAAATTTGGTATAAACGTTTAGACAGACTAGGATTCCTCTCATTTTAGCTCTTGAATATAATTTTATTTTTAGGGAGAAAGAGAGGCATCTGGTTTTACCTCATAATTATTTTCCATTGTGTGTAATAATAGGACACCTCCCATTCACTCTCTTGATCAATTATTTGCTCACAGGTTGAAAAGTAATTTTTAAACAAAATGGTAGGTCTCCAAATATAGGAAACAATCATTTATAATTTTAGGGAGATTGGAATGCCTCCCTTTTACCCTCTTTACAGTAATTTTATATTTATATAGAAGGGATATGTTATTTTCTACATACTAATATTTGACAATATTAGTAAGAATGAGAGACATCTCATTCTCCCTCTTGATTGTTTTTGTACTCTCAGGTTGAAAACTATTATAGGAAGTTTACATTATATATATTATCATAAAATAATAGTAGTCTTTACATACCATGAAAATTTGGTTTTTGAAAGTTTACATTTATAGGCCTCCCATTTACCCTCTTGATTGTGATTTTACTTTGAGAGAGAAAAATATATTTTATACTTTAAGGGAGAAAGGGATACCTCCCTTTCTAACTCATATTTAATTTCAAATATGAAGGAGAATGTGAGACATACCACTTGCCTTTACATTATTTTTTTACTATGAGGTTGAATTCTATTATAAAAAGAGAAATAATTGATGGTTAGGCATACATTCCATGAAATATATTCTCAGAAAATTTATTTATAATTTTACATTAAGGGAAAAAGTATTTTTTCCACTTTGAGGCAGAAAGGGAAACCTCCCTTTATGTCATATAATAATATTTTATTATGAGTAAGAATGTGAGACTTTCCATTATTATTTTTTTAATATGATGTTAAAAATTATTATTATAAGATAATGGTAAGCATCTCATTCTATTTAAAATATTATGGAAAGGAATGGTAGGCCTTCTATTACATGAAAAAATGGTTTTTATTTTATGGAGATTGGGAAGTCTCCGTTTTCCCTCTTGAATATAATTTTATTTTGACGCAAAAAAATTATTCTTTCCATTTTGAGGGGAAAAGAGATACCTTCTTTTTTAGCTTATAATTATTTCTCAATATGAAAGAGAAATAGAGACATCAAATTCTCTCTCCTAATATGTTTTAAATCTAAGGTTGAAAATTATTATTATGACTCATGAGAGAATGGTAGGCCTCCCATTCTATGAAACATTGATTTAGATATTTAGAGATATTACAAATCTACCCATTTATTTTGATTGTAATTTTACATTGAGGGTTAAAGGGAGAGATCCATTTCTACCACTTAATTATTTTTCAATATGAAGGAGATTAGGAGGCATCTCATTCTCCCTCTTGATATTTTTAAATATAAGGTTGAAAACTATTATCGGAAGAGAATGGTAGGCCTCCCATTATATGAACCATTGATTTATAGTTTTAGAGATATTAAGAGGTTTCCCATTTATTTTTATTATAATTTTACTTTGAGGGAAAACACATTTTTTCACTTAAGATAGAAAGGGAGATATCCCTTTCTACCTCTTTAATATTTTTCAATATGAAGGTGAATGAGAGTTATCCCATTCTACCTTTTTTATATTTTTACTCTAAGGATAAAATTTATTATTGGAAGATAATTGTAGTTCTCTCCTCTAATGAAGGGTATTATTGGAAGATAATGGTAGGCCTCATATAATATGAAAAAATGATTTATAATTTTACTGACATTCAGAGGCCTCCCATTTACCCTTTTGATTGTAATTTTGATTTTTGAGGAAGAAAAAATATTTTGTTTGAAATATTAGCATAGTCTATGTAGTTTTTATTGTTAGACTAGTTGTTATTATCTATTATATTATTCTCTCGTATGGTTTGTAACTACCCCACCTGTTCTGGGGAGTCTTGTTTATTCACGTACCTATAAATATTGTATGTGGTTCCATTGTTTAATAGAATAATATAAGAGATATTCAAACTTTTTTTTTCTCTCCACTATAAACTCATCATAATATGGTATCAGAGCATGTCTGATCTCTGACCTGTGTGTGCATTAGAAGGAGATTGGAATCTGCATTCTATAGGAATGACCTGCATTTGTTTAAAGGAGCAAATAAAATTTGCCTAGATGTTGAAGGATCTACATGGAAGATTAGCTTTATCATCTTGGACATTAAAGGACCTTCATCTACTATTAGACACATGGGAGAATTCTTATTTGAACAACATTTATATTACTTTTTCTTCATTCAGTTCCAATGACCTGCGTGGTGGAGTCTCTTTGATCTACATGCTTTGTTTTGTAAAAAAAACTGGGACCAGTTAGAGAGTCTTTTCCTAGGATGTGGACATTGAAATCAACCATGTGGAGTAGAGTGAAAGAATTGACTGCATGGAAAATCACATGTAGAGACTGTTATGTGGAAAACAACCAACGTGAAGACCTTCACCTGCATACATGGAATTTTTTTTCTTTCAGCTATGTGTGGAGATCAACACATGGGAGAGAAGTCTTATAGATTGTTGCGTGAGTTTTATTTTGAAACCTATTTTTTTGTCTTGTTTGGATTTGTAGTTTAACAACCAAACTGGACATGGAGCTATGCAAATCAGTAACCAAAACTCTAGTGACCTACAAGTTTTAATTCTTAGTCTCAGAGCATGTGTGGAAAGGATGAATTCCTATGCATGGAAATTTTAAATTTTTATTTTATTTTTTGCGCTAAAAGCTAAAGCTTCTTGATTTCCGCGTGAAAGAGGATTAGAATCTTCTACTGAGTGACTATTTTTAAAGGACCTGCATGGAGGAGAAATAGACCAGCAAGCTACTTACTGCGTGGAAGACCATTCTTTCTAGCATGTGATCCATTTATTGTTGTGTGAAGATTACTTTCTACTAGAACAGAGGTGTTGTGCTGAGCATTTACTTGTCTAAGCCTGTAACTTTGCACCAACATTGCTAGTATCACCTGCATGAAGATTTAGAGAAGCACGAGGAGAGGAGAATTTGGCTTCGTGTAGCCTGAAAGTTACAAATAATTTAAAATAAGGCCATATATTTCCTGGTGAAGAAGCCTCTACCATGGTCATGAAGGGTCTCTAAAGGCAACGTGAAATGACGAGCATGAATAACACAATTGACATTGGTGAAAGACACAACATCAATGAGATTGATGAAAGCCACAACATGAACATGACTGTTGAAAGCCACAACATCAACGACATTGTTGATAGCCACAACATCAATTCGCATGCCAAATAAAACCATGAAGAAGCTCCTAAAATATTTGGGTTCTATTTTTTCTTGCTTAATGAGCTTCAAAACACATACAATCTAGTCTTTGATGAGCTAGTTTGAAAAAGGATTCTTGAATATTTCCTTTTCCATGTCAGCTGACAAGAAAAGAGAGTTCGGGAAGAACTAGAAGCTGGGTATGACGTTGACTGTGAAGATGAAGAAGAACGTCCCCCAAAGTATCGTTGTCTCTAATCATGCGAGTATCATGAGAATATACTAGCTGATACTTCTCATCAGTGAGTAAAAGTTGTAATAACTTATGAAATAAATAAATAAATAAATATTATTTTTTATTAAGATGTCTTCTCCAACGTTGCTTCTTTCCAATGTTCAATTACTTAAAGGGCCAAATTATGTGGCCTAGAAAAAAAAAATGAGTACAATCCTTCAATTTGAGGGATTACAGAGCATTGTCACAGGGCCTGCACAAGTTCCAAAAATCCCTGATAAGCTCATTAAATATGAGATTGCAACTGCTAAAGCATTGATGATGATAATGCTTAGTAGCACCAATGACATGCAACCACATGTTGGGGATGAAAAGAAACCAAAGGAGGCATGGGACAAGCTTGCTACCATCTTTGAGGCAAAGAATAAAAATATGGTTCTCCATCTTTAGTCAAAATTACATACCCTATCTATGGGATCTGATTAGAAATTTGAGGAGTTCTTGTTAGTGCAAAATCACAGCACCCCTGGATGTTGATCAGATTTCTAGGTTGATCATACTAGCATCTAGTGTGATTGCATAACATTGAATCCTTTCTCCAAGTGTGGGACTTGCAGAGATGAGAAAGGGATCTCCAGAGAAGGCTGGTTCCTGCCCCTAAACTACCTGCCATGAGCTATTCCAGTGCAGGCAAGCTAATCTAATCCTAATCTAACCATGCCAAGGAGACAGAGAGAGAGAGAAGGGAAAAACAGAAAAATCCTACACTAAAATGGTGATACACCAGAGAAGGAGAATGTTGAACATCTATCAAAACTGCCATGGAACAAGGAGAGGTGAGTAATGGGAAGGATGGACAGATGCATCACAGGCCCAAGGATAGATTTCACACAAAAAATGTCCCAAACCTCCGTGAACACAGCTCCAGACCTGCAATGAACATTCAAACTTGCACAAATACCTGCAATGAAGAGAGGCAAGAAGAAAACAAGCAAAAAAAATGAGCAAGGATGGACAGATGCATCACAAAACACGTTTTTTGTTGCCTTAGAAGTTTGCACAGAACATCATTTTAATAGTAAAAGGAAAAACTGCCATTACAGAGAAAGAGAGGAGGTTTGAACTCCATTTTCAACCCTAGAGAAGAAAAGAAGGGAGGGAAGAGTAGAAAAGATGAACCACCTGTAAAATTTGAGCCAAATCTGGCTTTTACATTGCATGGGTCGAGCCCATGAGAGAGAAAATGTACAAAAACGTGGGAGCCCATTCCTCATTGACTGCAAATGCATTAAATCAGCATGGAGGACCTTAAAAACCCATACCCTATCATTTTTGACTGGATTGGAGGAGAATGCGACCCATCCTGCATTAAATTTGGTCGTTGAAAGGTCATTTCTACCCATGGACACGTACTAGAACTATTTTTGAATTTTCTCTCTTAAAACTGAACCAAAATTCAAAATTGACCATGAAATCTTGTAGAGAATTTCATAAGCTTTCCAATGATATGAAGAACGTGCAAATCCGAGCTATGGATCAAAATATATGAAGGTCTGAAGTTTTAGGGCAAAACAGCCCAAAAAACGGATGTCGGGGAAAAAAATTTAAATTTTGACCTTTTAGCATTTTGGAAATTTTTTTGAAAAATTTCCGCACTCCATTAGTCGGATGCCACATGTAAGGTGCTGGTTCGCTGAGTAATTCTCTCTCCTCCACCTTTCCGCAGGCTTTCCTTTGAAATTTCGACCTTTTAACTCTTTGAAATTTTTTCCATTTTTTCCCCCATGCCCTGCCACTTGGGACACGTGGCACGCTTTGGTTGGTTGACAGGGGTGCGGGGGCATCTTTTACCTTTTAGTTTTTTGGCCAAAACTTTTTCCAAATTCTCCAAGTCCTCCCTGAGCTCCTTAGGACACGCGTCCTCTTTTTATTGGCTCGGGCCAACGCTCCAAACTTCGCCTTTGGAAACTCGGCAAAACATTAAGTAAAAATCTCACCCTTTCCTCCACCGCTCCGATCCACGAAGACACGTGGCACGTTTTGATTCATCGACGGCTCTTTCGGCTCCTCGCATCTACCACGTACTTCTGGCCCGGATGTCCCAAACTGTTTGGGAAAAATTTCTCCGATCCGCCCGATTCGGGCTTCCCTGTCCCTCTCTGAGGCGAAGACATGTGGCACATTTCCATTGGCTCTTGGCTCCTTTGGCTTTTCGCGTCCCTCGCGTCCCTTTGGCCCAACTGTCCCAGACTGTCTAGGACAAATTCTTCCGAACCGCCCGAAATGGACTTCCTTTGCTCTCAGCCGCTTCACCTTTTTGTGTCCTTCGCGTCCTTCGCGTCCTCACGGCCCAGTTGTCCCAGCCTTATCTGCACAACAGTTAGTCAATTTTTTCACCTTCGGCCAGTTCACCTTTTTGCGTCCCACACGTCCCCACGGCTCGGATGTCCCAATTGCTGCGTGGACCACCTAGAGGCTTTTCAGCTGGCTCGCGCCCCGACGTCCCAACTGTCCCAAGGGCCGCCTGGACCAGGACTTAGCCAATTTTCATGATTTTTTATGCCCCAAGCTTGTTTTTCTGTAACTTTTTCACCCTTTTTTTGAACTTGCTCTTTTCTTCTTGGACAAGAGAGTTAGAAAAAGCCGAGGGGACCCCAGAAACATGATTTTTTGCCTTGAATCAATCTATCTTGCTCGGGACCAAAGTATTTAATGCATGTTATCAAAATTACCCTGGGGGGGTGAATTTTGGATAATAGTTTTGGCGACCTCAGCGGGGGGTCATCTGCGTGCTAGATGAAGATGATCAGTAGCCTGAAGCACATCCATTGGGCATGGAGTCATGAGTAGTAGCTTGAAAACTGATCTAAACTTTGAAAAACCTCCTCTCTAAGCCACTTGAATCCCATTGGACATGAAGCCGTTCTCACCAAAATGCCACTGAAAAGAACTGTGCAAGGGCAACACCAGGAACACCAAAAACTATGTACAAAACTGAAAATCATACATGTCTCCAAAATGAAACATGCAGAGTGTGCACAAGCACTTCTTCTACTGAAAGCAAATCTACCTACTCTACTCTAGCTGGAAGCAAAGGTGGGCTAAACAAACCCTGCAACTGGTTGTGAGAAATAGCTTCCCTTCTCTCAAAATTGGCAGCCATGCAATTGATTTGGCAGCTGATCATGGCTGTTTAGGATGAGATGGAAAATCAACAAGAAGCTAGTCTTCTATCCAAATCATCAAGGTATCAGCTGAAGTAAAATCCAATACCTCTTTTAGTTGCTCTGCATTTGGATTGGAGAGGTATGGCAGTTGATCCTTAGTACTTTATAGCTCACCCTCATGCTTAGAAGCAAGCATGACTGGTTGTGGCTTCTCTCCTTTGGCTCCAATGAAGCCAAATACCTGATTGGGCAAGGTCTGATATAGTATAATATGCCCATAGTTCTGATTTTCAACTCCCAGAATGGAGTTTTCTTGTAGACCCACCTGAATGGATGATGTGGAAGAAATGGTGGGATTCCTTCTGTCCTTTCTCTTCCTCCGATGAAGAACATGGAAGATTTAAATCTTCCAATTTTGACTCCAAAGGGCTTCTATAAGATGCAGGCTGTTGCAAATGAAAGTCCTCCTTCATGGCAGCAGGCTCTGGTGTTTGGAATGTGGATGATGAAAGAGAGAAAGGTGAAAAATCAACCGGCTCTTCTCCATCAAAACAGTCATCCAAATCAGACAGGTAAACTGCCTCATTGTTGTCTCTGTTGTTCGTGTTCAACTTCCTCCCATGGTGTCCTCTTGATCTGCAACTTGACCACCATGGTTTCCTTCACTCTCCAACATTGAGTTTAAGAGATAAAACTCATTTTTAGTAATAGAACTTGAGAGAGATGAAGTGGAAAGAAGAACTAAAGGTTCTTCTATAGCCTGCTTTGTGCTCAAAGCCCTTGGATCTGTAATTTTCTCCTCCACAGCTAGAATGTGCTCCTCTTCTTTTGGATTTGGAGCAGCTTCTCCTTTCTCCAATATTTGAAGAGACTCTTGCTCTTGATTGAACCCCTCCTCCAATATGAAGTTTGTCAAGTCAAACTCTTCAATTTGTTGCTCTAGAGGACAAGTTGGGACTGCAAGATCTTCTTCTAAACTTTCTTCCTCTATGGCTGATTGTGTAACTTGAATTGAATCAGCATTCCCTTCAAATAGAGTGCCAACATGGGCACTACTTGTCTGAGCAAACTGACTACTGATCTGCTTCTTCTTTTTACTCTTCTTCTGCTACCACAAAATCAGTCTTAACCACCATTTGTTCAACCTTAGCCTCTTCTGTAGGTTTAACCATCAAGGGGATCTTTGTCATCCCAAATCTAAGCAGCCCAAACTCTTCAGACTGTCTGTCACTTCTTTTCTTTTTGGCTCTTCCTCTTGTTGTCCTTGATGACTGATTTTTGCAATTTCTTCTTTCCCACATGGAATTGGGGATGCAAGAGGAGGGATAGGTTGAAACTCAACTGATTTGGAAATTTTGTGTGGTGGTAAAGGGCGGTGAAACCTCTTGTTTCTTTGGAGGAGGGGGTATTTCTATTAGCTCTTGTGGAGGGGATGAATTTTTGGAAGGGAAAAGGAAAGAAGAATCGAGATGGGGTGGAAGACTGAGGGGATGGAGGGATGGATTCAAGACATGGTACAGCAGAAGGAGAGTTTAAAACTTGACACTGCTGAGATGAAACAGATTGAGGAAGGAGAAAGAGAAGAAAGGCATGATGATGGCGTAGAACTTACCCGTTGACAAGGTTGCTGAACAACTCCTCTCATATACCTCTATTTCTGTTGTCCACTTGTGCAAGCAATGGGGCAGTGTCTTTATCATGAAGTCCAGCTTCTCCTGAGGGCTGAAGTGTCTTGGAAAAAGGCCTCCCCAATGGACAAGGAGTCCTGTAACCAATTCTAAAAGCTCTCATTTGAGCTGTTGCTCTGGGACTACACCATCCCCACCTCCATCTTTTGGATTTTCTCCAACAGACCAGCATCTTGGATGTGATGGTCTTCATTGCATGTGCATACCCTTGCTCTTGGAAAGCTCCATAGCCAAACTGACTTTGGCACTGCTGTTCATATGGGTATGCATACTGATCTCTGAATCTTGCTCAAAATGCTGATTTGGGAGGATTTGTGAAACGTGTTGGAGGTGTGAATATATTGATGCTGGTTGAAAATGTGGAATCCATGATGGAAATGAAGTCATGATTGCACAACTTAAATGGAATGGAAAAGAATGAAAGGGATGGAAAGAAAGATGGATGAAAATGTATGGAAACAGGTTTGCAAGCTTCAGGGAAATGGGTTATTGATCAGATGCAGTCGCCAGATGTGTTTTGCAAGTGGCCTCCAAAGGCTGAAATCTTCACAGGAACACACCAACCTGCAAAAGATGAAGTGAAAGACCTCTAAGCTCCCACCGGAGCGTGCCAGAATTGTTAGTCACCGAATCACAGCACCCCTAGACGTTGATCAGATTTGTAGGTTGATCACTCTAGCATCCAGTGTGATTGGACAACATTGGGTACTATCTTTGAGTTGTGGGACTTCGCTACTATGAGATAGGAACCTCCAGAGAAAGCTGGTTCTTACTCCTAAACTACCTGCCACAATCTACTTCCAATGCAGGATAAGCTAATCTAAACCTAATCTAACCATTTCCAAGGAGACCAGAGAGAGAAAGAGAATAGGGATAAAACAAAAAAATCCTACACTAAAATAGTGATACACCTAGAAAAGGAGGATGGGAGAGTAGTCTCCAACATGTGTGAAATACTAGAGGCAAAGTGAAGACTAGAAGAGGTGATAACAGGGTTGAAGGATGCGACAGATGCAACACCGCTGTCCCATCGATAGATTTCACACAGAAAATGGAACCATGTGTCCATGTTGGCAGCTGGAGATGGCGGGGCATATGAGACATTCAAACTGGGACAAATTTTCCTGCAATTTGAAGAGAGGCAAGGGGAAATTTAAGAGAAAAATGAGCCCGCCGACCCGATTTTTGCATCACGAAACACGTTTTTCCCCTAAATGCTTCAGAAGTGCATATATGTCGATCCTGAGCATCGGTTTTTCACAATTTTTATATCAATGGAAATATGTTGAAGTCCATTACAGAGCAATGGTGTATGGTTTGAATTTTGATTTTTTATGGAGACCCTGTAGGAGAAAAGAAGGGAGGGCACATCTCTGAAAAGCATGCAACCAAATATAGAATTTTTTTTTTGGTAACAAAATGAGCCAACCATCTGGCTTTTACATTGCAAGTATTTTGCTCAGGAGACAGATAAATGTACAATGAATGTATGGAGCCCATTTTTCCTGGACTACCCATGCATTAAATGCAAGCATGGAGGACCTTACAAACCCATACTCTATTATTGGTGGTTGGACAAAATGGGATTTGCCCATGTGCGACCCATTCTGAATTCATTTTGTTCGATGGTTAAAAAGCTCAGATCTGGCTCATTTGAACACGCGCAAGAGTTTGTTTCATCATTCTTCTCTTCCTCTCCCTTCTTTTCTTCCCGGGGGTTGAAAATGGAGATATTGAACCTCCTCCCCTGCTCTATAATGAGCATTTCATAAGCCTCTTACCCATGAAATAATCATTCTGTGCAAATCTGAGCTCTGGATCATAATATATGGGGATCTGAAGTTTTAGTGAAAAACGGCCCAAAAATCTGTCGGATCCTTGCTTGTATTTGGAAATTGTTCCCCACTTACCTCTGCTTCATTACAGGTATTTTTGACATGTGTTGAGTGTCCATTGCAGGTTTGGCTGAGTAATTATGTCTCATGGACCTTTCCGTGGAACATTCCCTGTGTGAAATTTTGATCATTTGGTATCACTGTGGAAATGTACTTGTCCATCCTTGCCCCCTGCTCACCTCCATTTGGTTCACATGGCACGTTTTGATTGATGTTCAAAATTTTCCGGGGGCATCTAGTGTATCACCATTTTAGTTTGTAGGCTAAATGTTTTTCCCTCTTTTCTAAGTTCTCCTCCAAGTTCTGCACCTCCCTGCTCCTTAGGACACGTGTCCTCCTAGGATTATATTTAGTTTTCCTACACTAGACTAGACCCTTGTGGCAAACCTAGCCCTTAGGAAGACTCGGCAACCAACCTTCTCTGGAGATCTTTCACCCATCTGCAAAAGTCCGCACACTCCGATCCACGAAGCTAAATGTTGTGCACGTTCACATTCAAAATGTCATATGCCTTCGGGAAAATCATATCCATAGGTTTTTTTTAGGGGTAAATGTCCCAAACTTTCTGGCACTAATAGTACTTTGAGCCAATATGATTCAAGGGCTTCAACATGTCCCTCCTTGAGGCTTGTACACACATGGTTCCTACGCTTTCATAGGCTGACAAACTACTTCCGGCTATCCACGTCCCGCGTAGGAATACCTTTCTGTCCCAACTATCCCAGGTTGAAGTTGTGTAGTTGCAATGCCATCAAATCTAGGATCCATTTCACCTCCTATCTCGTACTCATGGCACAGATGTCCCAGCCTTACTCTTCACAATAGTTAGCTTGAATCTGGAATAACAATGGGACAAAGTCACCCTATCGCGAGATGCCAATGCGTCCCCACGGCCCAAATTTAGTCTTACTTACTGCTACGTGGTCCACCAGTGGAGGATTTTCAGTTAGATATCGCGCCCCGACGTCTCAAATATCCCAAGGTTCAACCTGGACAACATGACTTAGACCAAGTCCCTTCTTGGATAAAAGGAGGCACCCAAGGTTAGTTACTATTATAGATTTCTTCCAAGGAATATTCTATAACCTATTGGAATACACTAACCATTGGATGGGAGAGTTAGAATGGATACAGAGGGATCCAAAAAAATATGATTTATTCTTTATTGAATAAAAAATATATTGGAATAGGACCGAATAATTTAGGTGCATGTTATGGAGAGTATAAGTGTGGGAAAAGAATGAGTGAAAATGTGCTTTCTCCTTAGCAAACTCAGATCCAAAGATAATAACCTAAGATAAAATAATAATAAATTTATGAATATATAAGGGAACTCCCTTCTCACTTTCAATTTTTCATTATGAAATTGAATGTATCCAACATGGTAGTGACGTTTGAAGAACTCATGAAATTATTGCAGTAGGAAGAGGAAAACAATTCAGTCCAAGATGAGGCCCAAGACAAAGCCCATTTCTTAAGTTCCCAACGTGGCTAGAAGAATCGAAAATTTCCCCCCGTGAAGCAATCTCAAGAAGATCATAATCAAAAGTCGTAAGATTAAAATTCCAAGTGATGGTGTCAAATCTACAAAAAAATACTCATGATACTGAACATTGTTCGTAAAATGAATTGAAACAAGGGTCTTCGAGTCAAACAAGCACATCAGGGCATGATAATTTTCAAAAGTCCAAATGACGTCCTCATTGGAGAAAGAAGAAGGGACATCTCGCAGCCCAACAAGCTGATGAATCTGATGAGGATACATCAGAAGGATCCAATTATAGTAAGATACTTATACTCATCCCTCAAACTTCTCAGCCCATAAAGAAAGTATGGTTGATAGACTGTAGTGCAAGTAAGCATATGTCTAGTGACAAGAAACTGTTTGATTCACTGAACGAACAACCCACTGGAGATCGGGTTTGGATAGCAGATGAAAAAGAGTACGTTGCAGAAGGAATAGGAAATTTCACCATTCCTTTTGAACTACAAAAATGTACACTTACAAAGGTACTATATGTTCCGTGATTGACTAGCAATATCTTGTCAGTGACTCAACTCCTGAATCATCACCTAAAGGTAGAATTTCTTGTCTGAAATGACATTAAATCATGCTTAATCTCTAGAAAAGGTATGGTCATTGCTATAAAATTTCTAAAAGATAAATTATTGCTTTAGATATTGTTTCATCTTCTGCAGTAGGTTTATCTTCCTCAACAATCAAATCTATAGCCCTCTGCCATTTTAGATATGGTCACTTATCGGTTAGTTCATTACATTAGATGAGTTTAAAAGCAATGGTCCATGGACTACACAAATTGTCCAATTCATTGCCTATTTTCCTTGGTTGTCTTGTAAGAAAATAAAATAGGGATTTGTTTCAGGTGAGCACCTTCCATACCAAGAAGCATATGGAGGTAGTTCATAATGATCTGAATGGCCTATTGCCTACTTCATTTTCAGGATACAAGTACTTCTAACTGTTCGTGGATGACCACTCTTGCAAGATGTGGGTGTTTTTCCTGAAGAAAAGTGAAGCTCTTCAACATTTCCAAAATTTCTATCATTGTGTTGTGAAAGAAACCAGTGTTTCACTTGTGTGTGCATGTATACTTTGATTAATGCTAAATCAAATGAAGCAAGAACTACCACCTAAAATAGTTCTACAATTTAGCTAAAACAAAGCATAAACACCATCATGATAAGAATTAAACAAGGGTTAGATGCTAGCATTCATCAATACAAACTTTGAAACTAACAATGCTAAATATTTAAACTCCTCTATTCTCTAACAACAAATAAATGAATGGACCTAAGTAAGCTCCATGGCTATCAAAATAGTTGTCCTTAATGCTCCAAGAACCTAGGAATGGGGGCTAATGAAAGTTGGGCTACAAGGCCCTTTTGACACCTCCCATATGACCCAAGCACTTTAAGAAAGAGGCTTAACTTTTCAAGATGATGAACTCTCAAAAGGGCAAGGTGTAAGCTCTTAGTCTCTTTGCTATATGCTTTGCATTTGCTCTCTTAGAAAGTTTAGGTGTAAGTAAAAAGGTAGGTGGAGGGCTCTTTATATAGCCCAAAGGATAAAGGATTCAACACATTCTCATGAATGTGGGATAAAGGTAAAACATGATTAGGAATGGATAAGGTTGCTTTATTAAAGGTAACCTTACTTTAGAAGGGTTTAATACATGTTTAACAAGTCATGGGAGTTGGGGGGGATTTTAATTAATCCAAGGTGATTAATTAATAGGTAGATGTAAGCTTATAGAAGCTAATTAGAGGAATATTAGTACGATTTAGGCTATTAAAAGGGGATTAAATCAATTAAATATTGATTTATTGGTTAAATGGAAGGGAAAGCTAATTAATTAATAATAATTAATTAGTCTAGGTAGAAGGGGTGATTTATTAACGGAAGGTCATTAATTAGGGTATTTGTTGGATATGCAACTTAATTAATTAGCTTAGTGTAATTAATTAATGATGATATGAGGGAAAATGAGTGCCTTTGACGATATGTCATTGATTTGCGAGAAAGGGGATAATTAGCACAATTTAAGTATTTAAATTGCTTGGGCGTAATTATAGGTGTCTACATTTGCCCCTCTTTGGCGTGGCATAAGTGATGCCACTTCAAAGATAGTAGACAAAAGAGATTTTGAAGAGATGGAAGAAAAATTAGTAGGAGGGAGAGATACCCCCTCGAGTGTCGATGGGGTGATCGAAGAACTCGATTGACGATCGAAAAAGGTGAGAAGTAGGCAGAAGAATGGGGACGAGGGAGGATGCCCTAAGGAGAGGGAGAATTAGGGGTGAAAGGGAAGTGGTGCAGAAGAAATATGGATGAGGGGAAAGAAGAGCTTAACCTCTAGCCGTTTATTTGTTTGGAACAAATTTGATGTCATCATATTGCCATAGGAACTACATCATCGGTCCTTATGAAAAATATAAGCATAGGACAAAGGTAGAATGACATGAAAAGCCATACTATGAACAATTGTCCATTGCTGAAAGTACCAACTCCATGCAACATACAATAATGCAATGCAATACGAGAAGGAAACAAGCTCATATAACAGGGAAAACAAGTACGAACACACATATCTAACCCAACAACGGTCAAGATAGTTGTACAAATATTTTTTTATCAGTGCTGAAGAGATCCACAAGTTCGTGATTGACGACAAGGGTTAAAAATGATTCCCCAAGCAAGGATACATGCAAGGGGAAATGAAAATGGACACGGGGTCCATGAAAAGCATTTGTGTGCAAAGAAACAACACCAGGAAACCAAAAGTTCCCCAGAGTACAGACGAAGCAAGCAGCTAGCTTTTGTGAATGGTTGTGAATCTAGTGATCCGTGAGTCGTATTAATCAGGGAAGATGTGAGACAAACCAACAGGATATGGAGAAAATACCATGCGCAAGACACAAGTTTCAGCCGTAAGAAGCAAGTTACCATTTTGTAGGGTCTTTTACTTTTTAGGAATTTTTTGAAAAATTTTGCCTTGTTTTTAGATTTTTTTGATATATGTATATATATATATATATATATATATATATATATATATATATATATATATATATATATATATATATTGTTTTTGTTGTTTTCTCGAAACAATGTTCTATTGTTTTTGTGTTGTCTGAAACAATTTTCTATTGTTTTTGTGTTTGGTGAAACAATTTTCTATTGTTTTTATGTTTTCTCAAAACAATGTTCTATTGTTTTTGTGTTTTGTGAAACAATTTTCTATTGTTTTTGTGTTTTGTGAAACAATTTTCTATTGTTTTTGTGTTGTCTGAAACAATTTTCTATTGTTTTTGTGTTTTTAACAGTTTTCCAAAGCTATGTGCAGGTAACCAAGAAAGCATGGATGCCCCCAGCGTTAGGTGGGGAATATACAAGGGCAGAAGCCACGCGATTATGAACAAGAAGGTGAATTCGTTGAGTTTCCCCCAGCGTAAGATGGGAAATAATGAAAGACCACGTCCCTTACAGACGAATAGAAGAAGGCAAAGCCGGATCAAGGCTAGATTAGATGGTGTGCACAAGGAAACTCGAAGGTAGAACCAGGTCCAGGACAAAGAAAACTACCCTTCAAATACAGAATGCTTGTGAACAACGAATCCTTCTGAGGCACCAGAAACTGGTTTTCACCCAAGGACTTGTCCAAAGTGCCACAATTGCGTGGTTTTCACTAGTGGACGACCTGTTTTCTCTTTTTTTTTTTTTTGATTTTTTTTTTGATGTTTTTATATTTTTTTATGATTTTTATGACTTTCTTGTGCCATGTTTAGGCATAAAACATCTTAAGATGCATGGCATTCATGGGCTCCCGGAGCTCATCACCATTGGGGTGAGCTAACTTGTATGCCCCTGTGCCATACTTGGCAACTATGACATAGGGTCCTAACCAGTGTGGTTCGAACTTCCCTTTCTTTTCTCACTCTGCTCTGGTGTTGAACTGGTTCTCCTTCATAACTAAATCACCCACCTCAAACTTGCAAGGGATGATTCTCTTGTTGTAGTTGCGGGAGATTCTATGTTGATATACTTTCAGGTGATTAAGAGCGTGAATGCGCCTCTCATCCAGGAGCTCTAACTCAGCCAATCTTGCCACTCGGTAATCTTCATCCTTATCCAAATAGTCCCGAAGAGAAATTCACAGGGATGGGAGTTCAATCTCTAAAGGGATGATAGATTATGTCCCGAACACGAGGGAATATGGTGTCGCACCCGTAGGAGTGCGAATTGATGTTCGGTAGGCCCAGAGGGCTGGGTGGATTTGTAGGTGCCAGTTTTGACCACTTTTGCTAACCGTCTTCTCCATTATCCTTACCAAAGTCTTGTTTGTTGCCTCATCTTGTCCATTACCCTGAGGGTAATATGGCATGGACCATTTCAATCTGATTTGGAACCATTGGCAAAGACCTTTCACAATTTTGTTCTTAAATGACTTCCCATTATCTATGACAATGGCTGCAGGGATACCATATCGGAAAATAATGTGATTCATGATGAATTTAGAAATATGTGCTCCTGTGACATAGGTTAAAGGGACAGCCTCCACCCATTTTGTAAAGTATTCTGTAGCTGTGATGATATGTGTATGACCATCAGATGAGGTAGGAGTAAGCTTCCCTATTAGATCAATTCCCCACTTGGAGAATGGCCACGGGGTAGTGATTGGTTGCAATGGTTGCGATGGAGCATGGATGAAATTTCCATACTTTTGGCATAGCACACATTTTCTAACATAATTACAACAATCAGTTTCCATGGTGGGCCAATAGTAACCTACTCTTAACAGTTTCTTAGCCAAGACCATTCCGTTTGTATGTGCTCTGCATACTCCTTCGTGTACTTCTTTAATTTCCTGGATTGACTCCGGCACATCCATACAACGTAACAGATTCCCATCGTAGCCACGACGATAAAGTGTACCTCCTAAAAGGGTGTAACGGGCTATCTAGCGAATTAGGCTCTGATTTTCAGAGCGGGATATTTCGGGAGGGAATGTACTGTCCTTAAGATAGGTGAAAATGGGTTCATACCATGGTGAATGGGGACCAACAACCTCACAAGCCAAGCAAGATTCTGGCATGTCATACGCGGGCTAGCGTAGATTTTCTATGAAGAATGGCATATCATTGTTCCCTGGTGGAATACGAAGCATAGATCCTACCGTTTCCATAGCATCTGCCGATCTATTTTGTGCTCTTGGGATTTTCTCAAAGGTAATGCACACAAAATACTCCTTTAGAGTTTCCACCAACTTCTTATAAGGTATGAGCTTGTCATCCTTAAATTTATACTCATCATTAACCTGTTTGATGATTAGCTGTGAATCACCTACAACCTTCACATGTTGAATATTCCACTTGATGGCTAGCTTCATCCCTGCAATGAGTGCTTCATATTCCGCAATGTTGTTCGTGCAAGGGAAAGCCAGGCGGAAATCCTGTGGTATAGGATCACCTGAAGGAGTAATAAGGACCACTCCTGCACCTGAACCATGAAACGTAAAAGATCCATCAAAATGTATCTGCCATACGACAGATTCTTCAATGTAGAGCAAAGATGCATCTGGCAGATCCAGACTCAAAGGTTCTGTGCTTTGCAAAGGTGCTTCTGCTAGCTGGTCAGCAAGTACATGTCCTTTAATTGATTTTTGATGGACAAATTCTATATCAAACTCACTGAGTAGAATGATCCAATAGGCATTCTACCTGTGAGGGCGGGTTTGGACAACAAACACTTGAGTGGGTCAACCTTGGATATGAGCTTGGTCTTAGTATTTAGCAGGTAATGGCAAAGTTTCTGAAAGGTAAAAACAACAGCCAAGCAAGCCTTCTCAATCTGAGGATAATTACGTTCATAGGTGATCGGGGTGCGACTCAGATAGTACACTGCTTTCTCTTTATGGCTAAGGTCATATTGGGCAAGTAGTGCACCAATCGCATATTGCATAGCGGAAATATAGAGCAAAAGTGGTTCTCCCGGAGTGGGAGGCATGAGGATAGGTGGATTAGCCAGGTACTGTTTAAGCAAAGCAAAGGCTTGTTGTTGCTCAGGTCCCCAGATGAAAGTGATGTCCTTCTTAAGAAAATGAGTGAATGAGTGACATTTATCTACAAGCTAGGAGATAAAGTGACGAATGGCTTGAATTTTCCCTTGCAAGCTACGCAGTTGCTTGATATTCTCAGGTGGAGGCATTTTTGTGATGGCAGATACTTTAGCAGGGTCTACCTCAATACCTCATCTTGACACGATGAAGCCTAATAGTTTCCCAGATAGCACACTAAAGACACACTTCTGTGGATTTAGCTTGACTTTGTATTCACGTAGGCGTTCAAAGATACGCCACAAAATGATAGGATGTTCCTCTCTTGTTTTGGACTTTCCCAGGATGTCGTCTACATAGTCTTCCATGATGTCATGAATCATATCATGAAATATTACTATCATGGCCCGCTGATAAGTTACTCCCGCATTATTAAGGCCGAATGGCATCACCTGATAATAGTAGGTGCCCCAAGGAGTTGTGAAAGCTGTTTTGTGTTGGTCTTCCTCAGCGATCTTAATTTAATTATAACCTGAAAAGCCATCCATAAGTAATAGCATTTCATACCCTGCGGTTGAGTCAACAATCATGTCAATGTTGGGCAACGGAAAGTCATCTTTAGGGAAAGCTTTATTGATGTCCCTAAAATCTATGCAAATTCGGATACTAATAGGTTTCTTCTAGACAGGAACAATGTTCGATATCCATTCAGAATAATTAGTTGTCCTGATGAATCCTGCTACAAGCAACCTTTCCAACTCTTCTTTAACTAACAAGGCCACTCTTGGGTGCATCTTTCGAATCTTCTATTTGATAGGCTTAGCGTCTACGTGCACAACCAAGTTATGCACGACCAAAGTTGGATCTAAGCCGGGCATGTCTTTGTAAGACCATGCGAACACATCAATAAACTCTCGCAGTAGCATAGTGAACGTCTTTTTTCCTTTGGCTGAGAGTGATGCTCCCAATTTTACTATCTTGGGATCTTCTTCAGTACCAATATTGACATCAATGGTTTCTTCAACTAAAATTTTTGATAAATCCTCCATACGTGTGGGATCGGGAGGTAGGTTGAGATCTTCATCCGAGGATGTCTCTACGAGATTTTCATCCTTGGCGTGGTCATTTTGTTTGTCCTTTGATTTTCTTATTTATTTGTCAGCCAATGCCTCAAAGAGCTTTTCACTGTGTGACTTGGACTTTGATTTTTGCCGAGGCTTTTCTTTAGAACTCTTGCCCTCGCTTTTCTTTAAATTTTGCTGACCACGAAGTTCAGCCTCCTCCCCGAAGTAGGCGCAGGTGTCTAAGTCGATAAATAAACCCTTCTTGTGATCTCCATTGGGAATTGTATCCCTTATGCCCATGAACTCTGCAATAGCCTTGTCATTCTCAAATAAATCTAGTGGCACGTGACGTTGTTGGTCCCATTCAACAAGGGAGGGGTATACAAGGTCAAGGGTTGGTTCATTGGGGGTGATGGTTAGGACAACATTATTCATGAAAAGGTTTGTGGAGGCCAGATCCTCATATTGGCTACAACAGGAATCCGTATCGCTGTCTAGATAATCAGAGCTATCCTCATGCTCAGAACAAGTCGCATCTTGATCGTTGGGGTGTGCTCCATAAGGGTGAATCCCAATGCCATATCTTTCTATTTTGAAATGTGGAAGAAGGACTGGTTCTCTTTGTCCTTGTTCATTCCTCCCACATCCGAGGCCTTTGTAGCCCATGGAGTACATCATTCTACTAGATTTTTCATATTCTAGGGTTTGATAACAAGATGGCTGAGTGTCCTCAGGGACCCAAGTAGCAGGTGGATCAAGTTATTTTTCCTCAGCTAACAAGCCTGCACGTAGGAACGACCCAATAGTATGTTCCTCTCTAGGTCTCCTGAAGTGGTAGTTGGGTCGACCTCTAGTCTTGGGCAACAAGGAGAGGTCAGAAACCAAGAGTGCTTGTTGTACATTATACTCCCCACAGCCATATTCCAGAATTTTCATCTCCCATGAATTAAATGGAGATGTTGAAGTAGATGCCCCATGAGTGCAAGAACTAAGAGAATTTGAATCTACTCGAGATTCCATGGCCTCAGAATGAAGAGGGATAACTATATCTGTGGAGGGACATGCGTATGTACCCTTTCGTGCAAAGCTATTAAGAGCTCTACAATGAGCAAAGGGCTCTGAGTCTCCTGGTATTATTACTGTATGTCCCTCATGCTTCAGCTTGATGCATTGATGAAATGTTGATGGCACTGCTTGCATGACATGGATCTATGGTCGGCCTAGAAGCATATTATATGGAAGTTCCAAGTCTAAGACGTGAAACTTTGTCTGATGGCAAGTGGGGCCCACTTCCATTGGCAGTGTAATGGTGCCTGCTGACTCTCTTTCCACATTGTCGTATGCAGAGATAGTGATGATATGGGACTCAAGATCTTCTTCCGTATGTCCCAATTGTTTGACTAATTTAAGCGTACAGATGTTCAATCCAGATCCATTATCCACAAGCACCCATTTGATTTTCCTGTGGGTAACAACTACCTCAATGTATAAGGGAAGATTATGTGTAGGATTCTTGATAGGGACCTCCCTATGGTTGAAAGTGAGATGCTCATTAGGTGCAATATTTGCCACCGCGGCTTGAAGGTATGCAGGATCTACTTCTAAAGGCACTCCCGACCCCTGAAGAGTTTCATACAAAATGTCCTTATGAACATTGGATATCTTGAGAAGATCTAAGATCGAGATCTTAGCAGGTGTCTTCTCAAGTTGTTCTAAAAGGTTATATTTACCAATTTGCGGGGTCAACAGAGAGGGTTCTGGAATCACAAGGCGGGCACACCTTGTTACCGCAGCACAGTCCTTTCCCTTGATCCGGATGGTATTGACACGGTCAGTAGGGGAGCGAATACATCCGATAAGTGAATCGTAATGGTTGTTATCTCTCTTGGTATACAAGTAATTCGTGGCTTTATAGGTTTGGGATGACTCTCCCCGATCCGGTTTTGCCTTTTCTGACTTATCATGCTTGGGGAATGGTTCCTTATAAATCCCCATTTTCTCGTTAGGTGTTTGCATGTGGCTAGGGTTATCCACCTCTATCTCCCCATTGTCAATGAGGTCTTGAATATAGTGGTGAAGTCACAAACATTTGTCTGTTTTATGACCTTTAACGCGATGCATTTCACAGTATTCATGCTCCTTATACCATGAAGGTTTAGGAGTGTTGTCATCAAATGGTTGCATTGTAGGATAGGTCATCATGTGGGCCACATCCAACTGTTTTAGTATGACAAACAATGGTTCATTGAGGGAGGTGAATGTTCGTCACTTTGGTGGTGGTTGAATTGGGCCCTTGGTCAGTTTAAAAGGTTGACTGGTTTGGACCGTTTGAACACGTTTGGAATCAGTGATTCCGTCTCCCACCACGTTTTTGTTTTTGTTAAAGATCTTTGGCTTTTCAGTGGGTTTGACACTTTGGTTGTCTTTAGATTGGGTTTTGAGGGTGCCTTTGGCAATGAGAGCCTTTTCTATTTGAATCCCTTTCTCGATAACCTCCTCAAAGGTGCAGAAACAATGCATTTGGAGGTGGAAAGCTATATCTGGGTTGAGATTAGGGATGAAAATACTGACTAGCTGCTTCTCAGGGAAAGCACAAGGGAAGCGACTAGCTATCCCTCTCCATCATTAGAGGAAACTGGCGAAGGTCTCATTTGGGCGTTGTTTTGTGCCGCACAAGTCTGCCATGGTGACGTCACTCTCTATGTTATATGAGAAATGACGCATGAATCTTTCCACCAATTCTGGCCAGGTGAAAATTGATCCTCATGGTAAGCACGTAAACCATTCTAATGCTTGACCTCCGAGACTCTTAGGAAAAAGTCTGATGAGGTAATTATCACTATAAGACACCTCTTGACATGCCATGTAGAAATATTTAACATGATCCCTTGGGTCTCCCTTTCGAACTTTGGCATATCAAATTTCTTTGGAAAGGGTTGAAGGGTCATTGTCTTGTCAAAAGGATAGGGGCATAGTTCTTCGTATTGGTATTTCCTAATACTCCCTATATTGCTTTCTTGTATGCTCACAAGTGTTGCTTTCATAGATTGTACTTCTTGTGCGAGCAATTGTTCTTTAGTGGGAGAAACGGGGATGTGTACATGATGATACCCTATGTCTTCTTCTCCTTGGTTTTCTCGATGGAGTTCGTGGATCCTAAACTTAGGCTTTGACTTTTGAACGTTCTTGTTTGTGTCTTTCTGTACTTGGAAAGTAAGAAAAGCTAGTTGTCAGCTTAAGTTACTGAGTTGTTGTTGGATTGTGACTTGGTTTGTGTCTTCTTCTTCTAAAGGTTCCTCCTCTTTGTATTGTGGAGGTTCTTCTTCTGTCTCATGTTCTATCTAGTTTCTTCGTGGCACTTTGATGAGGGGTATTCTATGCCCTACCACTTTATCATTTTCTACGTAAGAAGTGGAAGCATGCCCGCCTGTTAAAATATCTTCCATATTGATAAGGGGGTGTTCCTCCTTAGTAGTGTCATTTTTTTGTAGTATTGGTTCCTTCTCAATGGGAAATTTGGCCCCTAATTCCATGACCCGTGCCAAAACTCTATCTTTGTTTCTAAGGAGAAACTCATCTAGTAGAGTGGGGTCGAAATAAAAGTCTGCGTGTGGTGATTCTAATTCATTTCCACTATGGTCGACCATTTCTTCTATTTCCTTTTCTGCAGAAAATAGTGGTCCTAGATCGTGTCTGATAAATGGGTTTGACCCTTGTCTGTTAGAGGTTTCACAAGCTTGCGCCTGTTGTTCCTCATATGTTTGTTTCTTTAACCCTAGACGTGTCTTGGGAGCCATGTTTTTGTGATAAATTTCACTAAGGTAAGTTATAGATTTGTTCAAAATTCAATGTCTACCCTTAAGTGAAACACAAGATGTACATGTTAATAGTAAATTAACAGTGTGAGAATACCAATGTGATAAAGTGATAAATTCACCAATGAAACAATCGTTTGGTACCAAAACCTAATCAAATGAAATACTTCCTAGACTACGTTCCAAAGTAATTTACGATGCCAGATGATTAACAAGATGTCTCCACTTATGCCAAGTTCAAAGGAATGAACAAGACGTAAGTAAATACATGAAGTTAAATGCGATCTTCCAATCAAGATATATGATGAGCAAGCTCAAGTCTGATTAAGACCTATATCTCAAAAAGTGTCAATTACCATTTGTGAATGACACAACAATATCACCAAGATATGTTAACCCACTTTGCAAGAAAGTGGAGTATTGATATCGAGGTGTTATTGATATAACACGCACAAATAGTAGTTCCTAACACCTTTTGAAATCAAGGTAATAATAAAACTAAGCAAAGAAAGCTCAAAGTATAGCTAGGAATAATTAAGAATGTGTGCAGCATAACCGTACAATATAGGTATTTATGTCGAGTTTACAAGAAACAAGACGTAAATATCGAAATTGTAATGATACGAGACAAACTAACTAACTCCTCTATGGAATTCCGCAGTGATGAACCACGCCTAACTACAATGACGATCTTGACGTGGGTATCAAGATCACAATGGCTACCAAATGACGTGAAAACACCTCCACTCACTTTAGACGTTTAACTAACCCAGCCACAAACATGGATGGGCATAAAAGGACATAAACGTGAGAGAAACAGTCGAATGGCAACACAAAGGTAATCACACCTCTTTTGATCAACAAAGTGTCAAAAGAATATGAAGGAAATAAATCAAGAAAAAATGACAAAAAATGCTAGTCTCACTTCGGCAGAGTTTTGCCTTGCCCTAAGGCACGTAAAAACTAGGTGAAAGTAATACGTCACACGTTTCTCAAAAAGAAGGTTCACAACTCAACACTGTTTAAAAGTGGTCAAAGTGGGCTCCTGGCCAAAGTATATTCTCCTAGGTGGTTCTCTCGCCCTAGGTGTTACAAAGTTGCCACGATCGAGCATGATTTACTCAAAAAGTCACACTGACTAGTTTGGGAGTATCTCGGCTTTACTTTACCCCCTTCAAGAATAGTAGGCAACTAGTGCGTCTACATGTACTATCACTGGGGTCGCCACAACGGACAACCTGTAACTCTATCTCACAAAGGAATCACTAGTCAAGTAGGTAGTGTGGAGCACTTCCCGTTTCATCCACAAGGTTCCCTCTTGCGTGGACTACTTTGGGGTTCCTGGAACCACCCCCATTGTTGTAGCTTAAGGCGTTATGCCAAAGGGGTTATGTTCCAGTTGAGCGGAGAGGGACGTACCCTTTTCCGAAACTTGCAATACAGTGTTTTGAATATGTTGTTCTTTTTATCTTGTTTAATTAGGTGTGGTTTTCTTGAACACCTTTTGGCAACCTGTATAACAACTGTATTAGTAGTTTTTGATTTCGTTTTGATTCTTCCTTTCTTTGAAAAGTTTTTTTAGGTCCTGCACTCAAGCGTTAGTAGTTCTCCAAGAAAATCACATTATTTAAAAGAGGATTAAGAGTTGCTTTTGATTCTCAAGATCATCCAAGGATGCAAGAGAAGAGCATACACAACAAATAATCCAACTAAAAAGTAAATAAAATCTTTTCGATCAATGAACCATACAAAATTCTTGATAAATGTTCATTCCCTTTAAACCAAAAGTGAAAGATGAAGTTTCCAATTTACCAAATGTTATAAAATGAAGACTAAAGTTGCTTTTGATTCTCAAGATCACCAAAAGGTGCAAGAGAAGATCATACACACGCTTTGATCTAAATCGAGTAAGCATGGAAATACAACATTCATCAAAACATTAGACATGTTAGAAAATGACTAGTTTTAAAATAAAAGAAAAACCTACAACTTTTGTAAGTGTAAATCCTAAATTTATGTTTTCATTGCATATTTAACTTCAATACCTTTCCAACGCAAAAAAAATGGAGTCATTTCGAGGTCGGGAGAAAAAGTTATGGCCTTCGGAAGATGGGTTACGCATATGCTCTTATGCTCATGGGTATGCACTTGACATGCACTTAAAAAATGTAAAAAAAACGTCCCTTAATATGCAAAATGGGCAAATTTTTCCAACCAAGATTCAATTTTGACAACAACCCATCACATTAATATATGAATAGAAGACTCAACGCTATCAAACATTAACATACATGCTCAAGAATTTAAGATTTTCAAGAAATTGACAAAACTAGCATGTAGAATGATGAAAAAGTAAGCTGTAAAATGAAAACATGATGAAATCTTGAAATTTTCTCACCAACATTAAATTTTGACAGCAACCCACCACATTAATATGTAAATATAAGACTCAGCACTATCAAACACTAACCTACATGCTCAAGAATTGAAAATTTTCAAGAAATTGACAAAACTAGCATGTAAAATGTTGAAAAAGTAAGCTCAAAAAATGAAAATATGATGAAATCTTAAAATTTTCTCACCAAGATTAAATTTTGACAGCAACCCACCACATTAATATGTAAATATAAGACTCAGCACTATCAAACACTAACCTACATGCTCAAGAATTTAAAATCTTCAAGAAATTGACAAAACTAGCATGTGGAATGTTGAAAAAGTAAGCTCTAAAAATGAAAACATGGAGAAATCTTGAAATTTTCCCCTCAATTCCAATTTTGACAGCACTTCACCTCCTTCATACCTACAAGGAAGACCCAACACATTCAAACTCAACAAAACATGTTAAAAAAAACAAGTTAGATCAACATGTGTAAAAGAGGGTTAGTAACCAAAAATAAAACTTAACTACAAAAACTTGAAATTAAGTGCAAAAGACAATGGAGTAAGTCCCACTAGGCGTGCCAAATGTGTGCATGTATACTTTGATTAATGCTAAATCAAATGAAGCAAGAACTACCACCTAAAATAGTTCTACAATTTAGCTAAAACAAAGCATAAACACCATCATGATAAGAATTAAACAAGGGTTAGATGCTAGCATTCATCAATACAAAATTTGAAACTAAAAATGCTAAATATCTAAACTCCTATATTCTCTAACAACAAATAAATTAATGGACCTAAGTAAGCTCCATGGCTATCAAAATAGTTGTCCTTAATGCTCCAAGAACCTAGGAATGGGGGCTAATGAAAGTTGGGCTATAAGACCCTTTTGACACCTCCCATATGACCCAAGCACTTTAAGAAAGATGCTTAACTCTTCAAGATGATGAACTCTTAAAAGGGCAAGGTGCAAGCTCTTAGTCTCTTTGCTATATGCTTTGCATTTTCTCTCTTAGAAAGTTTAGGTGTAAGTAAAATGGTAGGTGGAGGGCTCTTTATATATCCCAAAGGATAAAGGATTCAACACATTCTCATGAATGTGGGATAAAGGTAAAACATGATTAGGAATGGATAAGGTTGCTTTATTAAAGGTAACCTTACTTTAGAAGGGTTTAATATATGTTTAACAAGTCATGGGAGTTGGGGGGGATTTTAATTAATCAAAGGTGATTAATTAATAGGTAGATGTAAGCTTATAGAAGCTAATTAGAGGAATATTAGTATGATTTAGGCTATTAAAAGGGGAATAAATCAATTAAATATTGATTTATTGGTTAAATGGAAGGGAAAGCTAAAAAATTAATAATAATTAATTAGTCTAGGTAGAAGGGGTAATTTATTAACGGAAGGTCGTTAATTAGGGTATTTGTTGGATATGCAACTTAATTAATTAGCTTAGTGTAATTAATTAATGATGATATGAGGGAAAATGAGTGCCTTTGACGATATGTCGTTGATTTGCGAGAAAGGGGATAATTAGCACAATTTAAGTATTTAAATTTCTTGGGCGTAATTATAGGTGTCTACAACTTGATTCTTAGAGAGTGTATTTTAATATCGACAAAAATGATAAGGGTAAAGGGCTAGGAGTAATACCTATTAAAGCTGGTTGAAGGTTATTACACATGTATGACTTCTTTATGCACAACTGACCATGAGAGATTATTTTTGGCTAGGAGGAACTACCTGAAATAGGAAACAAGACCACCAAATAGAAGTTAAACAGTATATGCAGAGGAATTCCTAGTGTATGCTAGATTTGGGAAGTGTGATACTCCCTAGATGGCTGTCAATCCACTGTTTAAAACAATTCAATGTTAACAATAAATGAAATCCTATTATAGTTAAAATGATTTAGGTATCTCATTCGACTACAATAAGTAAATTCGTTCATAACAAGATAAGCTATGATTGAATCTAAAGGTCAAGGTCTTTGTTAGAGTACTGGTACTGGTCAGGGTCTGGTTCTAGGTATTTGGTGGGGGATTTAGGCTCTGTTCTTGGTCTATGGGTTAAAACATAGAGACTGACATCGATTTGATATGACCGATGCCAGTTTAAGTGAACTGGTGATGGTTGTGGGTAACTGGCATCAGTATGGTCAGGGTGGAGGAAACTTGATAAAAACCTGGAGTGAGGAAAGATCTGAGGCTAAATGGAAATGGAGGGGGAAATGAAAAGGTCTATGTAAGCCTTAGGTATACTCAGAGGTAGTTATCAGTAGGATATGGGAATTTTAATGGTGTGGATGAAGAAATCATCAAGTTTGCATGGAGGTAAATGGTGGGAGAATGGGAGTAGGAGTAGAAGCTGATAATAAGTATAACAGAACCTACTAAAACAAAAATGAATGAATGCTGGTTAATAGATCACTTACTATTGTATGAGCTTGATGGTTGAATGGAAATGGAAGTTGATCAGATGGATGGAGTTTGATGTGGTGATGGCACTTCCTCGAATGCTTCCATGAATGCAAAAGGCTCTGTGATAGCTTCTAATGCTGGCTGTGGATGCTCTGATGCATATATGAATGCTAGTTCTGCTTGAATGCAGGTCTGGTTCCATCCCTTGCTCTTAGAAATGTGCTAAACTCAAAATAAGGTTATTTTGGGGAATAAATGGTAACCGACGATGGTTTCGGGTTGACTGGTGGCAGTTTAGGTTGACCGGCATCGGTTAGGGTGGGATTTCTTAGGTTTTCTAAAATGGGTAGATCCCCTTGATTTTCTTGGATTAGAATTGAAGCTTCCTTTCTAACGGGTGGAAATGTAATTAGAGGGAATGTAGGCTTTGATTTTTAGGGTTTAGGTAGGTCTGAATTAGTTATGACAACATACTAAGAATAGGACTTAGGGTGAGGTGGTGGTGTGAGAATTATTTTGATTAGGATATTTAAATAATAAGTATTATGAGATCATGAATTAATTTAATTATATTAATTAAATTAATATTAGAGTGGGGTGAAAGGGTTTATGGTTAGGTGAGTGTGTTATAGTTGGTTATTTGTCGAGGGACCAAGGGGAGTGTGACTCAATTTTGGTGTCTATATTTTTCCCCTTTTTTTTGCGTAGCTTGTATTAGTAAGTGACGTTGACAAAAATAAGATGTGGTTACCCCACGTGTGGGTGAAGGTGATTCCCCTCAAACCAGGAAATGATGAGGTAGAAGGTAGAATCGATGAATGGTTTCATAAGAGGTGAATGTGATGAAGAGGAAGGTGGGAAATGGGGGTAAAAAAGGGTAAAGGTCTGATCAGTTAATCTAGGTAATGAGTCAGGGTCAAAGGTAGGAACATTCAAATGCATGCACACATATAAACTACAACAATGTACCAGGTTGAAGAGCAGGAAAACTGTACATTGCCTAAGGTCGATAGGGTTATCCAAACAAGGTTGAGGTGATTTTGGTATCCAAGGTATAGGATATGGTCAAGAAACACATCGTAGGTCAGGTGCATGAATGTTTAGGTATGTTCTGGTACACCAAAGGTTGGGTCAGGATAAATAGTCATGGCAAGAGGTAAGCTAAAGGTTAGTGTGTCAATCAACACAGGTAATAGTGCTACGGTATAATGAGTACATGAGGTCACAGGTCACTAGCAATGTTCCAAGTCTAAGTAACGAGGTGATGACATGGGTAGAGCCGAGGTATGGGTAAAATAATGAGTCCCCAAATAAGGATGAGGTGAGGTAGTAAATGATTAGGTCAAGAGGATAAAGTGAAGTTTCCAAGTCAAGTGTGGGTGAAGTAAAAAGGATGTAGGTCAGAAAATTTAGGGGTAGGGGGTAGGAAAAGGACTAAGCAGGATAACTTACAACAGTTAAAAGGAACTGATGCTGGTCACAATGGGTTGACCACAGTAAGCTAGGGCACAAGACCAATGTAGGTCAAGGTAAAACCGTCGCCAGTCAAGTCAGGTAGGCTATAAAAAAGGAAATTTCTACTTTTTAAGAAATCATTTATCACTTGCCAAATAGGATAAAATGACAAGTGAGAGAGAGAAAGGTTAAAAGTGTCCATGTAGAATGGAGAGTTGAGTTAGTGAGCGGTGTAACAGGTGATTGGTAGTCCAAAGGTGGATCCATGAGATTAGATTGATTGATTGAGTTGGTTGGAGGTGAGGAGGTTAATTAGGTAATGGAAAAGGTAGGAGAGGGGTTGGGTGGACCACTGGTGCAACAAACTGACATACCATCATAGCGATGGTAGAATAATGAGGTAAGAGTCAACCCTTTCTTTATTTTGTGAGTTAGATTGGTTTAGAAACTGGGGTTTGGGAAAACAGGTTTGGGAGGAAATGAATTTTGAATTTGTAGGAGGGAAAATCAGGTTAAATAGGAATGGAGAGAGAGGTGGGTGAGTGAATGAGAGGTGGGAAGGGGTTATTGATGTCAAAATGGGTGGGTAGAAGGGTAAAAGAGGGAGGTTTTTTGGAAAAAGTAGGGTTTGGGTGTTGCGGTTTTCACAGCGACAGTGATCGGCATCGGTCAAGGGTTAGCTGATGTCGGTGGTGGTGAATCGGTATCGGTCACGAAACAAGTGACCGATGCCGGTTTATGGGGGACCGAGGTTAGTTAGAGATAACTGGTACCAGTCATGATTTGGGGAAAAGGGGGCCAAAAGTGCCTTAGGTTGGGTGGGTGATATAGGTAGTGGTAAGTAAGAGATGTTTTTAGGAAAATCATAACATAGGTAAAGGGTGAAAATAAGTAAGGGTGAATGATAGTGGGTTATGATTGGGGTGGGTAGATAGAAGATGTGATATGAAAGTAAGGAGGTCTAGGGAAAGAGAGGTAGGCTGGTAAGTATAGGTGAGGTGTCGAGGGTAATTGTGGGTATGATTAAGGTGGAGTAATGTGATGTTTTTATAGATATGGGTGAGATATCAGCTGAGGATACAAGAGAGGGTGCCACCCCTAGTCTTGAAAGTTCATGGGGCTACAACGATCGAGGAATGGAGGCATGTTGTAGATGTGGGCCTGATTGGGGTCTGACGCTACCAAAATGTAGTCTAACAGCCAAGTTTGATGGTCACGCTCATCAATAGATGGGATTAAGAAACCAACACATTCCACCTACTGACGGGGGAGATGACAGTACCCTGGAGGACATACAGGATCATGTGGTTATTGATATTGGGGACACATGTATATTCAATCTCCTCAAAGGAATTTGAGGAGTTGATGCTGATAGTATTTGGTGAGGGAATGGTGGAGATGACATTCCACAGTGCTAGCTTGAGTTATGGAGAGATGTACCTAGCCCATCCAGAGGAGATGAGGCTAGTAGTGTTATTAATGGAGGCATTCTACTATTTTACACTACTAGATGTAGAGGTTGGGAGATTCCTATGATCACTGATGGGGGTGCTACATGATATGATGATGGAAAAGACCTACTTTGTATGGGCGCTAGCATTCTTGGTGCAGTTATATAGAGAGTTATGGCTGTATGGGCAGCTCTGTAGGTTCAACATATGTTGCACATTTGTTCTTCACTGTTGGGCCTACGAGCACATTGTGTCTGTTCGTCCGATTTCTATTCCCTGGGAGGATGCATTTAAGCCTTTTTTTTGGGTGGGGTGTAGGTGATGGGTGCCTATGATGGGAGAGAGTCGAGTAGGAAAGACTACACATGATGTAACATATTATAGGTGGTTACTGGAGGGATTGTCCGGCATGGACATTATTTTAAGACTGTATTTGGGTTATCCCTCATATAGAAAGATGGATGATGAGTTAGATGACTTATAGCTACTCAAATGGATTGAGGGGCACCGTGTAGGGGAGCATGAGACGATCCCAGTAGATAGGGTCAAATGACAGTTTGGGCTACTACAGGATATACCACCACCCTTCCCATAGTATAGGAGGGATGATGTGGAGAGACCAATGCCACTACTACAGCCAATAAGACCTACAGGGCAGGAAGAGCAGGTGATAGACCGGTGTATCGATGATGCCGAGGTGACTGATAGGTATAGACAATGGTTGGTGACTCATTTATGAGTAGTACCACCTAGGCTGCGGCAGCCAGATTTAGATACCATCACTATTCAGAGAGATTCCCTATAGGGGCAGGTAGCGACCTTGATTACATAGTTGGGGATGGTGCAAGGGTAATTAACAGGTTTAGAGGAAGAGGTGGCCACCCTACATGTACAAGTGGCTAGTCTATAGTCCTAGATGGCCCAGGGTGGAGATGGTGATGATGATCAAGTGACCACCCTACATGCATAGGTTACAAGTTTGCAAGGTCAATTGGCCACTGCACAGGCAAAAATTGAGGCATTACAGGCCCAGATATAAGCACAGGGTGTGAGGTAGATGAAACCACCACATACACCAGCACAAGGTCCCAGTTTACAGGCGGGGATGGGAAAGGGTCCCATAGGACATGTATATGGTTAGATGCCAAGGGAGCCACCATAGACAGTACCCATATCCAAATTATGGGATGCCCTAGGTGAGGCTAGGTATTACTAGGATCAGTTGATGGTGGTGGGGATAGATTTTCTATCCTACGGAGAGTACAAGGCACAGTAGGCCTCAAGTGAGAGGACTAGATCCCGCACCAATAGTGTGGAGAGCATAGGTGTCCATTGAGCTCTAAGACAGGATCAGGGTAATGCCACCAGTTCATGGAGTCTAGCCCTAGGTGATGCACCCACATGGACCCAGCCATGACCCATGATGGGAGGCGAGATGTTAATAGGATGCTAGATAGGAGCTGATGGGGAGGAGGAGATGAGAGAGACCGATATGGAGGATATCCGGTGGGATGATGCCTAATGTATGTCCCTCCATTTTGATGTAGTTATTCATTTTTTATTTATACCAGCCTATGTACCGAAGAAAGTGAGAATGTATAAAAGAGTTTGTGCATTTTTGATCATATAATGGCCTAGGTGCCGAAGATGGTGAGGCTAAATATGAGAGTTTTTGCATTTTTGATCATATACCAGCCTGCGTTCTGAAGATGGTGAGGCTGTATATGAGATTTTTTGAGAGATGCATATTATTTGGTATCAGTGCATAATGTATGGATACACAAATTTATATGATGAGATGGATGATTTGGTGATTATGGTCATGATGTGTACATGTTTGTGTTTATCTTGCTATTTTGATTTTTATATGTGATGGAAATCAAGTAGTACATATATCATACAGTCAAGTCATAGGCATGGATCGAGTCAGGTTGTTGGTTTAGGCATGGATGAAGTCAGGTCATTGACATGGATTGAATTAGGTTTGACTTAGGTTTGATGAAGTTTAGGTCGGTTAGGTATGGTTGGGTTGAGTTTGGCTCAGTTTGTAATTCATTAATTTGTGTAATTAATGATGATATGGGTCACTTAAAGATGTGTTATAGTAACATGCATGATAATGGTAAAGAATTATTAGACATAATGAATGTATGAATGATGATGGTAAATATGTAAAGCAATCTGTTGTTTGTTTGGTGTAATTTCTAATTATTGATATAAAAAGGAAAGTAACTAAGGTAGGATGTAATTAGGAAAGGGAAAGGAGAATTGATTAGGGTATAGAGTGGCCGAATTAACCTTCAAGGGCCACATGACCTCGAAGTGCTGCCTACATATTCCCAGCAAAAAGGGACCTCAGGCCGATGTAGTTCTCCCATAAGCCAGGGAAAAATTGGAGGTATGAGTATGGGCTGGTAGGTTATAGGCATGATTGAGTCAAGGTATTTTAGGGATGGTTAAATTGTGGGAAAATAAGTATGGGTGATGTTAAGCTGATTATGGTGTAAGAGGAAAATTTCCTAGAGATAGGTGTCAAGGATCTAGTCTTATTTAAGATGATCAATATGTAATGAAAAAGGTTTAAAAAATAAGAGGAGGCAAGAAAGCCACCTGATTGGTACGGATCAGAATGGGTGGGTCATACCTTAGATAGGCTGATGAACATAAGACCCTAAAGACATTACATGATTGATTATTCTAAAGGTGAAGATTAGTCACATGATCACCAAATGTCACAGTTCCAGTAGGTCCCTTGAGGCAGTAGGAAACAAAAGTATGAATGGTGAGAGGGTGAAAAGTGGTTAGGGTATATGGTATGGGGTAGCATGCCTTTTGGTAAGAGATCCCAGATCATAAGGGGCAAGTGCATGATGATTTTTTTTTTGTTTGACTTGTATTTGAGATAGATTTATCAATGTAGGAAGTCTATATGGGATGAGAAATGTAACTCCTTGAGGTCTTTGCAAAACTGATCAATGCAGGAAGCTTCAGATTCTTGCTTTTTTTTTTTTTTTGGAGCAAGCTTTACATATCTATCCTTCAAGGGAGCAGTCTATTTACAACATCAATGTACAAAGAAATATGTCCTTTCTGAGGGAGTCATATTTTTATTGGAATTTCAACTCAAGGAGTTGGATCCCATGTGAGGACATTTAAGTTGTGGACAAGACTAAGGTGAAGAATTGGATTCTTGTTCAGAAAGCAAGGTGAAATGACCATGGGATCCCATCTAAAAGCAGATGAAAAGTATCCATAAGAATCATGCCATGTGCAACACCGTGGTACACATATTTAAGAGAAGATATAAGAGTGATGGGTATGCACATGATTCTTGTTTAACCATTGGCAATGACATAGTGAAAGGAGGGAAGTGAATGGTGCTTAAGGGACGAGCATGAAAAGGGGAAAAATGTGAGGTAGGACTAAAATTCAACAATAGAATGGTAAAAGATGCAAGGCATTAAGGGGCCCAAGTTCGGGTTTACCATCTAGTAAAGATAAACGATAAGTACCTGATCCATAAGTATGAGTCATGATGTATGGTCTAAGCTACTTAGGAGTGAATTTTCCCCATTTACTTTATTTTTATTTGGTTACATGTTGATTTTCTTTCAGGACAAGGTCACTGACTTGAAAGGTTCGTTCATGGACATGTTTTTCATAGGCACGTTAGATAATTTTTTGGTAAACTTGAAGATGGTCAAGAGCATTAAGACAACGTTTTTCTAATAACTCAAGTTGTGCTAAATAGTCCTGGTGGAAGTCATCATCATTGAGAATGTCATGGAGAGAAATGTGAAATGAGGGAATCTGGACTTCGAGAGGCAGAACAACCTCTATACCGTAGACCAGAGAAAAGGGTGTGGTAGCAATGGAAGTGTGAATAATAGTGTGATATGCCCATAGGGCAAAAGGAATGTGTGTATGCTAGTCCTTCCTAGTATCATTAACCAATTTTATGAGAAATTTGTTTAGGGTTTTATTAGTGGATTTAGCTTGGTCGTTGGTTTGTGAGTAATACAGTGATGAGAAAATTACCTGAATACTAAAGGCATAACAAAGTTTCCAAAAGGTTTAATATTTTAATTTTTTTCTGTTATCAGTGATGAGGTGATGTGGGAAACCAATGTGATAGATGATGTGATGATTGATGAACTCAAATATGTTCTCAGCCTTTGTGGAGATGATAGGTATGGCTTAAACCCATTTGGTGTAATATTTGGTAGCAATGATTAGCCATTGATATCTCTAGGAAGAATGGGGATTGATCTCTTTGAAAAGATCCAAACCCCATTGAGAGAAGGGTCAAAGGTCACGGGTGACCTGTAAGCCATGACTGGGTGTATGATGAAGATTGGTATGTTGTTGGAATTTTACACAACACTTAATGTAGTTGCAACAATCATGGTTAAGGGTCAACCAGTAGTAGCCTAGGTGAAGAATATGCTTAGCAATAGCAAGGCCACTAAAGTGACCTCCATATATGCCATCATGAATTTCCTTAATGGTCTAAGGAATTTCAAAACTCGTAAGGCACCGTAAGAGAATACCATCAAAGATGGGATTATAGAGGAGGTCACCCATGATGACGTAACGAGAGACCCTTGTAAGAAAGGTGTGTTATCTATTACGAGTGATGTTGGGAGGTAATATAGAAAATGAAAGATAGTCTATGTACTATTTATACCAAAAGTCACTCGGGTCGGGAGTGGTGGTTCCGATAGAGTAAACTTCACCAGGTAAATAAGAGGGTGATTAGAGTCTTTATACGGTGACAAAAAGATTTTAGAGTCGACGGGTGAAGTAGGTATCTGAGAAGCCAAATAGGCCATGGTATCTACAAATTTGTTGGTAGAATGTGGGATGGTATGAAGGGTGTAATGGTTGAAGGTGGTCAAAAGCATGTCCACATGATGTTTATACTTTTGAATTATCTCATTACGACACTAGTATATACCATTGACTAGGTTTACAACCAATTGATAATCACCAAAGATGTTGATTTACTTAACATCTAAGGAGTAAGCAACCTAGAGACCCAATATGAGTGCTTTGTATTCAACAATATTATTTTTACAATCAAAATTGAGTTTGAAACAAAAAGGCATGGGTTCACTATTAAGCGGAATGATGATAACACCCACCCCACCCCCATGCCAACACTTGGAACCATCAAAGAAGAATGTCATTTGGTACGCAAGTTTTTCCAGGGAGAGGGTAGCAATTGAATCATCTAGAAAGTCAAATTTAGAGGGTTGATCCCCAGAAATAGGAGTGTTAGCCAATTGGTCAGCAATAGCTTGGCCCTTGATGGAATTTTGATGGATTAATTCAAGTTCGAGGTCATCCAAAAGCATAAGCTAGCATGCGGCACATTTATTTTGGTAAGGTTTGGCATACATGAAGTGTAAGGGGTTGGTATTGGTCATGACATAGGTTTTGTGGTTAAGTAGGTAATGAAAAAGTTTGGTGGCAACAAAAACTAAGGATAATCAAAGTTTTTTAGCAAGGGTGTATTGGGTTTCGTAGTTTAGAAGAGAACAACTTATGTAATGAACCTCTTGCTCCCTATGTTGTTCATCCTAATGAGTAAGCATGGCCCCTAAGGAGTGATCAGTAGCAGAGATGTATAGGTATAAGGGTTGACCATATTTAGGTGGAATGAGTATGGGTGGTTGTAGAAGGTATTGTTTTAAGGCCTCAAAATCTTTTTGGAAATCATCATACCATTTAAAGGAGACATCCTTTTTAAGGAGATGATGAAATTATTGACACCGATTGGACCATTGTGAAATGAAATGGTGAATAGAAAACAACTTACCTTGTAAGCTATGGAGTTTCCATAGATTAGTGGGTGGAGGAATTTCAAGAATGGCCCTGACTTTAGCAGGGTCAACCTCTATACCACGTAAGGAAACGATAAATCCCAGAAGATTTCTCGACATAAATGTGAAGACACACTTCTTGGGTTGAAGGCAAACACAATACTTAATGAGGTGGTCAAAGATGGTTTTTAGGATGACAAGGTGTTTGGAGCAGTGTTTAGATTTGGCAAGGAGACCGTCCACATAATCTTCCAATATACAATGCATGATGTCATGGAAGATGTAATTCATATCCCGCTGATATGTGGCACCAACATTTTTAAGGCCAAAAGGCATCACTCGATAGCAGAAGGTCCCCCAAGGGGTGATGAATGTGGTTTTGTGTTGATCCTCTAGGGCAAGCAATATTTGGTTATAACCTGAGAAACCACCCATGAGTGCTAGCATCTTGTGACCAGTGGTAAGGTCAACTAGTTCGTCAATACCAGGTAGAGGAAAGTCATCTTTTTGGAAAGCTAAGTTGAGGTCACGAAAATCTATGCAAATGCGAAGTCCCCCTGTCACCTTATTGATAGGGAAAATGTTAGAAATCCAATGGGGATAATCAATGGGTAAGATGAAGGAAATGGAAAGAAGGCACTGAAGTTCTTCTTTAACCAGAATAGAAATGCGAGGGTGCATTTTCCTCAACTTTTAATTTACAGGTTTGGCATTAGGAATGGTTACGATATTGTGGACCACTATGGTGGGGTCAATACCAGGCATGTCAGCGTAAGACCAAGTGAAAGCATGGTTATGGTTTTTGAGAAAAGAAGTGATGGCTTCCTATTCAATAGTATCTAAAGATTGACCAATCTTTAGAATGTGTGGGTCATCCTGAGTATGAATGTTGATCTCGATAGTCGATTCATTCAACATGGTTCACATCTCAGCTAGTAATGATTGATGAATAAATGAGTCTTTTGCACCAAGGTAGGTGAGTATAGATTCATCATCCTAACATTGAATGACGTTAATAGAAGGTGTATCGTCATCGATCATTTTAGGGTACATGAACAAAAGAGAAGAGGGATCCTCTCCCTCGTGTTGATAAATCAGAGACCCCAAGGAAATGGTGTGTATGCAAAATTTTTTTAGGGGGGATGGATTCTGGATCAATCGATTCTTTTGGTGAAGGTGGTGAAGAAGGTAGGGTGGGTGAAGGTGGAGAAGGGCTGATGTCCTCAATGAGTTCAATATAAGCCTTCTTGGTAGGTGGTTTGGAAAATCTGATACCACTACGGTCGTTATGTTTGTGGGTAGTACATGGAATAATAGTGTGATGACCCTACTCCTAAAATCCAAAACCAAAACCCTTCCACATACATCGGTGTAAGAAGGTGTGGGTGAAATGGAAGTTGGTGAATTATTGGAGGTCAGCCGAAAATGGGCAAGTTTTTGATGGTGGTTTAAGTGTATAAGTGGTAGTATCAATTCCCTCATATGTGAGATTAGTGCGAAGATGGGGAGGACCATAAAGGATACGCTCTCCTATGCAGTGATCATAATGAGGGTGTTGGTGAAGGCTTCCATATTCTTGTGGAGTAAGGAATGTGTTGATACTATATAGGTAGTACTCACCCAGAGTGAGGTGTTGGAAAACATCTTCCAAGGGATCAGTGGTTGATATGTGAATGGCTAGGATAGATGATGTGTCAGAGGTCATATCAGAGGTGGAGCCTACCGATTGGGAGGTAGACGAGTTGGTTGTGGAGGTCAAGGATGCGGTAGGAATGGAGGATATAGGTGCGGTTGAGGTAGCGGCAACACTGGTGAGTGGAGGTGTAGGTGAAGAGGAAGTGGTCATGGAGATAGATGCCGTAATGGGTATGAGAACATCATTGGGTTGGTAAAGCATGTTGCAAGTTTTGAAAGGTGATGGGTTGGCTTAAATGGTATAGGTGTGTCCTTCATTGTCAAACTTTACACAATGGTGTAAAGTGGAAGGAATAGAACCCATGACAAAAATCCATGGTCTACCAAGCAATAGGTTTTATTGAAATTCCCCCTCTAAGATGTAAAATAACACTGGAACAGTATGGGGGCCCACGCAAACATGGAGGATGACGGTGCCAAGTGTAGAAGTGATAGCATTATTAAATAAACGTAACATGATAGGATGTTTATGCATACAATTGTTAGGTATGTGCATTTGAGTGAATACATGGGATGAGATGATGTTAATGCTAGCGCCCCCATCAATCATAACATGTCATACACGTATATTATCGACATGGATGGAGATGAAAAGGGTTGGATCTGGGTCATTTTTTTGGTGTGGTGTGATCTCTTCATCTAAGAAGCTGAGGGCGGCTACTTGGTGAGTAGGTGAAGGTGTATAATAAGGTGGTAATATGGTGAGAGAGGCTACATGATGAGGTATAATAATGGATGCTATGGGTGTAGGGTCATTGAGTAAAAACTCAATCGATTGAAGAACCTCCATGAGAGCTTAACGATGGGATTTAGAGGTTTGGATGAGGTCATATAGGAACATTTTGAGGGGGGATTGGTGTAATTGTTTGAGCATGGCACGATGTGTAACCCCCTTGGAAATAGGATATGTGGGGCCGCAGATAGTGACTTTAGGTGTGGGTGTAGATGGTATGTTGGGTATAGGGTTGGTTGATGGGTCGGTTGCCTTTTCTTTTCCTTTGTCCTTCTAAGTGTGGGTAGCAATGTGGATCATGTTGATTTGAGGTGGGGAGGTAGGTGAAGTAGGCGAGCCATGAATGGTGTACCAACATGAAGGGAAGAAGCTAAGGGGTGGGAAGGAACCTTGTGAAATGAGTTGGGAACCTTGAAATTTGGGTGGAGGTTTGGTGAGTTCTCTGATGCGAAAAATGTTAATTTTGAATCTTGGGGGTGGCTCTAAGAGTTGTGGAGGTGGAGGTTTTGGTTGCTGAGTAGGCAATGGGGGAAGAACTGTAGAAATGGGTACTGGAAAAATGGGATCCTCATCAAGAAGGTCATCATCATCAAAGTTTTCTTTAGGAGGACACAACTGGATAAGAACAATTTTCAAAGCCTTACAGTTCTCTACGTCATGTCCTCGTACATGATGGTAGGTGTAAAATTTTTTGTCATCAAACCCCTTTTGTTTGGGTTTGAGTGGGTCGTAAGGTCTAAGAGGGGGTAATGTGATGACAACAGCTTCATGGAGGTTGGTTAAGATTTTGGGAAAGGATTCCTACTACTGGATCACAATGGGAAGTGAATGTGCGTTTGGGTGCAGGTGCGGCTGACTATATAGGAAGGGTATTTATAGGAGGGGGAGTGGGTTGAGCAACGGTTTTAGGTTGCTGGTGTGGTCTTAGGTGTTCATCATGTATGCTTGGGTAGGGGCATGGTAGATGAAATGGTAATAGAGTGTGTAGCTGGTTAGATTACCTTATTGGAGGGTAGAGGATTTTTTCCTTTAGGTTGCACCTTCTTGGGTAAAGGTGATATAAGCACCCAATATCTATAGGGAAAAGTGGATGGTGGAAGAGGGCGAGTTACCCCACGGGGATAACCAAGGTGCTATGAAGGTAGATGGTGTGGGGCGCGCAGGAGGTGTGAGGGAAAGAGATTGAATTGTCGTGCGTAGTGAAGAGATTATGGATGGTATAGGAGGTATGGGTGGTAAAAAGTGTTGTAGGTGTGGGTGGGAAGTTGTGTTGAGGAACTTGTGTATGCTAGAGATTTGAAAGAGAGGAATGGTCTGTTACGTTTTTAGTTTACCATCGGGTGGAGGTTTCTTAACCAGGCCAGAAGGGTGAGGTCCTAAGACAGACAAAAAGAGGTGAAGATGATGAAGGTGTGATTAGCGAGGTTGGGGTACGAGATCTAGGGGATTGGTTCTTTTGTTTGGGGTCCTAATCAAGTTTGGTGTTAAGTTTTGAGGATGCAGCTAAATCTAATTTGATGGGTGGATGAGTGATACTAGTCATTGGGATGACCCCTAAACTAGTAATAGGTTTAGGCAACAAAGATGATGTAGGTGTAGTTTTGGATGTATAAACATGTTGAGTTATGAGTAGTGGTGTGAATTAAGGCTGTGAGTGCTGTTGCACGAGAATTCATGATAGTTGTGATTGTGTTTGGTTCGATCAGCCGAACTATTTTTGGATAGATAGTGGAAGTGTCAGCGAGTGACATATTCATTTGTGTTGAGACTGGAAGTAGAAGATACCCCCAAAGTAAGGCTCTATCCACATAATCTAGGTGATCAACTAAGCATGAGAATGAAAACTGCTTGTAGGTGAGGTCGATGTGGATCCAATGATGATTCTCATAAAAATGTGTCTTAGAAATGGGGAATTCGCTAGCTTTAGACCTTTGTGAGTAAGAGAGATGAAAGTAAGTCCATAGGATATTGGGTGGCTGATGGAGAATGGTCACCTAGAGGCAAGTGGCATTTATACTGGATCTTTGATAGGTGGAGGAGATGATGGGTGTTCCTTTGAAGGTGGAGGAGATGAAAAAGTGTCTCCCCTAGGTCAGGGAGGTACTGCTGGTGATTGTTCTCTAGGTGGAGAAGCTAGAGGTGAAGTGGTCTTGATGTTAAATGAAGGCTCCATCACATGTGAGGGAGGAAATGAAGGGTGTTCCTCTGTGGGTGGAGGAATAGTTGAAATGGGTTCAAGTGTTGGTGGAGGACTTCATGTTAGGATTTCCTCTATGAAAGGAATATGGGGCAATTAGGAAGAAACTGGTGCATCATTGAAAATAACATGGACCTCGTACAGGTATGGCCATCATTAGTTGAGGTCTCTCCAGTTTTATCAGAAGAAGGGTTGTGATTAGGAAACAATTTCTTGAAGATGTGCAGGTTTTAGTTAGCAGGTGTGTTCAGATTATCCAAGACTAACTCTCCATTCTCAAGAATTTCCTGGACAATGTTCTTGAAAGTGATGCAATTGTCAAAATATGACCTTTTACCTGATGATAGTTGTAGAATTCATGCTCTTTGTACCACGTGGGTGCGGGGTGAGAGGGATCAAAACCAATGTGCATTTTTATGAGAGGAAGGGTAATGGCCCCAACTTTAATGATCTTTTCTAAGATAGAAGAATAAGGCTCCCTAATTGAAGTGTATTTCCCACCTTCTCGTCTGAATTGAAAGGTCTGGATAGGAGAAAGATTTGATGAGGGCTTAGCCTAATTTGATGGATGAGTTGGGAAGCCTTGAGTACCACTATGTTAGTGGCTCCCTTTGCTTTTGAATAATTATTTTGTGGTTTCAAAGAAGAAGAAGTATCATTTGACTTAAATGTTGAGTTCTTATTGCGTAGTTGAATTTTATTTTCTTCGATGCCTAAATCTCTAGTTTCTGTGCCATATTGAATGCCTCATCGAAGGTTTGGAAAGTCTACACCTGCATGGTTGGCGAGATATGTCTAGCACAAGACTGAGTGAAAATATCTATGAGCTTGGTTTGTGGTAACTGGAATGTGAGTTGATTGATCATGTATGCCAATGAGCGAAAAAATCCGTGATAAACTTGTCATCATATTGACACGTAGAGTAGAGGTGAGTCATGGTAACCTTCTTAACAAAATTGATGGAAAAGTGATCAAAGAAGGTTTGGCCTACCTGATTAAATGAGAAGATAGAATGTCTAGGTAACCCACTATACCAATCTAATGTGGGTCTTGTCAGAGACATGGGAAAGGTCCTCAAAAGCAAGGCATCATCATGGGCGATCAGATAACAACCATGTTTGAAATACCGCAAGTGCTATTACGGGTCCTCTTTGCTATTGAAGTAGTTAAATTTAGGCATTTCCCAATGTACGGGATATGGACAAATATGAATAGATGGGTGTATAGGCTCATTCCAAATTTCATCGTAGGTAAGAGAATTACGCGAGTTGGAAACCCATGCCTCCAGTTTCTGCATCTTTTCCATCATTAACTTGATTAGGTCATTAGTAGGAGGTGATGGATGGGTACCTCCTATAGCATAAGAGGGTTGGTGTTGGGTATATGATGGTGGTGGCATTCCAATATATGGTGATGCAACATAAGTAGGTTAAGAATGAGGGAGTGAGTTAGGGGGTACGTACCGAGAATGAATGATAGATGAAACATGAGGCTATTGATAATACGTATATGGAGGTGGAAGGGTCGTGGTGACCCTAGTAGTGCTGGGGGCCAAGGATTGTGTAATAGAAAGGACAATGTTTTGAAAAGGGGTAGGGGTCACTGACACTAGGGGTGGTTGTTTTGCTATGGTTATATGTGTGACAATAGGTGTGGATGAGGATATCTTTTGGGTGGTTAGAGAAGGTATAGTGGATGTGGTGGGTGCAATAGATGTGGTAGATGTGACGGTCATAGTAGGTATAGGGCTGAGCTCTGAAACAATAGGAGGCAAGGTAGGTGCAGGTAGTGTAGAGCTAGAAGGGGATAACATAGGAGTAGGAATGAGTATCGGGGCGATGGATATAGGCATGTCATATATCAACTAAACCAAGGCATCTCGAGTGAATGAGTGGGAGAGATATAACTGTAAGGTGACAGGGTTCTGGTCAAGGAGTCATGCGAACTCCTCATCACCTGTGGCGATAGAGATAGGTTGAATAGGCTCCATGGGTGAGTGAATGGAGGGTGGTGAAGGACTAGGTGGGAGTGTTTGATAGCTAGCATGGAATATAAGGGTGTTTGATTGGTAATGCGTCAACACCATGTGAACAAGTGTTGATCTAGTAGGACTAATTTCTAAAAATGACACAAAAATATAGTAGAAATAGGGAAAAATAGGTAGTGGTAGGTGGATTGGGGTAAAAATGTTAACTAGAAAAATATATAGGCTACCTGATGTCGATTTAGGTAAACTGATGTTGGTTAGGGGTAACCATGGTTGGTCAAAGCTAACTGTAGTTGGTCACTATAAAAAAATAGTAGTTTGCCAAAACAAGGCAAAAGGCTAGTAATCTATTAGGTAGATAAGCTATAGATGGATTTTATCAGGACAGAGAAGATGATGAGAGTTACAGAGACTCTAAATGATAAATAATATGGCATAGATGTCCTTTTTGGTAGGTTAACCAAAATAACAGAAATCGACGCCGGTTGGGTAAAACTGATGATGCTCAGAGGGTAACAGACGATGGTCGTTTGACCGACACCAGTTACTGTGAAATTGAAACAGAGATGGAGAAAAAAGTGGTTGTGATTAGAAGTCAAATGTGGAATCAAACCCAGAATTCTAAGAATGATGAAAATAGGGTCCAGGCACACCTAGATGAAGTTGGAATACACCAACTATGACTAGGAGCATGCAAGAAAAAATAAAAGATGAAGAATGTGGCCTCTCACCTCAAAACACAAGCCAAGTAGAAATAGTAAGAAAAATATGATCCTAAGAGTGATTTTTCTATTATGTTTGTCCATCTTATGCTATTAAGGACTGGCTCATCAACTTCAAAATAGATTTTTTGGTGAGGAAGGCTTCCTACGAAGAAATATATCTAAAGGGAGAGGTTTCAGGTATGTTATGGTGGGGGCGGGCCATCCTCTAAGATAACGACTCGATAGAAGTAACGAGATGGGTTTTGTAGGCACCCATAATTACGCCTAAGCAATTTAAATACTTAACTTGCACTAATTATCCCCTTTCTCACAAATCGACGACATATCATCAAAAGCGCTTGTATTCCCTCTTGTTTTGTGATTAATTAATTACAATACGCTAATTGATTAAGTCTCCTATCCAACTAACAACCTAATTAACAACCTTCCATTAATTATTTACCCCTTCTATCTAGACTAATTAATTATTATTAATTAATTAGCCTTTCACTTCATTTAACTAGTAAATCAATATTTAATTGATTTAATCCCCTCCTAATAGCCTAAATCATACTAATATTCCTCTAATCAACTTCTATAAGCTTACATCTAACTATTAATTAATCACCTTTGATCAATTAAAACACCCCCCAACTCCCATGACTTGCTAAGCATAAATTAAACCCTTCTAAAGTAATGTTACCTTTAATAAAGCAACCTTATCCATTCCTAATCATGTTTTACCTTTATCCCACATGCAAAGGGATCAAGTGTTTCCTTTATCCATTGCGATATATAAGGAACCCTCCTTCTACCTTTTTACACAGACCTAAACTTCTTAAGAGAGAAAATGCAAAGCATATAGCAAAGAGACTAAGAGCTTGCATTTTGTCTTCTTGAGAGGTCACCATTGTTAAGAGCTAAGCTTCCTATTGTTTCATTTTTTAAGGATCAAACAAGCAATTTTTGATTGCCATTGGAGCTAAATAGGTCCATGCATTTTGTTGGTAATCTAGGAGAGTAGAGATTTTAAATAGCATGCTAGTTTTGATCTTATATTTTCAAAGTTATAATATTAGTTTAGATCTTGTTTAGATCCTTATCTTGATGGTGCTTATGCTTTGTTTTAGCTAGATTGTAGAACTATTTTAGGTGGTAGTTCTTGCTTCATTTGATTTATCACTAAGCAAAGTACACTTGCACACATTTGGCATGCCCGGTGGGACATTTAGTCCCATGGCATTTTAGTTTAAGTTTCATTGTTTTGTCTAATTTTTGATATGCACATGTAGTAATTAATGTCCATTTTCTTAAGAATTTCTGCTAATTTGATATGTGTAACTTCATCTTCATAGCCATCATTTTAATGGGTAATTTTCATTCTTAAGATAACTTGTCAAATTTTAAGATATTGTGAGTTTTCTTGTGTTTTTTGCCGTATTTTGGTTGCAAGTCTAGCGCAGGCACTTTTTTAGGAGCGGAGGCACGGTTTTTGTGGCACACACGCCTCTCTAGTGGCACAAGCACACTGTAAAAAACTAGTTCTCTATTTACCAACCCTATTGCATGCGTGCTAACCCTGACACACACACCCTAACCAGCACATGGATGTACTAACTTGGAAGCAGACGTCATTTCGTATTGTACCTTCACTGCATTCTGAAACCTGTCAGATCGGTGCACACACCCTAACCAGAGTGCACACACGTTTTTTTAGTGGTGCAGACACATTTTTGGTAATGAGGACATTCTGTTGGAATTTGGGAGTTGTTTTATAAAGTGGTGGCGCACACGTTTTCCTGGTAGCGCACACGCTTTACTGGTGGCGCACATGTTTTCCCAGTAGCGCGAGTGTTCTATCTATTTTTTAGTCTATTTTTCTCGAAGGTGGCGCATACATTGTTTCTGTGGTGCACATGCCTCTCTGGAGATGCATAGGTGCATGGTAAGAAAAAAATACACAGAGTGGCACATGCATTGATTTTTTTGGCACACACGCCTCTTGAATGGTGGCAGGTGCACTATAATTTGAAAAAATGTAGATTGGTGTATATGCCCCTGAACCCACACGTAGGCAGCTAAAACAGGGGCGAAAGTGTCATTTCATATTTTTAAAATTAATGTGTTAAGGTTCTAACATTATTATAGGTTTTATCTAATCATGTACTTGTCTTTGGTAAGCTATTTTTACATGTTTGTACTTGATTAGATAATATTTTGCATTGTTTACTTATAGGAATAAGATCACATATGCTCTTCCCTCATGTCCCTTGGGGTGATCTTGGGAATCAGAAATGATTCTTAAGTCCTTTTGATGCTTTGAGGTTGTTAGGAATATTTGAGTTGGAATTGGTTAACTTGGTGTAGTTGAATTAAAGTGTTTTTCCATTTTGATATCTTTTTGGATTTTGAAGACATCACGTATGATATTCTCTTACATCCTTGGATGATCAAGAGAATCAAAAATGGTACCTTCTCTTTTGATGGAAAACAACTAAAATTCGTCATACAAGACCAAAACACCATCGCTTGTCAAAGAAATGGAGGAATCAGAACAAAAATAAAAAACTACTAATACAGTTGTTATACAGGTTACCAAATGGTGTTCGAGAAAACCACATCTAATAAAAAAATATAAAACAAACAACATATTCAAAACACTGTATTATAGGTTTCAAAAAAGGGTACCTCCCTCTCTGCTCAACTAGAAAAAAACCCGATTGGCATAACGCTTTAAGCTACAACAATGGGGGTGGTTCCAGGAACCCCAAAGTAGTCCATGCAAGAGGGAACCTTGTGGATGAAATGGGAAGTGCTCCGCACTACCTATCTGAATAGTGATTCCCTTGTGAGATAGAGTTACAAGTTGTCCCTACACGACCCTTTTAAGTACATGATGGATGCATTTACTACCCACAGTTCTTGAAGGGGGAAAAGTTCAAAGGTACTCCCAAGACTAGTGAGTGTGACTATTTGGGTAAATCATCCCACTCGTGGATAATCTTTGATAACACCTAGGATCTTTGAGAGAACCACCTAGGAAAATATACTTTGGCCAGGAGTGCCCACTTTGACCTATTGTAAAATAGTCTTGAGTTGTGAACCATCTTTTTATTGTGAAACATGTGATGCATTTTTACTTTCACTTCCAAAGAAGCCAGCATTTTTTTTACTTGCCTTATCATGGTACCATTGCATAACAGAGATTGTAGCTTTGAATAAATATTGATTTTAAAGTTAAGGATAAATATCATTTTATAAACTAATAGTAGGTCTTTAAGACATCACTTGTCAGAATGTGATAAAACTTATACTATGAAATTATATACATGTTCAATTTTTTTTAATTTGATTTCAATATTTTTTGATGAAGTTATGGTGGGTAAACAAAAAGTGCTCTGTTTTCTTTATGTTTTCATACCACTTTCTAGACAAAATCATAAAAAATAAAATATTTCTCAAAAAAATACAAAATAAAATCTATCCCAAGATAAATAGTGGCATATAACTTCTCACCAAAGGAAAAATATATATATCAATTTTTGGTCATCCAAATCGCGGGAAAATTGATTACAATCTTATTGGTGTTATTAAAAAAAAAATCAAGTCATTGAATTTTGAGTGTTTAATATAGCTAAACTTGTCCATTTTTAAAAAAAATAGTAGTTTAGAAACTAGATTCCGGATGCTACGATTCATATTAGTATAATTTTTTTCTAATTTTGAGTGTATGCATTGCTAATAATCCCTACAATTTGATATTATGTTGTTATTTGCAATATGATGTCCACTTATGACCCCTTTTTTGTCCCCCAACTTGCTACACTTACCGAATTTGTTAATCAAAAGAAGGGTGAATACCTTTGTGTTACCAATCAACTATTTCTATCACTTTTATGTCCATTTTATGCCCATCCCTGTTTACGATTGGGTAAGTTAATGTCTAAAGTGTGCGGAGGCATATTCACATCATTGGTGGCCATTGTGATCTTGATACCCATGTCAAGGTCGTCATTGTAGTTAGGCATGGTTCATCATCTTGAACTTCCTTAGAAAGGTTAACTTGTTTGTATTCATATCACTACAATTTTGATATTTATGTCTTTTTTCTTGTAAACTTGACATAAATATCTATATTGTAAGGTTACGCAACACACATTTTTTAAACTATTCCTAGCTATACTTTGAGCTCTTTAGTTTGATTCCATTATTACCTCAATTTTGAAGAGTGATAGTGTGTTACAATTTGTGCGTGTTATATCAATACCACCTTGATATCAATACCTTACTTTCTCGTAAATTTTGGTCAACATATCTTGGTGATATTGTTGTGTCATTCATGAATTGTAATTGGCACTTTTTGAGATATAGGTTTTAATCGAGTTTGAGCTCACTCCTAGTATATCTTGTTAGGATGTCACATTGACTTTTTGTGTTTACTTACGTTTTGTTCATTCTCATGAAATTAGCATAAGTAAGAACATCTCGTTAATTATCTTGTGACGTGAAACTACTCTTTAAGACATAGTCTAGGATGTATTTCATTGGATAGGTTTAGGTACCAAACATTTGTGTCACTGGTGATTTATCACTCTACCACATTGGTATCCTCACATTTTTTTTCACTCATATTCTTGACAATACATCTTGCATTTCACTTAGTGGTGGTCACAAAGTTTTGAACACATTTAAACTTACCCTAGTGAAACTATCACAAAAACATGGCTCCTAAAACATGGTAGGACTCAAGAAGCAAACATACTAGGAACAACAAGTGCAATGCTTGGGAAGCCTCTAACAGACAAGGGTCAAACCCCTTCATTGGACATGATCTAGGACCTGTGTTTTCTGTGGAAAAAGAGATAGAAGATATGTTCGATCATAGTGGAAATGAATTAGAATCCCCACACGTAGAATTCGATTTTGACCCCACTTTATTAGATGAGTTTGTTTTCAGAAATAAGGATAGAGTGCTAGCACTGGTTGTAGAATTAGGGGCCAAATTGCCCACTGAAAATGAAACAATCCCACCTACAAATAATGCTACTGAGGAAGAATGCCCCCTTATCAATATGGAGGATATTTTGATGCATGGACATGCTTCTACCTCTAACGTAGGGAATGATAAAGTGGTGGGGCATAGAATACCCTTTATCAAAGTGCCACGTAGAAATAAGACAAAACATGAGATGGGTGAAGAACCTCCACAATATGAGGAGGAAGAACCTTTAGAAGAAGAAACCACAATTCAACAATAGATTAGTAACCTAAGCTAACAATTAGCTTTGCTAACCTCCCATGTATAGAAGGAAGCAAACAAGAATGTTCAAAAGTTGAAGCCTAAGGTTAAGATCAATGAACTCCATAGAGAAAACCAAGGAGAAGAAGACACATGGTATCATCACGTATACATCCCCGCTTCTCCCACTAGAGAATAATTTCTCACACAAGAGGTATAGTCTATGAAAAGTGACACTCACAAGCCTACAAGAGAGCAATATAGGGAGCATTAGAAAGTATCAATATGAAGAATTATGCCCCTATCCTTTTGACAAGACAATGATCCTTTAACCCTTTCCTAAGAAATTTGATATGCCAAAATTTGACAAATATAAAGGGAAAGGAGATCCACGGGATCATGTCAAATATTTCTATATGGCATGTCAAGAGGTATCTTATAGTGACAATTATCTCATCAGACTTTTCCCCAAGAGTCTCAGAGGCCAAGCCTTGGAGTGGTTTACATGTTTACCACGAGGATCAATTTTCACCTAGCCAGAATTGGCAGAAAGGTTCATGTGTCACTTCTCGTACAACATAGAGAGTGATGTCACCATGGAAGATTTATGTGGCACCAAGCAATTCCCTAATGAGACTTTTTCCAACTTCCTCCAATGGTGGAGAGGGATAGCTAGTTGCTTCCCTTGTGCTTTCCCTGAAAAACAGTTGGTTAGTATTTTCTTTCCCAACCTAAACCTGGATATAACTTTCCACCTCCAAATGCATTGTGTTCGCACTTTTTAGGAGGTCATCAAAAAAGGGGTTCAGATAGAGAAATCTCTCATTGCCAAAGGCACCCTCAAAACCCAATCTAGAGACAATCAAAATGTCCAAATCCATGGAGAAGCTGAAGGTCTTTAACAAAAATAAAAATGTGGTGGGAGATGGGATCACTAATTCCAAACGTGTTCAAATAGTCCAAACCGGTCAACCTTTTAAACTAACCAAGGGACCAATTCAACCACCACCAAAGTAGAAGAATGTTCACCTCTCTTAATGAACCTTTGTTAGTATACTAAAACAATTAGATATGGCCCACATGATGACATATCCTATGACGCAACCATTTGATGACAAACGCTCCAAAACCTTCATGGTACAAGGAGCATGAATATTGTGAAATGCATCGTGTCAAAGGACATAAGATAGACAAATGTCTATGACTTTGTCATTATATTCAAGACCTCATTGAACAATGGGGAAATAGAGGTGGATAACCCAGGGAAAAACACAAACACCTAACGAGAAAATAGGGATATATAAAGAACCATTCCCCAATCATGATAAGTCAGAGAAGTCAAAGCCGGATCAGGGAGAGTCATCCCAAGGTTATAAATTAGTGAATTACTTATACACCAAAAGAGACAACAATCATTATGATTCACTTATTGGATGTATTCTCTCTCCTACTGACCATGTCAACACTATCCAAATCAAGGGAAAGGACTAACATTGTGGTAACAAGGCATGCCCACCTCGTGATTCTAAAACCTTCTCCATCAACCCCACAAAATGGTAAATATAACCTTTTAGAACAACTTGAGAAGACATCTTCTAAGATTTCGATCTTATATCTTCTCAAGATATCCAATGTGCATAAAGACATTCTATACCAAACTCTTTAGGGTTGGGAGTGCCTTTAGAGGTCGATCCTACACACCTTCAAGCCACAGTGGCAAAGATCATATTAAATGAACAAATTTCCTTCAACCATAGGGAGATCCCTATTGGGAATCCAACACATAATATTCCTTTATATATTAAGGTATTTGTCACCCGCAGGAAGATCAAATGGGTGCTTGTGGGTAACAGATCTGGGTTGAACATTTACACACTCAAGTTGGTTAAACAATTAGGACATATATAGGTAGATCTTGAGTCCAATATCATCACCATCACCACATACGACAACATGGAAAGGGAATCAGTGGGCAAAATCACGTTGCCCATTGAGGTGGGTCCCACTTGCCATCAGACAAAGTTTCATGTCCTAGACTTGGAACTTCCATATAATATTCTTCTGGGCCGACCATGGATTCATGCCATGCAGGCCATGCCATCGACATTTCATCAATGTATTAAGTTGAAGCATGAGGGACACACCCATTACTATACAAGGAGATTCAGAGCCCTATCGCTCACTATAGAGCTCTCAATAGATTTGAATGAAAGGGCACATACGCATTTCCTTCCACTGATATAGTTGTCCCTCTCCAATCTAAAGCCATGAAATCCTCAGGTAGATTTAAGATTCTCTCAGTTCTTGTGCATCCGTGGGGCACATCTACATCAACATCTCCTTTTTATTCCTAGGAGATGAAAATCCTTGAATATGGTTGTGGATAATACAATGTACAACAAGTGCTCTTGGTTTCAGACCTCTCATTGTAACCTAAGACTAGATTCCAACCCAACTATCACTTCTAGAGACCTAGAAATGAATGCACCATTGGGTCATTCTTACCTGGAGGCTTGTTAGCTACGTAGAAATTGTTAGATCCACCTACAACTTAGGTTCCCAAAGGATACCCAACCATCCTGTTATCGATCCCCAGAATATGAGAAATCCAACAAAATGATGTACTCCATGGGCTACAAGGGCCTAAGATGTGGTAGAAATGAACAAGGACAGAGGGAGCCAGTGCCCCTTCCACATTTCAAAATAGAAAGATATGACATTGGGATTTTCACCCTTAGAGAGCACACCCCAATGATCAAGATGCTACTTGTTCTGAATGTGAGGATAGCTCTGACTATCTAGATAGTGATACAGATTCCCATTGTAGCCAATATAAGGATCTAGCTTCCAAAAACCTATTCATGAACAACGTTGTCCTAACCATAACACCCACAGAACCAACCCTTGACCTTGTTTACCCTTCCCTTGTTGAATGGGACTAACAATGTCACATGTCGCTAGATTTATTCAAGAATGATGAAGATATCGTAGATTTCATGGGCATTCGGGATATGATTCCCATTGGAGACCACAAGAAGGGTTTCTTTATTGACTTGGATACCTGTGCCTACTTCACTAAGGAGGCTGAGCTTCGTGGTCAGAAAAACTTAAAGGAAAGTGAGGGGTAAAAGTTCTAAACATAAAGCCTTGGTAAAAATCAAAGTCCCAAGTCGCTATAGTGAAAACCCTCTTTGAGGCACTGGCTGACAAACAAGAAAAAAAAATCAAAGCACAAAAAAAGTGACCATGTCAAGGATAAAAATATCATGGAGACATTCTTGGATGAAGATCTCAACCTTCCTCCCGATCCTATGTGCATAGAGGACTTATAAAAATTACTAGTCGAAGAAACCATTGATGTTAACATTGGTACAAAAGAAGATCCCAAGATAGTAAAATTGGGAGCATCACTCTCTGCTAGAGAAAAGAAGACCTTCACTATGCTGCTACAAGAGTTTATAGGTGTGTTCGCATGGTCTTACAAAGAAATGTCAGGCTTAGATCTAACTTTGGTTGACACAACCTAGTTGTGATGCAGACGCTAAGCCTATCAAACAAAAACTCTGAAAGATGCACCCAAGCGTGGCCTTACTAGTTAAATAAGAGTTGGAAAGATTGCTTATGGCAGGATTCATCCAGCCTATTGATTATTCTAAATGGATATCAACCATAGTTCCTGTCCAAAAATAGTCTATCAGTATCTAAATCTGCATGGATTTTAGAGACATTAATAAGGCTTGCCCTAAAGATGATTTTCTGTTGCCAAATATTGACATGATTATCGAATCAATAACAGGGTACGAGATGCTATCTCTCATGGATGGATTTTTCGGATACAACCAAATCAAAATAGCTGAAGAAGACCAACACAAAACAACTTTTACAACTCCTTGGGGCACCTTCTATTATTAGGTGATGCCATTTGGCCTCAAAAATGCAGGAGCTACTTATCAGCAGGAAATGATAGTAATTTTTCATGATATGATTCACGATATCATGGAGGACTACGTGGAAAAAATCCTTGGAAGGTCTAAAACAAGAGAGGATCACCCTGTCATTTTATGGCATATATTTGAATGCCTACGAGAATACAAAGTTAGGTTGAATCCAAAGAAGTGTGTCTTTGGTGTGATATCAGGGAAACTATTGGGCTTCATTGTATTAAGACGAGGTATTGAGGTAGACCCTGCTAAAGTGTCTGTTATTACTTAAATGCCTCCACCAAAGAATATCAAGCAACTGTGCAACTTACAGGGGAAAATTCAAGCCATTCTCTGTTTCATCTCCTAGCTTGCAGATAAGTGTCACTCATTCACCCACTTTCTTAAAAAATATTTCACTTTCATATGGGGACTTGAGCAACAGCAAGCCTTTGCTTTTCTTAAACAATACTTGGCTAATTTGCATGTCCTCATGCCTCCAACTCTTAGAGAACTACTCTTGCTCTATATTTCCTCTACATAATTTTCTATTGGTGCGTTGCTCGCCCAATACGACCTTGCTAATAAGGAAAAAGTGGTGTATTATCTCAGTCGCAATCTCATCACCTATGACCTCAATTATCCTCAAATTGAAAAATCTTGCTTGGTTGTTGTTTTTACTTTTCAAAAAATTTGATATTACATATTGAATACTAAAACCAAGCTAATATCCAAGCTTGACCCACTTAAGTACTTACTGTCCAAACTCACCCTCACAGGTAGAATGGCTAATTGGATCATTCTACTCAATGAATTTGACATAGAATTTGTACATCAGAAATCAGTTAAAGGAAAAGTACTTGCTGACCAGCTAGCATAAGAACCTATGCAAGGCACTAAACCTTTGAATTTGGATCTTCCAGATGCCTCCTTGCTCTACATTGAAGAATATGTCATGTGGCAGATAAATTTTGATGGGTCCTTTATGTTTCATGGTTCAGGTGTAGGGGTATTCCTTATTACTCCTTCTGGCGATCCTACACCATAGGATTTTCACCTAGGCTTCCCTTGCACAACCAACATTGTAGAGTATGAGGCACTTATTGTAGGAATGAAGCTAGCTATCAAGTGGAATATTCATCATGTCAAGGTTGTGGGTGATTCACAGTTGATTATCAAACAGGTTAATGATGAATATAAAGTTAAGGATGACAAGCTCATACCTTATAAAAAGCTAGTAGAAACTCTAAACGAGTACTTTGTGTGCATTACATTTGAACAAATCCCAAGAGCGCAGAACAAATCGAAAGATTCCATGGTGACAGTGGGTTCTATGCTTTGTATTCCACTAGGGAATAATGACATCCTGTTCTTTTTGGAAAATTTACATCAGCTCGTATATGACATTCTAGAATCTTTCCTAGCTTGTGATGTTGTTGGTCCAAATTCCCCATGGTACGAGCCCATCTTTACCTATCTTAACGACAACACGTTCCCTCCCGATATCTCCCATTCTGAAAACCAAATCCTGATTCACCAAATAGCCCATTACACCCTTTTAGGAGGTACACTTTATCATCGTGGCTATGATGGGAATCTTTTACATTGTCTAGATATGACGGAGTCAATCCAAGTAATAAAAGAAGTACATGAAGGGGTGTGTGGAGCACATACAAATAGAATGGTATTAGCTAAGAAATTGTTAAGAGTAGGCTACTATTGGCCTACCATGGAAACTGATTATTGCAATTATGTTAGGAAATGTGTACTTTGCCAAAAGTATGGAAACTTCATTCATGCTCCGTCGCAACCATTACAACCTATCACTACCCCATGGCAATTCTCTAAGTGGGGACTTGAATTGATAGGAAAACTTACTCCTACCTCATTTGATGGTCATACACACATCATCACGGCTATATAATAATTTACAAAATGGGTGGAGGCTATCCCTTTAACCTATGTAACATGGGCCCAGATTTCTAAATTTATCATGAATCATATCATTTGTTGATATGGCATTCCCATAGCCATCATTAGAGATAATGGAAATTCATTTAAGAACAAAATTGTAAAAGGTATTTTTCAACAGATCCAAATCAAGTTAAGATGGTCCATGCCATATTACCCTCAAGGTAATGGATAAGCTAAAGCCACATACAAGACTTTAGTGAGGATAATGGAGAAGATGGTCAGCAAAATAGGTTGTAATTGGCACTTACAAATCTATCCAGACCTATGGGCTTACAGAACCTCCATTCACACTCTTAGGGGTGCAACACCATATTCTCTAGTGTTTGGGATAAAATATATCATCCCCTTAGAGATCAAAATTTTGTCCCTAAGAATTTCTCTTTGGGACTATCTGGATAAGGATGAGGATTATTAGGTAGCAAGACTGGCTGAATTGGAGATCCTAGATGAGAGGCACATTCGCGCTCTTAATCACCTAAAAGTGTATCAAAATAGAGTCTCCAGAAACTACAACAAGAGAATCATCCCTCATCATTTTAACGTTGGTGATTTAGTCATGAAGGAGAACCAGTTCAACACAAGAGTGAAATAAGAAAAGAAAGGGAAGTTCGAACCACATTGGTTGGGACCCTATGTTATAGTCACCAAGTATGGCACAAGGGCATACAAAATATCTCACCCCAATGGTGATGATCTTCGTGAGCCCATGAATGCCATGCATCTTAAGTGGTTCTATGCTTAAACATGGCACAAAAAAGTCCAAAAAAGTAAAAAAATGGTAAAATTATCAAAAATACAAAAAAATCAAAAAGAGAAAAAGAAAAAGAGAAAATAGATCATCCACGAGTGAAAACCAAGCAATTGTGGCACTCTAGATAAGTCCTTGGGTGAAAACCAGTTTCTAGCACCTTGGGAGGATTCGTTGTTCACAAGCATCTTGCATCTGGAGGGTAGTTTTTCTTGGACTAGCCCTAGTCCTACCTTCGTCATTCCTTGTGAGCCCTGTCCTATCTAGCCTTGATCCAACTTTTTCTCCTTTTATTCATCTATGAGGGGTATGGTCTTTTGCTATTTCCCATCTTACGCTGGGGGCAATTCAACAACTTCACCTTCTTGTTCATAGGCACATGGCTTCTGACCTTGTATATTCCCCATCTAACGTTGGGGGCATCCACACTTTCTTGGTTACCTATGCATAACTCTGGAAAACTATTGGAAAACAATGCAAAAACAATAGAAAATTGTTTCACGAAAACCTAAACAATAGAAAATTGTTTCACAAAAACCTAAACAATAGACAATTGTTTCACAAACACAAAAACAATAGAAAATTGTTTCACAAAAACCTAAACAATAGAAAATTGTTTCACACAAACCTAAACAATAGAAAATTGTTTCAAAACACCAAAAACAATAGAAAATTGTTGCTTGAAAACAAATCTTACAAAAACATTTACTTACATTTACTTGCATTGTCTTGTTTCTTGCTTTGCTTGTTGCTTGTATCGTTGTTTTATGTTTTTACTTTCAGGTTGTTTGTTGCTTGGGCATACTTTGTTAGGATTCATCTTTTCTTTCTTAGATTAGATTTATTCTTGCTTGTGCATAGTGAGGTGTTTTTTTACATGCTAGTGAATCATGGTGTATTATGTTAATTCATTACTTTCTTTTTTAGCATTTGATTGTGTTTATTACATGTGCATTGTTTTGTTATCATACATCACATTACCATCATTATCATCACACCTAACATCATATATACATCATATATCAAGAAGCAACTAAGTATACATCATACATGAAGGCTAAACTGATCATCACATACCGTATCATCAAATGGATGCAAGAGGGATCACAAATATCAAAATCTATCCCCCCACACCCTTATCATCATATCATTCCGTGCATATACATCTACAGTAACACACGAGAAATGCATTTGCTATCATCTAAGGATCTATCATCTAACATCCACAACACATGTATACATCAAACATCAAGATAACATACATGCAAGTACAAAATTAGACAACATCATAATACATCCATAAGTGCTAAATCAAAACAAGCAACATGCAATAAGATTCAACATAAAGTAATTTCTGATAAAGGGTATTTTACGTCATAAGAATTATGCCCACTTGTGTCACATGCATCAGGAAATAAAAAAGTACATCATGTCATAAACCCATGTATCTGAGCCCAAAAAATAATTCTCTATATACATGTGTGTCATATACATCTATATCAACAAAAGTGGATATACATTGGTACTCTATATCAAAATGCCTTCAGTTGAGGCGTACAAAGATGATACATTAAAAAAATGTCCACATATCTATACGAGTATAAACTGTCCAGATCGGTACTCAAAATTATACATCATAGATACATTGAGCCATCAAAAAGGGGCATCCATCAGAAAGAATCAAGCCTTCATCAAAATACAAGTATATAAGGCTATACATAAACATCGGCCTTTATAAAAGGCATGCATACAAATAATTTATACAACAAAAATATGGAGCTCAACTGTAGTTCTTGCCCTCACCGGGACTCCCAAATATATCACCTAGGTGATGTAACAATGGTAGCTGAGATGGCCCTGGTCCAGTTGGCTGCTCTGGTATAGGTTGCCTCACTAATCTTGTCGAATGGCCTGATCTCTGTGACCAAGAACTTGTCGTGCTTGACCTTGACTGTCGAGGTAGTACCACTTGCTACTCTGAGGAACTACCCTATAATAGGTAGTCCTCTAGAATAAATCCTCACCCCCAAGCCTCATGGCATCATGTATTAAGTTAGCATCTCTAGAGGTGAGGGCTGCCTAAAGGGCAACATCACGCTTGTCTGTCACTCACGCTTGTCTGCCTAAATCGGCCTTATCCTATCTCACGGAGGGAGCCTCTCGATCTCTCTCGGTAGTCATAGTCTGTAACTCAGCTCATGCCTAATCCCTTTGTGCAAGAAGGCCTTGTGATTGTGTATATACATGATCTCTCTGCACAATGACCATTCATACCTACGACTGGGACTGGTGTAGGAGACTCGGTATCTGTTGATGTGAAATCACAGCACCCCTGGGACTCTGTAACTCGATGGGTTGCAGATTCTCAGTATGATTGCATAACATGGAGCTTTTCCCAAGTGTGGGACCTTGTGAAATCAGAAAAGCTCTCCGGATGAAGTCCAGTTCCTATTCCTCTGTTCAGATGCACACGTAAAAATGCAGAGGGTCTACTCAAAACCTAATCTAATTTTCCAAGGAGACAGGGGTAAGAAAATGCACAAAATAAAACCTAAACTAACAGAGGTGATGCACCGAGGAATGAAGAACACCTGTCTTGCCAATAAACACAGACCATAAAAATGTAATGCAAGATCATGCACAGATAACCAGATTTGCAGTGAAAGATCAAGAAGATGAAAATAAACACTGAGAGGGTTGATAATCATCCACAGACATGCATTAATTTGCTCCAAAGATTGATACAACACACTGCAAAATGCCAAGAGGTAAAGTTGCATTACAGTTTTAAATGGGAGGTTTTAACTCCACAGATTCACCTGCCAAAGAGAAGAAGGGAGGGGCAAAACAAGAATGTCCAACCTTTAGAAAGAAGCCCCTCCTTACAATTTATAGGAAGAATGAGAGAGAGAAGAGAGAGAAAGTCCAAATCTACCCCAACCACCTCAGGTTGTATTTAATTCATCTCATTATGGTGGTGGGTGAGGACCATATCAAACCCCAAAAGTGGAAAACTGTATTTTGAATTTTTAAGAACTTTTTCCCACCCAATTAAAGATATCCAGTCGTAGTTAGGTAGAGGACGCCGTAGGCTTTCCGAAAAGTCCAACCTTGTGTGAATCAGAGCTCCCAGTCAAAAGTTATGGCCATCTGAATATCTGGGTCAGGGTCTGCTTCCTGTCAGCACTCAGAATGTTGCGCCTCTTGAAGGTGCGCCATAGGCGCATCCGTGTGTGTGTCGACATCTTCTTACGTGTGCCAAGGAGAAACTTTTGCCCTGTTGACACTCATTTTCATGCGCCTCTTCTATGCACCATGGGCGCATTCTTTCTTATGTCGACACTCATTTCTGTGCACCTCTTTTATGCGCCATGGGCGCATTCTTTCTTATGTCGACACTCATTTCTGTGCACCTCTTTTGTGCGCCATGGGCACATTATTTCTTATGTCAACACTCATTTCTGTGCACCTCTTCTGTGTGCCATGGGCGCATTCTTTCTTATGTCGACACTCATTTCTGTGCGCCTCTTCTGTGCGCCATGGGCGCATTCTTTCTTATGTCGACACTCATTTCTGTGCGCCTCTTCTATGCGCCATGGGCGCATTCTTTCTTATGTCGACACTCATTTCTGTGTGCCTCTTTTGTGTGGCATGGGCGCATTCTTTCTTATATCGACACTCATTTCTGTGCGCCTCTTCTGTGTGCCATGTGCTGAGGTTTGAATTTCTTTGATTTCTATATTCTTCCGCTTGTCTATATCTACCCAGGGGGAAGATATATACAACAATTTTGGCGACTCAACGGGATCACCTGCCTGCTAGGTAGAAGATCAGTGGCCTTTTCAGAAATCCATTGGGCATGGAGTCATAAGCAATACTTGAAACCAACTTGATCTCTGATCCTGAGCCTGAAACCACAACTCCTTCTCCGACAGCACTTTGAACTGTAGAAACAACCTGAGAGCGGAAAAACCTGTGCCAGAGCACTTAGGGAAAAAGAAACCTAACTACAACAAGACAATGTGCATACGCACTTAGAGGAATTTAAATCTAGGCTAATATTTACAAGGGTAAACCCTTTCCTTTTCAGTAGCAATGTTTAAGATAGATTCCGTTAACCGGAATCGGAAGTTCCTCTTCATCCAATGTAGACAATTGGAAGGCATTACTACTTTTGCATCCAGTGACCAAGTAGGGGCCACTCCAAATGGCATCAAACTTGGAATGCCTTCCTGGTTTTTCCCGATCTGCATCCCATTTCAGAACTAGGTCCCCTTCCTGGAAGGTCCTTGCTCTTGCTTTCTTATCAAACCATCTTTTTACTAAGGCCTGATCCTTTTCAATCATTTGAACTGCATGTTCTCTAATTTCTTCCAATTCCATCAACTCTGCATACCTAGCCTCCATTGGTTTGAACTCAGCCAACTCCAATTGCTTCATGATCTCTAACGCTGGCAATTCCAATGATATAGGCAATACTGCCTCTTTCCCATAGACCAACTTGTAAGGGGAATTTCCTGTAGACCTCTTTGGTGTTATTCTATCAGCCCATAATGCTGATTTTAGCTTGGTATGCCATGTTCTTTGGTTTTCATCCAGAGTCCTCCTGATGATTCTTAGCAAATTTTTGTTCGTGGACTCTGCCTATCCATTACCCTGCGGGTAATAATTTGAAGAGGTGCTCAAATAGATTCCATTCTTGATAGCCCATTCTGTAATCCTGGAACCTATGAATGCCAATGCATTATCTGATATGATAGTGGCCGGCACACCGAACCTGGTCACTATTCCTTCATAAAACTCTAGTATATTAGACTCGTTGGCCTCTTTGAGCGCTACTGCTTCGGTCCACTTGGTGAAGTAGTCCGTTGCCGTGAGAATCCACTTGTGGCCTTGGCTTGAGTTTGGATTGATGACCCCGACGAAGTCCAATCCCCATTGCATAAATGGTTGGTCAACCAGAATTGGGTGCAATGGAAGTGCTGCTTGTCTTTCTTTGCCTGTGAAGAGTGCACATTTCTTGCACTTTCTTATCCATGTATAGCAGTCACTGAAGACTGTCGACCAATAATACCCTGCCTTCATTATCTTGAGAGCTGTTACTCATGGGGAAAAATGTCCTCCAGAATCTCCATCGTGAAAATCTCGTAACACCCTCTCAATTTCACTTATCCCAATGCACCTCAATAGAACTCCATTGATGTCTTTTTTAAACAAAACACCATCAACAAGCACATATGGAATGGCTTGTAATCTGAAGTATCTCCTCTTTGCTTTGCTCATCTCTGGAGGGCATAGGCCTGTCTATAGGAAGTGTATCATATTATGAGTCCAACAAGGAGTAGGCACGTCATCATTTTCTTGTTCTTGATCATTTTGTAGTACCAAGGTAGTCTCCTTTTCATCACCATCTTCAACTTGTTGACTCAAGGCTAGCTGCTCACATAGTCCCTTCCCACGTACTAGTTTGGTGACCTTGATCTCGATGTCATATTCCATGACACGAGTTATCCATCCTGCATGTTTCTCATTCAGATCCTTGTTTAGAAGGAAGTCCTTGACTCCCGCATGAGAGACTAATAATTGGATCTTGTTGTTTAAGACTAGGTGCTTGAATTTCTTTAAGCTTCTGATTACCGCAAGGACATGCTTTTCAATGAAAGAGTACCTAGTTTCGTATTCCTCCAAGCCTTGACTGAAGAAAGCAACTGGTTGTTCTAATCCTTCTTTGTTTTGTTGTACCAGGATTGCAGAAATCGTGTCCCCACCACCAAAGGCATATAGCACGAAGTACTTAGAGAAGTCTGGATTGACGAGAGTTGGGGCTTGAGATATAGCCTCTTTTATTGCCTCAAAACTTGCCTTGCCTTCAGATGTCCACTTAAGTGCCATGCTCTTCTTTAACATCAGGGTTATTGGTTTTACGAGAGCTGCAAAATTTGGAACAAACCTGCGGATGAAATTGATCCTTCCTAAGAAGCTTTGAAGAGCTTTCTTGTGATTTGGCAATGGCAATGCTTGAATTGCTTCAACTCTTTCTGGGTCAATTGTCAACCCCTCCTTTGAAACAATATGGCCTAGAAGTTTTCCCTCGTGAGCCAAGAATATGCATTTTTTGGGATTCAATGATACCCCAAATCTTCTACACCTCTGAAATACTTTCCTCAAATGATAGAGGTGATCCGCTGCATTTTTTGAGAATACAGTGATGTCATCAAGATATATCAAAACTATTTTATTGATCAACCCCTTGAATGCCATATCCATCGCCCTTTGGAAAGTGGCTCCAGCATTTGATAGCCCAAAGGGCATCTTCTTGTAGGCATAGGTGCCCCATTTGGTGGTGAAAGCTGTCTTGAACTGGTCATCTTCTTTCACCATTACCTGATTATACCCTGAGTAGCCATCTAGGAGAGAGAACCTCTTTGAACTGGATACTACTTGTAATATTTGTTCCATTGAAGGAAGTGGGTAATGGTCTTTAAGAGATGCCCTGTTGAGGTCTCGGAAGTCCACACACAACCTGATTTCTCCGCTCTTCTTTCTGACCGGAACCAAGTTGCAACCCAGCTTGAGTGCTTGATCGGAAATATAATGCTTGCCTCTATTAGCTTATTTAGCTCTTTCTTCATTAGAGGCTCAATGTGAGGGTTGACTGGTCTCTACTTCTGCCTGATGGGCTTAGCATCTGGATCCAATTCTATGGTATGTTGTGCCAACTTCGGATCGAAACCTCTTAAGTCTTCATAGCTCCAAGCAAAGACAACTGGAAATTCTTGGCAAAGTTGTATGAAATCTGATTTTTCCTGCTCAGTGGCCACTTTACCAATTTGAAGTGTTTTGCCCTCCACAACTAGAATGGGCTCTGAATCTTCTCTCTTGACCTGTATATTAGCCTTTTCCTTACGGAACTGGTCGTTAGGGTTGAAGATAGACTCCAATGTTACTAAACCCTTAGGAAGCTTGTTTGTCCGCAACTGCACTACTTGATCCCCATACTGCTGCTCTAGTCTGTCCTGATTTCTAGCTGAGAATTCAGCCTCTTCTTGCAAGAAATTGACGATCTGTTGATCGTTCTCAAACACCTGCCAGCTTGTGTTATTATCTAGAACTGCTGGCCTCACAACTACATGGATATGTGGCTGCGTTTTTTCTCTTCTGATGTTGTCAACCACATCAAATGTTGCTCCAATTGCTGCGAGCCTATCTGCAGCTTCATTTTTCTTCTTGGGCATGGACACAATGCTAAAAGCTTCAAAATCTTCAATGAGGTCCTATACCCTATTCTTGTAGTTCTTCAGCAGGTTGTTCTTTGTAGCATGTTGTCCCCTAACTTGGTTGACGATTAGCTCACTATCTCCAAACACCTGCAAGTTCTTTATGCCCTTTTTCCTGGCCCAATGAAGTCCATGAATCAAGGCCTCATATTCAGCTGTGTTGTTCGAACAAGAAAACTAGAAACGAAAAGCTGAATAATATTTGATGTCTTGTGGTGAAACCTACACTGCACCACCTCCAGCACCTTGCCTGCTTCTCGAACCATCGAAGAATAATTTACAAACTTTGTTTTCATCTTTTTGTTCAGGTTGAATGATGTCAGGAATGAGTGAATTTTCCTCGTGTATACAATACATGCCCAACTCAGATTCTTCAATTTCCTTGTATGGGTCAAATTCATGACTTTTGTTTTCCCATTCATCTAAAGTCAAATCAGGAATTCCCTCAACCTTAGTACCTGCTTCTAGATCACTTGAACACTCCTCCTGATTAAAAGCTGAGCAATTTGCATTGATAGGGCCTGGTACATAAGGCTTAATATGAAAATTGGCAATCGATTCTGATCTGATTGTTGCTTTAGCTCCATACCTTGTCCCAAAGATCATGTGTGACCAATCTGCAGATAAATATCCACCGATCTTTGCAGTGAAGTCCCTTGATATACACAACGCAAAGAGTGGCGGGAGGTCAATTACAGACACATCTTGCAAGACTGTAACATTAGGACATGAATGTAGTGTTAGGCTTAACCCCTTGATGACCCCAACTGTTCCCACTGCTGTTCCATCTAGTTGCACTACTCCTTTCAGCACTGGCTCGTACTTCAGACCCAGTTGATCCGCTATTTGCTTTAGCATCACTGAACTACTTGCTCCTGAATCTATCATGTAGTTGTGTACCAAGTGGTTTCCAACAATCAATGAAACATAGAATGGTGGAGGCTTCAAAATTTTCCTTGTCTGGCCCCCATCATGTTGCACTGCATTAGTGAGAACTTTCTCATGTCCTTGGTTTGATACATTTGTGGCAGACCAATTAGCCATTGCAGCTTGCAATAAATCTTGTTTCCCTGGGATCGCCAATGATTCCCACATGGAAATGTTCACATGTGTCTTCTTCATTTGATCGATGATGTTGAAGGGGGATGAATTGTCCTTTTTCTGTCCCTTGCTTGGCACAACCTTTTCTGGAGCTTGAACAGGTGCATGTGTTGCTACAACAGGTACCTTAGGTTGATTCTGCACATTTGGAGCTGTGTTTGGTCTACTGACCCCTTGTTGTGTAAGAGTGGGTTGAGAAACAACTAGATTACATGGTTGTCCCTCTCCTATATTTCTCTTCTTTGACCGTGTGTTGGCAGCCACGCCTTGAAAAGGCTGTTGGTTAACTCCACAGAAGTCTTCCGTTTGCCAATTTGCCAATGTGGTTTCTGTTGGAGGTCCTTCTTGTTGTGTTTGTTGCTGTTGATTCTCCTCCTGGCTTGGTTCTTGAGCAACACCAATGGTTTGCACCATCAAGGCCTGATTCAGTGCACCATTGAAACATGCTGACTGATTGTGAGGTAGATTGCAAGGGTAACACCAGTCGTACTCCTGTGCCATGTTATTTTGTGTTGGAACCAAGGCTCTTGAGGACGTCGTTGCATTTGGATCATACGGTCGAAATGGCCTGGCAGCTTGAGGCTGTCCTTGGTTCTGGTTTTGATTTGCAGCCTGAGGTGGTGGTCTATTTTGTTGGTATGGGGGCTTAGCTTGGTATTGTGCTTGAGGTTGATACGGTCTAGCACTTTGAGCTTGCTGTATTTTGATAGTCACAAGCTCATTTCCAAGGTTCTGCAATTGTTTCATGACCTCCTGCAATTCCTTTGAAGTATTTGAAGAAGTCGACGCCTCATTATTGCTTTGATTTCTAGGAGTTGGAATGGGATTCAACTCTGGTGCTTGACTGGTTGTAGGATTTCCCATGTCTGGATAGAGAGGCATTGGTGGCCTTGGTGCAAGCTTTCCGGCTTGGATCAAAAAGTTCTCTGCTTTGATCACTGTGTCATAGGCCCATGGCAGCGTTGTCCCTCCCATTGATTGGATCATCATGGCTATGTCTGAATTCATAGCCTTTAAGAAATAAAGGAATGCTCCTTCGGCAGTTGGCCTGACAGTTATTGGGATCCTGTCCCATGTCCGTTGGAACCTGAAGTTGAAATCTTCCATTTGTTCGTTAGGAGCCCTTTTGATTGTTGTCAGCTGTTCCAATAAAGATAAATTGTCCGCCCTCTCCCCGAATTGGCTGCAAAGAGCAGAACAAAGTTGGTTCCAATTCATAATAGAGCCTGCTGTAAGGCTCCTAAACCATTGTAAGGCCTTTCCTTTGAAAGATGAAGCCAACAGCTTGACTGCAACATCCATTTCATTTATTTCATGGATTGCACATGCATTAGCAATATCCTGGATGTGATCAATAGGAGTAGTATGATTTTCTCCTGTAAAATAGGGTATATTCTTTAGTGCTGCAACTGGAATTTGATTCTGAGCATTTAGGGCAAGTGGACTACTTCCCGTGAAATTTACAAAGGGATTCGGTGGTAGATGTGCCATTATGATTGGCCTAAGAACCCTGGTCGATGCGAGAAAAGGCCTACCAGGTGGAGGTGTAGACAAAGTCCTGTTAGGTGGAGATGGTGATCTTTGTGGTCTTCTTCCTCTCCTTCCTCCTCCTGGTGATAGTTGTAATTGGACAAATATCCCCTCTTCTCGAGTATTAGACCTGGTTCGAATTCTTCTCATATGCCTGGGCAACTTTTGTTGCTACACCGCTGAATTCTACCCCTTCGGAGTCGCCAGATGTGTTAGAAAGTGAGCCTCAAAAGGCTAGATCCTACCAAGTTACACACCAAACCTGACGATATTTAAAAATGGAAAATTGAAAGACCTATATTTTTGATATTTTAGAGTTTGGAACTTGATTCTGGAATGACAGTCCTGAAAACCCAGAAATGCCAGACTTCCGAAAACCTGAAATCCGAAAATCAAAAAACCATGAAATTTTGAAAGTCAAAATCTCAAAAATATAAGAATACCCTTTTGAAGATTACCCCCAGATCTATCAGCTGGTGAAATTTTGACTTGTTTCGAGCAAGTTAAGTCCTTGAAAATTGATTTCAAAGTTCATCCTGGAAGGTGAAAATATGAAATTGTAAAACCTGTAATTTTTTAAGTCCAAATTTCTTGAAAGTTCCTTCGAAACTGTGGAATGACTTCTGGGTCCCACCGGGCTTGCCAAAACTATTGATGTCGAATCACAGCACCCCTGGGACTCTGCAACTCGATGGGTTGAGAATCTCAGTGCGATTACACAACATGGAGCTTTTCCCAAGTGTGGGACCTTGCGAAATCAGAAAAGCTCTCCGGATGAAGGCCGGCTCCTATTCCTCTGTTCAGATGCACCAATAAAATGCATAGAGTCTACTAAAACCTAATCTAACTACCAAGGAGATAGGGAGAGAGAAATGCATAAAAACAAACCTAAGCTAAGGAGGTGATGCACCGAGGAATGAAGAACATACGTTTTGCCAGTTAAACACAGACCACAGAAATGCAATGCAAAATCATGCACAGATAAACATATTCACAGTGAAAGATCAGGAGGATACAAAATGAAACACATAGAGGGTTGAGAAACATCCACAGTCATGCATTTATTTTCTCTAAAGGTTGATACAATACACTGCAAAAATGCCCAGAGGCAAAGGTGCATTACAGTTTCATATGGGAGGTTTGAGCTCCACAACTCTACCTGCCCAAGAGAAGAAGGGAGGGGCCAAAACAAGAATGTCCAACCTTTAGAAAGAAGCCCCTCCTTACAATTTATAGGAAGAATGAGAGAGAGAAGAGAGAGAAAGTCCAAATCTACCCCAACCACCTCAGGTTGTATTTAATTCATCTCATTATGGTGGTGGGTGAGGACCATATCAAACCCCAAAAGTGGAAAACTATATTTTGAATTTTTAAGAACTTGTTCCCACCCAATTAAATATATCCAGTTGTAGTTAGGTAGAGGACTCCGTAGGCTTTCCGAAAAGTCCAACCTTGTGTGAATCGGAGCTCCCAGTCAAAAGTTATGGCCATCTGAATATTTGGGTCAGGGTCTGCTTCCTGTCAGCACTCAGAATGTTGCGCCTCTTAAAGGTGCGCCATAGGCACATCCGTGTGTGTGTTGACATCTTCTTACGTGTGCTAAGGAGAAACTTTTGCCCCTTTGACACTCATTTTCATGCGCCTCTTCTGTACGCCATGGGCGCATTCTTTCTTATGTCGACACTCATTTCTGTGCGCCTCTTTTGTGCGCCATGGGCGCATTCTTTCTTATGTCGACACTCATTTCTGTGCACCTCTTTTGTGTGCCATGGGCTCATTCTTTCTTATGTCGAAACTCATTTCTGTGCACCTCTTCTGTGTGCCATGGACGCATTCTTTCTTATGTCGACACTCATTTCTGTGAACCTCTTCTGTGCGCCATGGGCGCATTCTTTCTTATGTCAACACTCATTTCTGTGCGCCTCTTTTGTGCGCCATGGGTGCATTCTTTCTTATGTCGACACTCATTTCTGTGTGCCTCTTCTGTGCGCCATGTGCTGAGGTTTGAATTTCTTTGATTTCCATATTCTTCCGCTTGTCTATATCTACCCGGGGGGAAGATATATACAACAGTATCTAGGCCCCCTGTGTCATTATCTCTCAAATCAGACTTTGCCATACCACCCTGTCATCTCCTGGGATAGACTAGGCCTAAGCCTATTCTCACTCTAAAAGTAATGTGACAATGTGAGTGTGGGCCTCATCATGCTCTACTATCACGGTCACGCACCCAGCCTTAGGCCTCATCTCTCTCGACTCTCGTTGTATCTCTCTTAGCTAAGGCATGTTGTAACTATTGTTGTACTGTGGCTATCTGTACCACTATATGTGAGGAATTTTGGGCTATTAGGATTGGTCCCTGGGGTGCTCTAAAGGACTAGCCCTGCTCTAAGAACCCTCGCTCTGGGTGGTTTAAATAGTGCCCGTATTGGGCCTTGCGGCCTCGCTCCTTGTGCCTATGTGACACCTTGCCCATCATGAGGAATGCCATCAAAAGGATCCTCTAGATCCAACCCCACTACTCTTGCTCTACACTTTGAACCATGCCATATCTCTATAGGTAGATGAGCACCTGCTACCTAGGTCTCCTCTGGAATGGTGAGATGATGGGGTAATACAGTGGCATACTAAGCTGTGTAATCTGCTGTGGTCCCTGGATCCTGCACCTGTAGTGTTAGGTCCCATGCCTGAGGGACCACCTATGTAAAACTCATTCGAGCTCAGGCCACCGGTATGTGAGGCCCCATGGTATGCCTCTCTGAATCTCTACGTGCATACCAAATGTTCAGCTGTGGGACCCTCTATACTCTACCAAGCTGCCGCTGGCACCTGTCAATACTCAATACAGGTCTATAATGTACTTGCAAATGCCAATGATATAGTGCTCTAATAAGCACATGCTGAGCTTTGTGGCATCCTTTGGCCACTGGAAATGTTTGTAAGGCTGCCAAATAACATCTATTGCTGGCAGCTTGTCGAACTCTCACCTATATCTGAATAGGCTACCAAGGTGGCCACGTACATCACCACTTGTTGCTACCCATGCCATGTAAGATGGCTCCTCTAGGTCTTGGACATGCAAAGTTCCCACAGGGCGTCCGATGGCAATATGGTCCCATGACCAGGTCTCAAGTAAAGAAGATGGACTCACGGTCTTTTGACTGTGGTATGTAATCAAATGTAGGTCCCAATACAAGTGGGCCAAAATACACTATCCCCAGCAGTATCTCTCACCACTGAAGATGCCATGAACCAAAGGTAACAGTCCTCTCAGGAATGATATCCCTGTCTTATCAGTGAGTAAAAACCCACTGATAAGAGACATAATATAGAGAGGCCCTTGATGCAATGTGGGGTCAGAAATGCACTCGTGCAGGGCTATGGTCATCCCATTGTGTGAAATATCATCTACATCAAAAAGGTCACTACAAGTTGTTCTAATCAACCCTACATCTGAGTTGTACTCAATCAAGGTGCCTATGATCGACACATGAAGGATCCACCATACATCATTAAGGGTCACCATCATCTCCCCTATGGGAAATCTAAGACACTAACTTTCACTATGCCATCGCTCGGCTAGTGCAGTCAGTAGGCCATGAACCAGTGTAATGGAAGGCATCCGAGACACAAGGCCTACTACCATTGCCTTGAGAAGTATCGCCATGGCTCGCCAGTCTCACCCACGTATTCTCCCCTCTAGCTCCGCTATCTGGGAGTGGCGCTCCCACATCTATAAAACTGGTAATCCTCTTTGTAAAATATCAAATCACTCGTCAGTTACTAACATTTCTTCTAAAAATCTATCTACCATTTTAGGGTTAACCCAAAAATCCTAAAATTTCTTCTAAGTGTCATCTTTTTGACATTTTCCTATCTTTTCTCCACCAGTCTAGAACACTTGCATGCCCTTTTTGGCATGTGTGCCACACATTTGGTGCTTGCGCTTGCATTCATGTACCCCTAGGTGTGTGTGCCCCCCTTTGAGTATATGCACCATGTTTTTCATGTGTGCACCCCCTTTCTTGTATGTGTGCATGCACGCACCTGTGTTGTGTGTGCACATGCATGTGGGTGTGAGCACTTCATGCCTGTGTGTGCGTGCATGTGTATTGTGGCACGTGTTCCTTTGAAAGGATGCCTGCACCCTTGACCCAACACCTACTCCTGCGCGCATGCGTGCTGACGTGACTTCCTAGAGCTAAAAGAAAAATTTAATGCATTAATGACTAAAATTAATGGACAAGGGTTCGATACTCATGAAGGGGTCATCATCTGTGTGCCACTAGTACCCTCAGACTACATCTATGTGCCTCACTTGGTCTCGTGTAATCACCATGGTCCTCGTCAGTATCAGAGCCTCACAGTAAAAATTCTAAATGAATCGGTTAAAATGAATTGGTTGTGATGTTTTTACCCCCCAGGTGGGATATATTAACCCGTTTTTCACTGTCGGGAGGGCTTGGGGGCCCATTTAGATCACCGTTTTCTCCTCTATTCACCATGGAATAATTATTTTCATTAAATAATTATTTTTCTCTTATTTTTCACCATATTAGGGGCATTTTTTGCTGTCTGATACCCCTTTCTTCTCCCTTAGACAATTTCATTACTCCTAGGTGATTTTTCTTCTTATCCACACTCTCGTAAATAATTATTTTTCAAAAATAATTATTTTTTATTAATTTTTCCACTAAACAAGGACATTATTTGTCGCTTGTTTCTTTCTTTTCTTCCACCTAGGGCACTTTTTGTTGCACCTAGGCCCCTTCATTCTCTTTCTTCTATTTTCTTCTACTGTTCACCACATATTTGAAAACCAGAAAATAAAATATATATATATATATATATATATCACGTCAAAAAATCCAAAAAAAAAAAATAGGGCAAACGTTTTCACAAAAATCCTAAAAAGGAAAAAACCTACAAAACTGGTAACTTGCTTATTACGGCTGAAACTTATGTCTTGCACATGGTATTTTCTCCATATCTTGTTGGTTTGTCTCACATCTTCCCCGATTAATATGACTCGTAGATCACCGGATTCACAACCATTCACAAACCTAGCTATTGCTTCATCTGTACTCTGGGGCACATTTTTTACCTGGTGTTATTTCGTTGCACATAACGCTTTTTTGGGACCCCATGTCCATTATCATTTTCCCTTGCAGGTATCCTTTCTCGGGGCATCATTTTTAACCCTTGTCATCAATCATGAACTTGTGGATCTCTTCAACACTGATAACAAAACATTTGTACAACTATCTTGACCGTTGTTGGCTTGGGTATGTGCATTTGTACTTGTTTTCCCTGTTAGATAAGCTTGTTTCCTTCTCGTATTGCATTGCATTATTGTATGTTGTTTGGAGTTGGTATTTTCAGTAATGGAAAATTTGTCAGAGTATGGCTTTTCATGTCATTCTACCTTTGTCGTATGCTTATATTTTTCATAAGGACCGATGATATAGCTTCTATGGTAATATGATGACATCAAAAGTGTTCCAATACACCGCAACTAGAGGCTAAGCTCTTCTCTCCCCTCCATATTTCTTCTACATCACATTCTTCTCACCCCTAATCTTCTAACTCACTGGGGCATCCTGCCTCTTCCCATTCTTCTATCTACCTCTCACTTTTTTTTTTATCGTCGATTGTCTTCGTTCATCACCCCATCGACACTCGAGGGGGCATCTCTCGTTCCTACTAATTTTTCTTTTATTCCTTTAAATTTTTTTTCCATCTACTATCTTTGAAGTGGCGTTACTTACACCACCCAAAGAGGGGCAAATGTAGACACCCATAATTACGCCCAAGCAATTTAAATACTTAAATTGCGCTAATTATCCCCTTTCTCACAAAACGATGACATATCGTCAAAAGCACTAGTATTCCCTCTTATTGTCATTAATTAATTACAATACACTAATTGATTAAGTCACCTATCTAGCTACAACCTAATTAACGAGCTTCCATTAATTATTTACCCATTTTATCTAGACTAATTAATTATTATTAATTAATTATCCTTTCACTTAATTTATTTTAATCCCCTCCTAATAGCCTAAATCATACTAATATTCCTCTAATTAGCTTCTATAAGCTTACATCTACCTATTAGTTAATCACCTTTGATTATTTAAAATACCCCCCCAACTCCCATGACTTGCTAAGCATAAATTAAACCCTTCTAAGGTAAGGTTACCTTTAATAAAACAACCTTATCCATTCCTAATCATGTTTTACATTTATCCCACATGTAAAGGGATTAAGTGTTTTTTTAATCCATTCGGCTATATAAGGAGCCCTCCTTCTACCTTTATGCCTACACCTAAACTTCTTGAGAGAGAAAATGCAAAGCATGTAGCAAAGAGACTAAGAGCTTGCATTTTGTCTTCTTGAGAGGTCACCATTGTTAAGAGCTAAGCTTCCTATTCTTGCATTCTTTAAGGATCAAACAAGCAATTTTTGATTGCCATTGGAGCTAAATAGGTCCATGCATTTTGTTGGTAGTCTAGGAGAGTAGAGATTTTGAATAGCATGCATAGTTTTAATCTTATGTCTCAAAGTTATTGATGTTTAGAATAGATCTTGTTTAGCTCTTTATCTTGATGGTGCTTATGCTTTGTTTTAGCTAGATTGTAGAACTATTTTAGGTGGTAGTTCTTGCTCCATTTGATTTAGCATTAAGAAAAGTACACATGCACACATGTTCCTACTATATCGTGATCGTGTGATCACCAACAACTTCTTCTGGGAGATATGTTGTTTAAGAATGTATGTATTTTCAATTTTGTGATGTTTGGATAAGACTCAGAGAGAGAAGAAGAGAAAGGAAGTTCTTTTCTATGATTCATTTGTCAACCATCAGCTAGGCATGAATTCCAGCATATATGTTGCCCTCATTTTATATGAGCTAATGTAGAAAAGTAGGATATAATGTGGTTATTTTTAAGCCCAAATAAAAATATTGAATTCAATGAAACAAGAAAATAAACAGGAGAAAGTATGATCTTTCACTAATGCAGTACGAATGAAAGGAAAGAAGAATTATTTTTATAGCACCAAAACACGATTGATTTGAGACAAATAGAAAGAAGAGAAGATTACAAGGGAGAATTTTAATGTGAGAACCTTTTAGAAAGGAAACAAACATGCAACTTTTCACCTAGGGATGAAGAAATGCAAGGAACCCTGAATGGGTCCCACCGGGTATGCCAAAAATTTTCACCTGATTCTTAGAGCGTTTCTTTAAATATCGATGAAATAGATAAGGGTAAAGGGCTAGGAGGAATACCTGTAAATTTTGGTTGAAGGTTGTTACGCGCGTATGACTTCTTGATCCATAGTTGACCATGAGAGCTTCCTTTTGGCTAGGAGGAACTACATAAAATAAAAAACAAGACCACCAAATAGAAGTAAAATAGTATATGCAGTGGACTGCCTAGCATATGCTAGATCTGGGAAGTGTGATACTCCCTAGATGATTGTCAATCTAATGTTTAAAATAATTCAATGTTAACAATAAATGAAATATTACTGTAGTTAAAATGATTTAGGTATCTCATTTGACTACAATAAGAAAATTCAGTCATAACAGGCTAAGCTATGATTGAATCTGAAAGTCAAGGTCTCTGTCAGAGTACTGGTACTGGTTAGGGTCTGGCTCTAGGCCATTTTTGGGTATTTGGTGGGGTTTTTAGGCTCTGTTCTTGGTCTATAGGTTAAAACACAAAGACCGACGTCAGTCTGATATGACTGATATCGATTTAAGTGAACCAGTGACGGTTATGGGTAATCGGTGTTGGTATGATCGGGGTGGAGAAAACTTAATAAAAACTTGGAGTGAGGATAGATCTAAGGCTAAATGGAAATGGAGGGGGCAATGAAAAGGTCTATGTAAGTCTTAGGTATACTCAGATTTAGTTATGAGTAGGGTATGGGCAGTTTAATGGTGTGGGTGAAGAAATGATCAAGTTTTCATGGAGGTAAATGGTGGGAGAATGGGAGTAGGAGTAGAAGCTGATAATAGGTATAACATAACCTACTAAAATGAAAAAAAATGAATGCTGGTTAATAGAACACTTACTGTTGTATGTTCTTGATGACTGGATGACAATGGCAGTTGATCAAATGGATGGAGTTTTATGTGGTGATGGTTCTTTCTCGAATGCTTTCGTGAATGCAAATGACTCTATGATAGCTTTTGATGCTAGCTGTGGATGCTCTGATGTGTGTACGAATGCTAGATCTACTTGCATGCAACTCTAGAATCATCCCTTGCTCTCAGAAATGTGTCAACCTTGAAATAAGGTTTTTTTGGGGAATAAATGGTAACCAACGATAGTTCTGGGTTGACCGGCGATGGTTTAGGGTAATCGGTGTTGGTTAGGGTGGGATTTCCTAGGTTTTCTAAAATGGGTAGATCCCCTTGATTTTCTTAGATCTCGTTCGTTTCTGTCAACGGATTAGAATATAAGCTTCCTTTCTAACAAGTAGGAATGTGGTTAGAGGGAATGTAGGCTTTGATTTTTAGGGTTTAGGTAGGTCTTAGTTAGTTATGGAAACATACTAAGAATATGTCTTAGGGTGAGGTGGCTAGGTTAGGTGGTGGTGTGAGAATTATCTTGATTAAGATATTTAAATAATAAGCATTATGAGATCATAATTAATTTAATTAATTAAATTAAATTAATATTAGAGTGGGGTGAAAGGGTCCATGGTTAGGTGAGTGTGTTAGAGTTGGTTATTTGTTGAGGGACTAAGGGGAGTGTGACCCAATTTTGGTGTCTCCAATAAGACAACCATTTCTTATACTTCACTCAAATCGAGGGGGAAAAAATATCAAATAAGTTCTTGGCATTCCTAAACCAAAAAGGTGTTAAGTAGAACCTGATTCCTCCCTAGACACCCTAGCAAAATGACATTGTTGAGCGTCACAATCACACAGTGATGGAGATGGATCACTGCATGAAAACAACAACAAAGCTAGAGGAACTCTATTGGGATGAAGCATTACAAATAGTTGTATATCTTCTCAACAGGTTACCGACAAATATTATACAAAATAAAATGCCAGAAAAGGTATGGAGTGGTCTAAATCCATCAATTTCTCATTTATGAGTATTTGGTTGCACAACATACATGCATGTCCCACCTCAAAAGAGAAATAAGGTTGAGCCAAGGATGCTCACATGCATCCTACATGGCTATAACACTACCTCAAAGGCTTACCATCTCATGGATCTTGAGACAAAGAAAATATACGAGAGTTGAGACATGGTTTGTGATAAGTCATCCTTTGACTCAGTAGTGATAACAATAGAACCATTACCAACCACCTCTCACCGAATAGTCTCTAAATTAGATGATCAACTAGAGAATACTACTCAGAGAAGAGATGTGCTTCCAAGAGAGCTATTTTTTGACCTTGGAGAACTTGAGAATGTGACTCCACATCAATATCTATTAAAATGACACAATTCTTCTCAAAAGAAGCCAAGTACTATCTGAAGTGGGTACAAAGCACCATCAAGAAATCTCATTTGTAATAACTCCCAGATACATCATCTGGAGTCAAAATAAGGTGTCAAACAAGAAATGAGGTAAACTTTGCACTCATGAGTTCATTGATTGATATTTCAGAGCCTAATACTTTTTGTGAACCACTTAGTAAACATTAGTGGAAGGAAGTCATGGATTTAGAAATTGACTCATTCAGGAAAAAATGGACATGGGAACTTGTCGATATGCCTATAGGAAATAAATACATATGTTGTGTTATCTCAATTTTCACCCCTAGAAAAAAATTGGATCACCTATGACCCCGTGTAGAAAGAAATTCAAGAAACGGGTTCATTAAATGAACCCATGCTTCAAATCAAACAAATAGGTTGTAAGTGGGCTCTAAAATGGAATAGAAGGGTCGGGGAATAGAAGAAAATGTCAAATAAAGTAGATGCTCAAAGGAAAAGGAATGACGAAGGCTTAAATTCTTCAGGCTCTGCAAATGACTCAGAACGAACCCCAAAATTGGCTAAGTATATAGAGTTAGCAGAGGGTGCCAAGTGTCTCAATGATGCACATTCAAAAGTGGGACCCTGTGCAAATACTCAAATGAGTGCGGTCTTGCCATGTAGTCCAAATTAAAAAGGTGGGACAAAGTGGGCCCAAACTTGGTTAAGTATAAGAGTGCAGGCGGAAGGTGCCATGTGTTTTAGCAAGGCTCCTTCAAAGGTAAATTCCAAAGCGGGTTTTCAAATGAGCACAGGCCTTCCACGTGTCCTAGGTCCAAAAAAGGGATAGAGTCAGGGGTTGAATAGTCAAAGAAAAGGAAGCCCTACAGAAGGAGCTAAGTGTCAACACAATGTTATCTCAAAATTAAAATTTGGGATGGGTTTCCAAACAAACGTCAGGCATCCACATGTCCAAGGTCATAATTTTGGCCCCATCAAGCAAAGAACTTAGAAAAAAAAACAAGGGGACATCATGGAGCCCGCGGAAGCTACCATGTGTCAATCTAGTGTAATTTCAAAAGTGAAAGGAAGGGGCCAAATATTCAAGGTGTGTGAGGCTGCCACATGGACTCGGTATGGAAAAAATCTTTCAAATATTGCGCGCCTACGACCCAAATATTGAAATGGCCATATCATTTGACTGGAAATTTAGATTTGGGTGGGAGAATTTTTTTTGGAAATCTCTCAACACCCTATACACCATGGAAACATAAAATATCATTCTTAATAGGATTTCGTGGGTAAAAAATGGGAAAATGTCTTAGTGCCATTAATATAATACCTATTCACTCCAAAAACTAGATCAGATTTGATCCGATCCATCGTTCTTCCTCCTTCAATGTGGTGAACAATTAATCAAGCCAGAATCAATAGATTATTGGAAAATTTGATAAGGGCATTGATTGATAGTGGTTGAGCTTTCAAAGTAGGATTCAATGCATATCTCAAGGTGGTTAAAGTAGGATTCAAATTTTTCCCTCATCTCTCTCGTTCTTCCTATATATTGTTATGAAGGGGGGATATTCAAGGTGGTTGGTCATTGTTTCTAATCTTCCCCCTCTCTCTTTTTTCCTTTTGGTAGAATGCAGAGTCTAAGCCTCCTCCCATGGCTCTATAATGGCATTTTCTTGCCTCTTTCCCATTGATGATGTATCGTGTAACATTTTGGAGCAATAAAATATGTTTCGTAATGCATCTTTCCATCCTTGGCTTATTTTGTTGTCTCTTCTTACCTCTCATCATTGTAGGGTATATTGTGCAAATTATGATGTTTGTTGCAAGTTCTGGGAGTTGTGCTTAATGGGTTTTGAAGTTTTGTTCCATGTGAAATCTATCTCTAGTTCATGGTGCATTCTGTCCACCATATCTTCTTCTCACCTCTCTCCACTTCAGGAAGCCAGATCTGTGATTCAACCACTTCCTTTTCTGGTGTATCACCGCTTAGTGTAGGGTCTTTCACCCTCTCTCTCTCTCTCTCTCCTTGGAATGGTTATTTTAGGATAGAATAGGTTCTGCTTGCACTGGAGTAGTTTGTGGTAAGTAGATTAGGAAGAAAGAACTGAATTTCTCCAGAGGTTCATCTAAAGTTTTACAAGTCCCATACCTTGAGAGATGGTTCCATGTTGTGGAATCACACCGAATTCCCCACTTCACACCCAGTCCATTTAGGGGTGCTGTGATTCTACACTAACAGTTTTGGCACACCTAATGGGATAGGTCTGAGGTACCTTACAACTTCATTAAGTAGGTTGGTGTGTTCCTATTAAGTTTTATCCTTTAGAGGCACATTCAAAGCACATCTGGTAACTCCATCTAGTCAATAACCCATCCACTGAGTTATAAACCTTTTCCATCCATTTCCACTCATTTTCATCCATTTTCTTCTTCTATCTCTTTCATTTTCTCCCATTTCATGAAGTTATGCAATCATGGCTTCATTTCCTTTTTGGAACTCACACTTACAACAACAACAGTGCAATCCACCTCCAATGCATTTCCCAACACCTCTAGATCCACATTTTTATTAGATCTATTATAACCATGCTTACAAATATGAGCATTTCCAAAACCATTTTGGCTATGGATCTTACCAAGAACAAGGGTATGCATACAATGACAACAGTTAAATGGAAGAAGTTAATCTGCTAGAGAAGATTCAAAAAATAGAGGCTGACATGGTTCAGTCAGGGGCCATAGCATAAATGAAGGCATTGAAGATTGGTTTCAGGGCACCTTGTCCATGGGAAGGCCCTTTTCCAAGACATTACATCCCTCAAGAGAAGCTTGAATTCATGGTTGAAGTGATACATCAACTTACATAGTGGATTGATGACATTGAGGCTTATGAGAAAAGTGCAAGACAACCTTGTCAATGGGTAAGTCAATCACTAGCTCCTTGTCCTTCATTTTCTCTTTCTCAAGCTTTATCATTTCAGCAGTGTCAAGAGTCAAGCCCCTCAGTTACTACCCCAAGTGTTGGTTTCTCTTCTCCATCTCCTGATCTTCCACCTCATCTCATTTCTTCTTCCCTTTTCCCTTCCAAGCAGTCATTTCCTCCAAATAAAAAATAAGTTTCACTTCCCTCACCACCAAAACCAACTGCAAATCTGGTTGAAACCCCATCCACCCCTCCTCTTGCTTTCCCAAGTCCATGTTGGGAAGAGAATCAAGAATCCAGTCAAGGTGAACAACAAGAAGGGGAGCACAACAAAGAAGAAATGACAGACAATCTTAAGAGTTGGGATGTTAAATTTGGGTTTAGAAAGATCCCCTTGATGGTTAAGTCAACAGAGGAGGTCAAGGTTGAAGAGCCAGTGGTGGTTGAGGCTAAGTTTGTAGTAGAAGAAGAAAAAGAACAAGAAGGAGAAGATCAGAAATCTATTTTCTCTTAATGCAGTGTCCATGATGGCACTTTGTCTAAAGAGAATGCTGATCTAATCCAAGCTACACAATCAGTCAAGAAGAAAGAAGAACAGCCAGCCCTAAGTCCAGTTAAAGAGGAGCATATAGAGGTGACCAAGACAGATTCAGAGGCACTGAATCATGAGCTGGTTGCATAAGAAAATATGGACCCCTCTCCCATTCAACCTCTCTAAAAGTATGATTTTTTGGAAGAGCCTGAACTCACTAGCTTTATGTTTGAAGATGAAGCTTCATATGGTGAACATAATGAAGATTTTAAAATCACCATGTAAGGGGGACAGACCTTGCTATAGTAGGATAGTAAAGAGTTTGATTTCCTATCATACTCAAAAGAATGTTTTGATAAAAAGGAGCTATTTGAAATTGCAATCTTTTCTCCCCCATCATTCATTCTTCAACCACAAGAACCTGCTACCACGGAAGAGAATGTGCAAGCACAACATGCAGTTTGCAACATTCCTCTTGAATCAAAGTTGGAAGATTTTGATCTTCCAAAAGTCACACCTACTACAAAGGAAGAGAAAGAGTATGAGGTTATCATCCCCCTCACACCATCCATCCAAGAAGGTCCATAAAGACTCCATTTTTGGAGGTAAATTTCAGAGCAAAGGGAAAATCCAAAAGATTAGACTGTGTCCAATCAGGTACTTGGCTTCATTGGAGCCAAGGGATAAGCCACAACTGGTAATTCTTAATTCTAAGCATGAGGATGAGTTCCAATGTAACAAGGATCAACTTCAATGCCCCTTCAATCCAAATGAAGAGAAACTAAAAGAGTCATTTGTCATATTTCCAGATGACACCTTGATGATTTGGGTGGAGGACCAGCTTATAATCAATTTTTCACTCATATAGGCAGCCATATTCAGTGTCAGATCATTTGCATGGCTTCCCCTTTTGAGAAATGGAAGCTATTTCTCCCTACCTGTGGCAAGATTTGTTTCATCTTTTATTTCTCTCTGGTTAGTATAGGAGTAGGAGTAGACTTTGTTTTAAGTAGAAGAAGTGCTTGTGCACACTCTACATGTCTTATTTGAGGCATGTATGATTTTGTCTTTATACATAAGTTTTGTTCACATTGTTCTAGAGCTACCAAGGCTAGGCCCTTTAGTATACATGGCAGAAAGACCCATAATTTTCTGTAACAATTGTTAGTTTCAAATAAAAAACAAATATAGAGCAACTAAACTTGGATTCGAGAGAGTCCATTTCCAACGTAGGCTCAGGTTCAACAAGTGTAAATGGTCAGGCTCGTGGATCAGAGACAAGATCAGTATCATGCTATCATTCTTGACTCGATGCCCAATGAATGCTTCAAGGATACTGGTCCCTTCATCTAGTAGGTATATGTCTCTATAAGTTGCTAATTGTTATCTCAATTTTTGCCCTCGACAAAAAATTGGATCATCCACGACCCCATGTAGAAAGAAATTCAAGAAACGGTTCCGTCAAACAAACCCACGATTGAAATCCAACAAACAGGTTGTAGGCAGGCTCTAAAATGGAATAGTAGGGTTGGGGAATAGAAGAAAGTTTCAAAGAAACCAGAGACTCAAACGAAAATGAAAGACAAAGGCTCTAAGTCTTCGGGATCTGCAAAGGACTCAGAATGAGCACCAAAATTGGCTAAGTATAGAGAGTTAGTGGAGGGTTGCATGTGTCTCAACGATGCACATTCAAAAGTGAGACATTAAGCAAAGAATCAAATGAGTGCAGTCTCGCAACATAGTGAAAATTAAAAAGGTGACACAGAGCAGGCCCAAAATTGGTTAAGTATATGAGTGCAGGTAGAAGGTGCCATGTGTCTTAGCGACACTCCTTCAATGATAAAATCCAAAGTGGGTTTTCAAATGAGCATGGGCCTTCCACATGTCCCAAGTCTAAAAAAGGGACAGAGTCAGGGGTTGAATAGTCAAAGCAGAGGCATCCCAGTAGAAGGAGCCAAGTGTCAACACGACGCTATTTCAAAATTAAAGTTTGGGGTGGGTTTCCAAACAAACGCTGGGCATCCACATGTCTAGGGTCAGACTTTTGGCCCCACCAAGTAAAGGACTTATGAAAAATACAAGGGGACATCATGGAGCCCACGGAATCTACCACATGTCAATTTGGTGCATTTTCAGAAGTGAAAGGAAGGGGACAAATATTCAACGTGTGTGAGGCTGCCACGTGGACCTGGTACGTATAGACTCTTTCAAATATTACACGCCCGTGAACCAAATATTTAAATGGGCATATTGTTTGGCTGGAAACTCATATTTGGGTGGAAGAAGACTTTTTAGAAATGTCTTGACACCGGCTATGCCATGGAAACATAAAATATCATTCATAATAGGATTTAGTGGGTAAAAAATGGGAAAACATCTTTGTGCCATTAATATAAGATATATTCACTCTAACACTCATATCAGATTTGATCTGATCCGTTGTTCTTCCTCCTTTAACGCACCAAACAAGTAATCAAGCCATAATTGAAAAATTGTAGGATGATCTGAAAGGGACATTGATTGATAGTGGTTGAGCTTTCAAAGTAGGATTCAATGCATATCTCAAGGTGGTTGAAGTAGGATTCAAATTATTCCTTCCTCTCTCTCATTATTCCTATATATTGTAATGAAGGGGGCATATTCAAGGTGGTTGGTCATTGTTTCTCCTCCTCCCCCATCTATTTCTTCCTTAGGGTAGAATGCAGAGTCTAAGCCTCCTCCCATGGCTCTATAATGGAATTTTCTTGCCTCTTTCCCATTGATGATGTATCGTGTAACATTTTGGAGCAATAAAATTTGTTTCATGATGCATATATCCATCCTTGGCTTATTTTTTTTTCTTTTCTTACCTCTCATTGTTGTAGGGTATACTTTGCATACTCTAATGTTTGTTGTAGGTTTGGGGGAGTTGTTGCTTAATGGGTTTTGATGTGGTGTTCCATGTGAAATATATCTCTGGTCCATGGCGCATTCTGTCCACCCTCTCCTCTACTCACCTCTCTCCACTTTAGGTAGTTAGATCTATGATTCAACCACTTCCTTTTCTGGTGTATCACCACTTAGTGTAGGTTTTTTCACCCTCTCTCTCTATCTCTATCCCCTTAGAATGGTTTAGATTAGGATAGAATAGGTTCTTCCTATACTAGAGTAGCTTGTGGTAAGTAGATTAGGAAGCAAGAACTGGATTTCTCCAGAGGTCCATCTTAAGTTTTGCAAGACCCACAACTTGAAAGATGGTTCCATGTTTTACAATCACACCAAATGCCCCACTTCACATCTGGGCCATTTAGGGGTGTTTTGATTCAGCACTAACAAGATGCAAATGGGTTTTCAAGAAAAAATATAAGGTAGATTGATCCATTGACAAACACAAAGCACGACTTGTAGCAAAAGGATATTATAAAAAATAGGGCATCGACATTTGTGCACTGGGTAGCGCAGAAAGGATGGAGAATTTAGAAGATGGACGTAAATATTTCTTTCCTAAATGGTGATCTAAAAGAAGAAGTGTACATGACCCAACTTGAAGGATTTGTTGATGAAGAGCATCCTAAGAAGGTATGTCATCTCATCAAATCATTGTATGGACTGAAACAAGCTCCAAGGGCATGGTATATCAAGATCAATGATCAACTTTTACAACGTGGGTTCACTGGTAGCCCCTTAGATTCTAATTTTTATATAAAGAAGGTGGGAAAAGAAATTGTCATTCTTGTTGTGTATGTGGATGATCTTGTGATCATTGGTAGTTCAGAATATCAGGTTGGTATTGTTAATAATGATCTCAAAAGAACCTTTGACATGACAGATTTGGGGATACTACATTACTATCTTGGCTTGGAGATTTGGAAAAAGGAGAATCACATTTTCATCTCCTAGATAAAGTACACCAAGACACTCCTAAAAAAATATAGAATGTCAGACTATAAACCTATATCCACTCCTATGGAGAAAGGCTTACAAGTTTCAAGATTCCAAGACTCACCTCAAGTAGATGCTACTATCTATAGGAAATTTGTTGGAGGGATTATCTATTTGACATATACCAAACCAGATCTATTCTATGTTGTTAGCTAACTTTCCAGGTTCATGCAGGAGCCAAAGAAAGGTCACTGGACTACAAAAAATCATGTTTTGAGATATGTCTGAGGAACAACTGATTATGGTCTAAAATATAAGAAGAATGATCAATTCTTCTTATAGGGATACATTGACTCAGACCACGCCGGATCTATTGATGACATGAAGTCAACCATAGGATACATTTTTCATCTTGGATCTGGACCTATCTCATGGATAAGTAATAAGAATAATATTACTTCTATCTCATCCATAGAAGAAAAATATTGCGCCGCACGAGGAGATGTGTGTGAAGTGATATGGTTATGTCACATTTTGGATAACCTAGGAATTCTTGAAAAATAGTTACCTATTCTCTATTGTGACAATCAGAGTGTGTTAAAGCTCGTGCAGAATCTAATCTTTCATGAATAAACAAATCATATTGATATTAATTTTCATTTCATTTGATAGCATGTCTTGAACCATAACATTCAGCTCCACTGTTGTCATACAGAAGCACGACTAGCTGATATTCTCACCAAATCCCTTGGAAAAGTGAAATCTGAACTTTTTAGGGGTCACATTTGCAAGAATAATGTAATAAGGGGGGAATGTTAGTAATATTAGCATAGTAATACGTAGTATTTCATTGTTAGACTAGTTGTTATTATCTATTCCATTATTCTCTCGTGTGGTTTGTAACTACTCCACCTATTCTGGGGAGTCTTTTTTATTCACGCACCTATAAATATTGGACATGGTTCCATTGTTTAATAGAATAATATAGGAGATATTCAATCTCTTTTTATCTCTCCACTATAAGATTCTCATAATTTTTTTCCATTCTAAGGGAAAAAGAATATCTCCTTTTCTACTTCATAATTAATGTTTAATATGCGTCACAATGTGAGACCTCCCATTCTCCCTCTTGATTTTTTTTATACTTTTAGGTTGAACAATATTCTCAAAATGGAATGGTACCCCTACCATTCCATGAATTGTTTTTTTTACGGAGAGTGGTAAGCCTCCTTTATATTTTATTTATGCTTAATATTGATGATAATCTTAAATAATTATGCCTACTATGTTTATAGTAAAAAATAATTCAAGGATGTAGTCAAGAATTGTTTATAGTTTATTTTCATTATTTCTCATATTGAGATAACTTATTTCAAATGTGTCATTTTTATGAACATTATGGAAACACTTGTAGCTTATTTTCAATATTATTGAAATTGAGATAGCTTAATTCAAATGTCTCATTTGTAGGAACAATATGGGATAACATGGTCAAGTTTCATTTGTAGTAATACCGTTACAAAATGTTTATAGAGAGTTTGAAAGAGGTATTTCAGATAAAGAATGGTTTGTTGAAGTAAATAAGACAAATAACTTTCATGAAAACTTATGGCTGATTCAAATGATTGTTAATGATGTAACAAAAATCATTATGGTTATAAATGCAAAACCAATAAATAAATATGTGACCAAGATTCAAGTCAAGAGCATTGATAACATCACAAGAAAATGCTATCTTTTGGAAATGTATTTCTATGTGGCCAATTATCATAAATATTTAATGGAGAGGTCAATACAAAATGCTAAATATTCTTGTTTAGTTTTTGGTTGGAATTTACCATTCCCAACTGATAGAAATAACAAGGAAGGGGTAGCTATATCTCAAGAAATATATAGAGGTATGCTAAAAAGTCTTAAAATGTTGTATGAAAAACCTACAACATCTTCAATTCTTCATCTTCTTAACAGAAAGTCTTCACTCCTTAGAACTAATCCTACACTTTTCAAAAAAATGATATATCACATAAATTCATATTTACCTTCAAAAAAAGTAGATATATCTCTTTCTTCGTTCAAGGAGATGAAAAAATATCCAAATAAATAATTTGAAAAGAAAGTAGAGGCTCTCTTTTTAAAACTAGCTCAAAAACCATATGAATACTGTTATCCAAATCCACCCCCAGGGTTGATTTGATAACATACATCAGAATTCTCGAGTCCCAAGCAAATGGATGGATACAGGGAAAAAATCATGTTTCTAGGGTCCCCTCAGAAATTTTTCTAACTCTCCTGTCTAGGTTGAAAAGAGCAAGCTCTGAGAAAATGTGAAAAAGTTGCAGAAAATAAGCTTGGGCCAGAAAAAATTGTGAAAATCGGCTAAGTCCTTGTCCTAGGAAGCAGTTGGGACATTCGGGACACCAAGGTGCGGTTCGGCTGAAATGCCTCCAGGCGGCCCGCGAAGCACTGGGACAAGTGGAAAAAATGTACGCTCAGGGAAAGGGTGCGAACCGGCTGGTTCGGCCGAAAAGGAAAATTTCGTTGGGACGTGAAAAGGCGAATGCGCCGAGGCGAAAGGAAGGGCGCATGAAAATCGGATGTCGGTTCATGAAGTTCTTAGCGACATAGGCGGGACCAATGGACATGAAAATGGATGTCGGCCAGTTCGGCATGAAAACATGTGCGCATGGGACAAAGGGTACGCGCGGGACATAGCCGAAGGAGCCGAAAGCCAATCAGATCACGCCACGTGTCAGGAAAAAAAGGGACGAGGAAGCCCATTTTAGGTAGATCGGAGGATTCTGTCCCGCGAAGCACTGGGACATCTAGGGAAAAAAGACGCGGTGGACGCGAAAGAGCCGGCAGACCCGCGGACCAACCAGATCATGACACGTGTCACAAGGAGAAAGGTCCAAAGGTCAAAGGGTGATTTTTTGAAGGAAAATCCTGAGCCAATAAAAAGAGGACACATGTCCAATGAAGCAGAGAAGGAGAGAGAATCACGTGACCAATCAATGCATGCCACGTGTCATCCAGGTGGCAGAGCGCGGGAAGAAATTTAAAAATCCGTTTTCGCCTGTTTTGTGCCCTAAATCTTCAGATTGACATATCTTTCGATCCAGAGCTCAGATTTGCACGTTCTTTATATCAACGGAAAGCTTATGAAATTATCTATGTGATTTTAGGGTTAATCTTGAGTTTTGGTGTAGTCTAGAGAGAGAAAATTGAGAAACGGCTCTGACGCATGTTCATGGCCAGAAGTGACATTCCAGTGACCAGATTTAATGCAGAATGGGTCGCATTCTCCTGTAATTCAGTCAAAATGATAGGGTATGGGTTTGTAAGGTCCCCCATGCCATTTTAATGCATCTGCAGTCAAGGAGGGATGGGCTCCCATGTTTTTGTACGTTTTCTGTCCCCTGGGCTCGACCCATGCAATGTAAAAGCCAGATTTGGCTCATTTCTAAAGGGGGGAACATTTCTTTGGATAACAAGCTTCTTCTTTCACCTGGTAACAAGTGATTTTTTGTAAGTATCAGACCTCTTCTAAAATTGTAACAGGTTTTCTACCTTTTGATGTTGTAATACAAGGATTTTGACAGTGGAAAGGACAATACAGGCTCTGTGATCAGTTTTCAGTCCTCTGTTTGTATTGCTTGTTTCATTTTAGACCTCTGATTACATCTTATCAGCTTGTGCATGATGTTTTATGTTGCATTTTTATGATCTGTGTCTATCTGTAGGACAAGAAGTGTTCACCACTCCTCCTTTGGTGTATCACCTGTTAGTTTAGTTTCATTTTTTACATTTTCTATCTCTGTCTCCTTGGATTTTAGAGTAGGATTAGGTTTTCAAACCTCTGTAGTTTTGTAAAATATAGATCTAAATCAAAGGATTTTGAGGAACCAGCCTCTAATCTGGAGATTCCTCTCTCAGTTTCACAAGTCCCCACACTTGGAGAGAGGTTTCCATGTTGTGCAATCACACTGGATGCTAGAGTGATCAACCTAGAAGCCTGATCTGCATCCAGGGGTGCTGTGAGTCTGCAACAACAGTTTTGGCATACCCGGTGGGACACTAGAGGTCTCATTTTTATTTAGCAAAGTTGATGTGCATCTGCTGCAGTTTTCTTGCTTAAAAAGAGCTATTATTTGCATATCTGGCGACTCCGAAGGGGAAGAATCAACTGGTTTCAGCAGTGCAGGCCTGAAAACTCATGAGAAGAATCACCACAAGGTCAAGAGTTGGAGAAGAAGAAGTTATTGTTTGAATACCTGCATAGTTATCTCCAAGAAGAAGGCAAAGAGGAAGAAGGATTCAAAGGTCTCCATCTCCACCAAACAGAACTCTCTCAACTCCTCCACCTAACAGGCCTTTCATTCAGTCAACAAGGGTTTTAAGACCAATCAGAATGGCTCAGAACAACCCCTACGTCAACTTCACAGGCAGCAGCCCACTTGCTCTCAATGCACAACATCCAGTTCCTATTGCAGCCTTGAAGAACATTCCCTACTTCACTGGAGAAAATCAGACTACTCTAGGTGATCATGTTAAAGATATTGCTAACCTTTGTGCAATCCATGAAATCAATGAAATGCAAGTGGCTGTCAAGTTACTGGCATCTTCCTTCAAGGGTAAAGCATTACAATGGTTTAGGAGCCTTGGAGCTGGTTCTATCACAAACTGGAATCAGTTGTGTATTGCACTTCATGAGCAATTTGGAGAGAAGGGAGACAACTTGTCTCTTTTGGAGCAGCTGACAACTATCAAGAGAGCCCCCAACGAGCAGCTGACTGACTTCAACTTCAGATTTCAAAGGTCTTGGGATAGGATTCCAGTGGCAGTCAGGCCAACAGCAGAAGGTGCTTTTCTATATTACCTTAAAGCTTTGAATTCTGATATTTCTATGTTAATTCAATCTATGGGAGGCACAACCTTACCTGCTGCTTATAGCATTGCCATTAGAGCCGAAAACTGTCTTATTCAAGCTGGTAAACTGGCTCCTAGGCCTCCCATGCCCTTGTATCCAAACTTAGAAAATCCAAGCACTAGTCAAGCACCCACTTTGGCTCCTGTTCCCACCCCTAGAAATCAAAGTTCAAATGAAACTTCTACTTCATCCTCTAGTGCTTCAAATGAACTCCAAGAGGTCATGAAACAGTTGCAAAATTTGGGAAATGAGCTGGTCACTATCAAAAGACAGCAAGCTCAAAGTGCTAGACCGTATCAGCCTCAAGCACAGTACCAGGCTAGGCCCCCATACCAACAAAATAGGTCACCAACTCAGGCTGCAAATCAAAATCAAAGCCAAGTAAGGCCTCCCACTAATAGACCATTTCAGCCCTATAACCCCAATGTTGTATCTGCTTCTAAAGCATTAGTGCTAGTCCAAAATAACATGGCCCAAGAATATGATTGGTGTTTCCATGTAGTCAGCCACACAACCAATCAATGTGCTTTAACGGTGCATTAAATCAAGCTCTGATGGTGCAAACCATCAGTGGGTTGCAAGAGTCCAGCCATGAAGGAGATCAGCAGCAAGAAGCACCTCAGCAAGGAACATCTCAAATGAAACTACTCTTGTCAATTGGCAGGCTGAAGATTTCTGTGGTATGAATCAAATACCCTCTCAAGGTGTTGCAGCCAACACAAGGTCAAAAAGGAGGAATTTGGGTGAAGAACAGCCATTGGCCCCAAGTAGTTCACAACCTTCTGTCACTCCACAAGGTGTTGGCAAACAAAATGCAGTTCCAAACATGCAAGGAGCACCCAAACCAGCTCCTAAACCAACTCAGATGCCAGTTGTTGCTGCCCATGTGCAAGGGGTGAATGTGCAAACCAAGGGACAACAAAGGGATACTTCATCCCCATTCAACATCATTGATCAGATGAAGAAGACAAATGTCAATATATCAATGTGGGAATCATTATCCATCCCAGGCCAAAGAGATCTGCTACAAGCTGCCATGAAGGACTGGTCAACTTCAAATCAACAGGTTCCAGATGCAAGAAAAGGTACTCACAAATGCTGCCCAGCCTGAAGGAAATCATGGAGGACAGCAAGGTAAAATGTTGAAGCCCCCTCCATTTTATGTTTCATTGATCATAGGAGATAAGTTGGTACATAATTACATGATTGATTCTGGGGCAAGTAGTTCAGTAATGCCCAAGCAAATAGCTGATCAGCTAGGGCTTCAATATGAAGTCATCTCCAAGGGTGTAGTGCAATTAGATGGGACAGCAGTGAAATGGTTGGAGTAATCAAAGGTTTGAAGCCTCACCTTGCATGCATGTCCCAACGTAATAGTGTTACAAGATGTGTCAGTCATAGACCTGCCACCACTCTTTGCCCTATGTGCTTGTCAAGGGATTTCACTGCTAAAATTGGAGGCTATCTTTTCTGGTGGATTGGTCACACATGTTGTTCAGAACAAGATATGGTACTAAGGTCACAATCAGATCCGAACCAATTGCAAACTTTCATATTGAGCCTCATACTCCAAGCCAAATCAATGCCAACTGTTCAGCATTTGATCAAGAAGATTATCCAAGCACAGATGAAGCTGACACCAAAGTTGGAAGCATTCCAGATTTGACTCTTGATGAATGGGCAAGCAAAGTACATGCCTTTGATCCTTATCAAGAAATAGAAGAATCTGAGCTAGGGGTTTATTGTTTACATGAAGAGGATCAACCTCTCCCCAGCATCACCAAGCCAGATCATAAGGACAAGAATGAAGTATGGCAGTTGTTCTTTGATGGGTCAAGGAGTAGACAAGGTGCAGGAGGAGGAGCTATGCTCATTTCACCACAAGGTATAAGGTATTACTCAGCCTTCCATTTCCAGTTTTCCTGTTCAAACAATACAGCTGAGTATGAAGCCTTAATTCATGGACTGCACTGGGAAATGAAGAAAGGCATCAGGAATTTACAAGTATTTGGTGATAGTGAGCTGGTCGTAAACCAAGTCAAAGGAAAAAATGCTGCCAAAAATGATCTGCTTAAGTGCTACAAAAATCGGGGTATGGGATCTTATTGAAGATTTTGAAGCTTTTAGCATCAATTCCATCCCAAGAAAAAAGAATGAAGCCGCTGACAGACTTGCAGCAATTGGGGCTGCGTTTGATGTTGTAGAGAGTATCAAAAGTGAGAAATCTCAGCCTCATATCAAATTGGTTGTGAGACCAGCTGTTCCAGATAACAACACAAGTTGGCAAGTCTTCGAGAATGATCAGCAAATTGTTAATTTCCTACAAGAAGAAGCTGAGTTCTCCGCCAGAAATCAAGACAAGCTGGAGCAGCAATATGGTGATCAGGTAGTACAGCTGAGAACTAACAAATTACCAAAAGGCCTCATAACCTTGGAGTCAATCTTCAACCTTGAATGATCAGTTCCGGAAGGAGAAAGCAAACATTCAAGTGAAGGGTGAAGATTCAGAGCCTATTTTAGTGGAAGAAGGCAAAACATTGCAGATTGGCAAAGTAAGTACCTCACAAGAGAAATCTGACTTTGTTCAGCTTTGTCAAGAGTTCCCAGATATCTTTGCTTGGACTTACAAAGATCTAAGAGGTTTCAACCCAAAGCTGGCACAACATACTATTGAGCTGGATCCGAAATCCAAGCCTGTTAGGAAAAAGCAAAGGCCAGTGAATCCCCATATTGAACCTCTCATGAGAAAAGAGTTAAGCAAGCTTATTGAGGCCAGTATCATCTTCCCCATCAAACACTCAAGTTGGGTTGCAAACTTGGTGCCAGTGAGAAAAAGAAATGGAGAAATCAGACTGTGTGTTGACTTCAGAGACTTGAACAGAGCCTCCCTCAAGGATCATTACCCACTCCCTTCCATGGAGCAAATATTGCAAGTTGTAGCTGGTTCAGAAAGGTTCTCACTACTTGATGGATACTCAGGCTATAATCAGATAATGGTGAAGGAAGAAGATCAATTCAAGATGGCTTTCACCACCAAATGGGGCACCTATGCCTACAAGAAGATGCCATTTGGCCTATCAAATGCCGGAGCAACATTTCAGCGAGCTATGGATATGGCATTCAAAGGCTTAATCAACAATATAGTGCTGGTATACCTAGATGATATCACTGTCTTCTCAAAGAATGCAGCAGACCATCTCTTTCACCTCAGACAAGTGTTTCAGAGGTGTAGAAGGTTCGAAGTGTCATTGAATCCAAAGAAGTGTATATTCTTGGCACACGAGGGAAAATTGTTGGGCCACATTGTCTCTAGGGAAGGGCTAACAATTGATCTTGAAAGGGTTGAAGCCATCCGAACGCTCCCATTGCCACACCACAAGAAATCTCTTCAAAGCTTCTTAGGAAGGATAAACTTTGTCCGCAGATTTGTGCCTAATTTTGCCACTCTTGTGAAGCCTCTAACAATGATGTTGAAGAAGAGTCTGGCATTCAAATGGACAACAGAAGGCAAAGAGAGTTTTGAAAGCATCAAGCATGCAATATCACAAGCTCCAACTCTTATCAACCCAGACTTTTCAAAGGACTTCATGTTGTATGCATTTGGAGGATCAGACACAATCTCAGCTATCTTAACACAGCTGAATAGAGAAGGTTCAGAACAGCCCATAGCATTCTTTAGCCAAACCTTGGAAGATTACGAAATAAAGTATTCTTTCATCGAAAAGCATGTCCTTGCTGTCATCAGGAGCTTGAAGAAGTTCAGACATTTGGTCTCAAACAATAAGATTCAACTGTTGGTCTCACATGCTGGGGTTAAGGATTTCCTCCTCAACAAGGATTTGAATGAGAAAAGGGCAGGTTGGATCACCCGTGTCATGGAGTATGACATTGAGATCAAGATCACCAAGCTGGTAAGAGGGAAAGGATTGTGTGAGCAGCTGGTTTTGGGGAAACAAGAGGAAGTATGCAATGAAGAAGAGGCTGTTTTGACAGTCCAGGACAGTCATGAGCCAAGTGGCAAACAAGAAGAAGACAATGCTGCCCCGACTCCTTGCTGGACCCAAGGTATTATGCACTTCCTAAGCACAGGCCTATGCCCTCCAGAGATGAACAAGACCCAAAGGAGACACTTCAGATTGCAGGCTGTCCCGTATGCCATCGTTGATGGAGTTTTGTTCAAAAAAGATGTAAATGGAGTGCTGCTGAGATGCATTAGCACAGGTCAGATTCAAAGGGTGTTGGAAGAGTTTCATGAGTGGACCAGCTGGTGGCCATTTTGCACCAAGAGTGACAGCTCTAAAAATCATGAAGGCTGGTTATTATTGGCCTAAAATCTTCAGTGATTGCTATGCATGGATCAAGAGGTGTAAGAATTGTGCATTCTTCACAGGAAAAGAGAGACTTGCTAGCCCTTCCATTGCATCCAATCTCAGTTGACCAGCCATTCATGCAATGGGGTTTGGACTTCATTGGAGTCATTAATCCCAATTCAAGCCAAGGGCACAAATGGATTTTGACAGCCACAGACTACTTCACCAAATGGACAGAAGCAGTAGCACTTAAAGAGGCATGAATGAGTCTAGCATCTTAGACTTTTATGAGGGGATAACAACCAGATTTGGTGTACCTGCCACAATAATCTCTGATAATGCATTGGCATTCATTGGATCCAGGGTGACTGAGTGGGCTGTCAAGAACGGTATTTACCTAAGCACTTCATCGAACTATTACCCTCAGGGTAATGGCCAGGCCGAGTCTACAAACAAGAACTTGTTGAGGATCATTAGGAGGACTCTTGATGAGAATCAGAGGTCTTGGCATACCAAGCTGAAATCAGCCTTATGGGCTGATAGGATCACTCCCAAAAGATCCACAGGTAACTCTCCATTCAGGCTTGTCTATGGAAGAGAGGCAATCTTGCCCATGTCACTTGAGTTGCCAACATTGGAACTCATGAAGCAGCTGGAGTTACTTGAATTTGAGCCCATGGAGGTGAGGTATGCAGAGTTGATGGAGCTGCAAGAGATCAGAAATCAGGCATCCCAAGCAATGGAAAAAGATCAAGCTTTGATCAAGAAGACCTTTGATAGGAAGGCCAAAGATAGATCTTTTCAAGTTGGAGATCTAGTGTTGAAATGGGATGTGGACAGAGCAAAACCGGGAAGGCATTCAAAATTTGATGCCATTTGGAGTGGCCCATACATGGTCACAAAGTGCAAGAACAAGCAATGCTTTCTAATTGGCCTCATTGGATGGTGAAGAACTGCAGATTCTAGTCAATGGAATCTATCTCAAGCGTTGCTTCTAGAGGGAATTTCACTACCTCTGTAAATATTAGATTAGATTTTCTTTCCTCCAAGTGCTTGTGCACATTGTTTTGCTGTAGGTTAGTTTTGTTTTTCCCTAAGTGCTTTGGCACAGCTTGTTGTTCATGGAGATGTTTTGCAGTCCTTGCTTTCATCAGGAGACATTCCATCTTCCTCCTTACACATTCTGAGTCAGTTGAGGTTCTAAATAGAATATTTGATGACTCCATGCCCAATGGACTGCTTCAGGCAACTGGTATCTTCTACCTAGCAGGCAGGTATCCCCGCTGAGTCGCCAAATTGTTATCCAAATCCACCCCCAGGGTTGATTTGATAACATACATCAGAATTCTCGAGTCCCAGGAAAATGGATGGATTCAGGGCAAAAATCATGTTTCTAGGGTCCCCTCAGAAATTTTTCTAACTCTCCTGTCCAGGTTGAAAAGAGCAAGCTCTGAGAAAATGTGAAAAAGTTACAGAAAATAAGCTTGGGCCAGAAAAAATTGTGAAAATCGGCTAAGTCCTTGTCCTAGGAGCAGTTGGGACATTCGGACACCAAGGCGCGGTTCAGCCGAAACACCTCTAGGTGGCCTGCGAAGCACAAGGACAAGTGGAACAAATGTACGCGAAGGGCACGAACCGGCCGGTTCGGCAAAAAAGGAAAATTTTAGCACAGGGACAATCGCGGCCGTCGGGACGCGAGGGATGCAGAAAGATGGTTCGGCCGAAGGAGAAGAAAAATGACTAACTTCTCGGGACATTTGGGCCTTGAGGACGTGAACCGCCCGGATTGGCCGAAATGGAGAACTTTCATACTAAGCAGTTGGGACATCTGGGCCGCAAGGGACGCGCAGGACGCGAAAAGGTGAAGCGGTCGAGAGCAAAGGAAGCCATTTCGGGCGGTTCAGAAGTTCTTGTCCCAGAAAGCACTGGGACATCTTGGGACAAATGGATGCGAAGGATGCGAACCGGCCGGTTCGGCCAAAACGGGAAACTTCAGCACAAGGACAAGTGGGACAAAGGGACGCGCAGGACGCGGAAAGCCGGAGGAGCCGAAAGCCAATCAGATCACGCCACATGTCACAGGTAGAAAAGGGACATGGAAGCCCATTTTAGGTGGATCGGAAGGATTCTATCCCATGAAGCACTGGGACATCCGGGACAAAAAAGACGTGGTGGACGCGAAAGAGCCAGCAGACCCGCGGACCAACCAGATCATGACACGTGTCACAAGGAGAAAGGTCCAAAGGTCAAAGGGTGATTTTTGAAGGAAAATCCCAAGCCAATAAAAAGAGGACATGTGTCCAAAAAATCAGAGAAGGAGAGAGAATCACGTGACCAATCAATGCATGCCACGTGTCATCCAGGTGGCAGAGCGCGGGAAGAAATTTAAAAATCCGTTTTCGCCTATTTTGTGCCCTAAATCTTCAGATCGACATATCTTTCGATCCAGAGCTCAGATTTGCACGTTCTTTATATCAACGGAAAGCTTATGAAATTCTCTATGTGATTTCTAGGGTTAATCTCAAGTTTTGGTGTAGTTCTAGAGGGAGAAAATCAAGAAACAGCTCTGACGCGTGTTCATGGCCAGAAGTGACATTCCAGCGACCAGATTTAATGCAGAATGGGTCGCATTCTCCTGTAATCCGGTCAAAATGACAGGGTATGGGTTTGTAAGGTCCCCCATGCCATTTTAATGCACCTACAGTCAAGAAGGGATGGGCTCCCATGTTTTGTACGTTTTCTGTCCCCTGGGCTCGACCCATGCAATGTAAAAGCCAGATTTGGCTCATTTCTAAAGGGGGGAACATTTCTTTGGATAGCAAGCTTCTTCTTTCACCTGTAACAAGTGATTTTTGTAAGTATCAGACCTCTTCTAAAATTGTAACAGGTTTTCTACCTTTTGATGTTGTAATGCAAGGATTTTGACAGTGGAAATGACAATACAGGCTCTGTGATCAGTTTTCAGTCCTCTGTTTGTATTGCTTGTTTCATTTCAGACCTCTGATTACATCTTATCAGCTTGTGCATGATGTTTTATGTTGCATTTTTATGATCTGTGTCTATCTGTAGAACAAGAAGTGTTCACCACTCCTCCTTTGGTGTATCACCTGTTAGTTTAGTTTCATTTTTGCACTTTCTATCTCTGTCTCCTTGGATTTTAGAGTAGGATTAGGTTTCAAACCTCTGTAGTTTTGTACAAAAATATAGATCTAAATCAGAGGAGTTTGAGGAACCAGCCTCTAATCTGGAGATTCCTCTCTCAGTTATACAAGTCCCCACACTTGGAGAGAGGTTTCCATGTTGTGCAATCACACTAGATGCTAGAGTGATCAACCTAGAAGCCTGATTTGCATCCAGGGGTGCTGTGAGTCTGCAACACAAAATATAATTACAACTCCTTGAGATGTAATACTTCTTCCTTTCAATAAGATAACAAAAAAACTTACTGAAATTATAACAGAGGAGGATCTCAAGGATGAGAACATCAATTTTTATATATTATATGGGAAATACACCATTAGTTCCCAAAGGAAAATACTTTGCAATCCCAAATATATTGATGTGCACAATCGTTATAGAATGATAAATTCTAGAATCATAGCCCACAATGTTCCATTGAGTATAATATCTTCTATTTGCAAGCAACAAAATCAGGTAAATAGAGTGTGAGTTGAGACATATTTTATTTATATGATATCAAAAGTAAGAGAGCTATGGATAATTTGTGGAGGATCCAAATATCCAGGAAGCGGAAATGAATAGTCAACAAAGTGGAAATTTATATTTTTTGAATATTTATAGTTAAATAGAAATAAACACTCATGCTTGTAATTAAATTAAATTTAGGGGTTCAATAAAAGGTTCTTTAATATTTTTTAAATAAAGAAAGAAGAAAGTTTCCATGATAAGTTAACATTTATGTACTTTCCTGATTCTATTTGGGAAAAGTGGGAAAAAATTGAACTATATAGATTGGGTTGATTAGCATGTTCACCCAACAAAACAACCAAGATGAATTAACAATAAATTCAATAAAACCATTCAGTGCTAATTTTTTTAAGTGAATATGTGGGCTTGATGAAAATGAATTGGACATCCACGTTGATGAGATATATGAAGGACATGTTTGGTTGAGGAATTTTGTTGAACCTTGTCAAAGAGTTGAAACGGTTTCCAATTATTGAAAAAGAATTAAGAAAGAAAGAAATGCAAAACAAATGATATTTGAATTTGTTGGCATGAAGGATGGTGATAATTATACAAGACTTCAATGTGATACATAAAATGTGGTAAATAAATATGGAATTCATACAACCCAGTTAGCTTAATTATGTCATATAATTGGTGAAGAAAAACACTATGTTATTTGTCAAAAAACTCTCTAAAGGGAAAATCAAAAAATTAAAAGGAAAAGAAAGTTCTAAAAGGGAAAAAGAAAACTGGATGAGGTGAAGGAACCAAAAATACCTCCATCTACAACACACATATTATATTTGTATATTCAATCTTTTCACAACAATCCTATGTCAAGAGATCCACATATAAATAATTTTACTTGTAAATTTCCATTTGGACTCAGAAATATGTTGGAGAATATTTCTAGTTTATCTATACTTGTATGTGATCTTCTTGTTATGGATATGTGTAATATTGTTTTTTTATTATGGATAAATAGTTTTGAAGGGACTATACCCTGTGTACAAAAAGGCTAAAAAATTCAGATACCAGAAGGAGAAAACCCATCTAAGAAAGGATAAACACCTTAAACATGGAGGCTCAAAATCCAAATAAATCAGTAAAGAGAGTACAAAACGATCAATCCAGACAGTGGTCTGAAGAAGAACAAAAGGGCCAAAAAACAACAAAGAGGGATCCAAAATAGGGCATCCTAGTAAGAAAAAAACATCAAAACCACCGAAAAACAACACCTTCACAGCAACAAAGCAGCATCTAGGCACCTCATCACTTGACTACCCTGTCAATCTTGACCTTAATTTTCTGGAGAGAGGTGAAGAGCATAATGGTTGTGGCATGAGAAGGATCGTTCATGTCTTCCTGAGCAAGTGCAAGTTCATGGGTGTCATTAGAATCCCATATGTTATCAGGAATGCCACTAAGGTTGCACCCACTTCTCATGTATCAAGTGAAAGTAGCTTCTTGACAATATCAGCATTAGTATCCATGTCCTCAGAAATTTGCAGCTTCCTCTTACCTTTTGTTTTTTCCATATTACTCATAGCATTTTTGAGGTCTTTGATCTCCTCTTCAAGCTTACTGACCCTGGTAAGAAGTTCCACTTCTCTAGCATTATCAACATGTTTAGTTATGTGCAATAAGTTCTCCACAAGTTCCAAATCCCTATGACTATGCAAAATCCTCTGTAAAGAAGGTAGAGAAACGTCAGCCTTCTTGTCTTTCCTCTTCCTACCTGAGGTAACAGTGTCCAGATCTCTGTCAGCTGAGAGAGGGATAGTAACAAGGGGAGTAGGCAGAGGGCGAGAGCCAGAGAAGCAATGGTGGTGGATGAGTAGGATCAGACCTTGGTGAAGGGGAACAACCCTGGTATGTTTCTGAACTTCAAGAATATAGCTCTCTAAGGAATTACGTAAATAATGAAAGAAATTGACGGTAAGATTCCTATGAAAATGATTGAGGAATATTAAATGTTTCAGGGGAATGGTGACATATCTTCCCTCCAAAGTGACGTACCTAACCATCATATGCACTATCTTAGCAAAGGGCTCAAGGATAGAGGTCACCTTTATTCCAGCCGCAACAAAATCAAGGTTTTTCCCTTCATCAAGAAATTTTTTCACCTCCACCTCTCTATCGAATCATTTGTTGAAGAACTTGGCTCCATCCAGGTTCAACCCTATGACCTGGGCAATGAGTTCCTTAGAGATCTCAACCCTGAATTCCCGATACTTAACTGCATGATTTCTCCATCCATTAGTGAATTTCACTCAAATGTCCTAGTAAAATCCCTTCATCTTTTTAATGAAATTTGAAATACCCCCCATTTGTAGATAATTCCAAAGAATTGTGTCATTTTTCCAGGATGGATCATGAATGGGTTCAGTTTTGCATGGAGGTCCCCCCATTTTGCCTGTATTGTTTCTACTCTGCACAACGGTAATTTTTTTTTGAATCCCATACGACTCAACATTGCCTCTACTTTTGGAGACCTCTGAAGCATGCAGAACTTTAAGAACATCATTAAACTTAAATTTGTAATTAATAAGCACCTCCTTAGCGTCTGATCTGTATCTATTAATGATTGCATTAAAATTCATGTATATCTTTAGTGATGTCATCAAGTACTTTGGCAGGAAGGGGGTCACCACTTAGCCAAGTTTGCATTTTATTTTCGACCCCAATATTTGCCAAACTATCAGCCACTCTATTACCTTCACGATAGGTGTGGATAATCTTATAATTATCAAAATAATTACATATTTCAATAGCTTCATTAATGAAGTCCTTGATGGACCAGCTTGGAGGTTGCTTTTGATTTAACAAATTAATAATGTTCAACGAATCCCCCTCAATTATAATATTGGAAATATTACAATCTCTAGCCAACCTTATTCCCCAGAGTGTTGTTAAAGCTTCCGAGTAGTGATTTGTTTGCTTACCCATCTTGCCAGAAAAAGTGGCAATGAAGCAACCTCTATGATCTCTAATCACCCCACCACCTCCTGAATTCCTAGGATTACCTTTTGAAGCTCCATCAAAGTTTATTTTGTGCCATGTAGTGGGAGGATGGATCCATCACACAACAGATCTATCAATGCTATTGTTGTCTTTATGTTTACTACTATCAGTGCCAATGTTCCAAGCAGCAAGAATGTGCTCCTCTTCCTCAGGATAAAGTCTATTTTTGGGAGGCTTAAATCTTTCAATGTTGTCTTTCACTGCAATGATAATTTCATTAAAGAATTTTATACATATCTTTCTGGTATTTCTGAAAATAACATCATTTCTAGCTTTCCAGACTCTCCACATGGTGTGAGGGAGGACTAGTTGCCAAAGCCTCCTAACCATACAGTGCTTATAAGGGGAGTTCTATTGTTTCCATGCCTATAGACAAGTATGGGGGAAAACCCAATTCTGATTGAAATTTTCAAGAATAAGATGTCATATTTTTGAAGTATACTTACAATGCAGAAAAAGGTGATTAATGTCTTTAGCTTCTTCCTGGCACATGCAGCATTTGTTAGGCATGATAAAACCTTTCCTGATGAGATTGTTATTAGTGAGAACTTACCCTTAATGATAAACCACTAGAAGATATTTAATTTAGGGGTTAGCTCGGGCATCTAAAGCTTGTGCCATTCAATTTCACTATCAATAGAAGCAAAAAAAGAATTGTAACTAGATTTAACATAATATTCTCCATCAAAGGAATATTTCCAAATAATCTCGTCCTTATTATCATGTTGGTTGACATGAATTAGGGAGAGATGATTCTGCATGTAGGAAACAATAGGCTGCATATTTTCCTCATCAATTTTATGTTGCTTCCATTTCCTTCTGTTGCCAGACACCTCAATATAGTCTTTGACTTTATTTCCATAGTTTTTAATTAGATTGTCTTTGATGTAGCTAAAAGTGGTATCCCAACTTATGTCAGACCAGATGTCATGCTAGAAATCAATGTCTTGCCCATTTCCAAGTTTCCATCTACAACCATGGGAGAGGATATGCCTAATGTGGAGCAGATTATTCCAGAAAATAGATCAATTTGGAAGCAACTGGTCAAAGAGAAAGGAATATAAGTTTTGATTGGAAAGGTATTTTATTTTGATCAACTCAGTCCATGGTTTATGCTCTTTGATGAGCCTCCAACCCAGCTTTGTATTAGAGAAACATTCATATTTCTGATATCTTTAATACCTAAACCCCCAATCCTCTTTGGCTTACAGACCTGTTCTCATGATACTAAATGATATCTAAACCTATCTTTTGTCCCATGTAATAAGAAGTTTTTTTGAATTTTTTCAATGCTATTCACCACTACTGTTGGAATGCTGAACATTGACATGATATAGATGGGTAAATTCTAAAGAGTGCTTTTAATCAATAAACATTTTCCAACACTTGAGAAGATAGCACCTTTCCATCCAACTAGTTTTTTCTGAAATCTCTTAAGCAGATCATTCCAAACCTCATTATAAACCTTACTAGTACTCATAGGGAGCCCTAAATATGTAGCTGGGAGGGAGTTGATTTTGTAACCAAGAATGACAACAATATTTTTTGTCTTTCAATAGGAGTATTGAAGAAGTAAACCAAGATTTTATCAAAGTTTAATTTCTATCCTGAGGCTTCCTCATAGAATCTAAGAATGGTTTAGATAGCCTTAGCTTCAATGATGGAGGCTATAAGAAGAAGTATAGTGTCATCAACAAACTGCTGATATGAAGAAATCTGATTGCCAGAAGTAGGTTGAAAGCCTTTTATCATACCATTGTGAATAGCTTTTGTAATATAATGGCTTAGAATATCAACCATTATGATGAATAGTAAAGGGGACATGGGGTCCCCTTGGCGTATGCCTCTATTACTAGCAAAAAAACCAACAGGTTCTCCATTGACAACCACAAAAAATCTAGGAGAAGAAATACAAGCTTGGACAATTTTTCTGAATTTATTTTGAAACCCAAACTTGGTCAGAACCTCATCTATGAATTTCCAAGCGACTCTATCAAATGCCTTATGCATGTCTAACTTGATTTCCATCCCAAATTTTCTAATTTTATCCATTGAATGAATTATTTTGTGGACCATAATTACCCCATCCTGGATAATTCTACCTTTTATAAATCCGCTCTGCTGTTGGGAGATAATTTCCATGAGAAGAGGCTATAATCTATTGGTTAAAATCTTAGTGAAAATTCTATAAACCACATTAACTAGGCTGATTGGTCTAAAATCCTTAAAATCCTTTACATCCAACTTCTTAGGTGTCATGTTATATAGTTCCTTTATTAGATTTCTAGTTCTGTAAAACTCATTTATAGCTTTCAACAAATCTTAAGAGCATATATTCCAACATTTTTGGAAGAAATTAGTAGAGAATCCATTAGGGCCCGGAGCCTTGTCACCTTCAAGATAGAAGATAGATTTTTTCAACTCCTCAATGGTGACATATTTGGAAAGGCTCTTAAATCTCTCTTCTGGGAGCAAATTGTTAGGAATGGAGTCTAAAAGAAAGGAGGCTTCTTTCTCATTATAAGAATTGTTCTTAGTTAGAAGATTCTCAAAAAAATTTAGGGCTTCAAATTTAATATCCTTAGCATCCTTAGTAATGGTACCATTTCCCTTAGAGACTTCAGTAATTCTGTTGCAAGCCCTATGCTTGAGGGTGGTCATATGAAAATATTTTGTGTTTCTATCCCAGCCTTTAGCCAAAGAGCTCTATATTTCATTCTCTAAAAGGTTTCCTCACAGCTATTGATATTATGTAGGTAAGAAAGAATATTTTTTTCTCTTTGGTGATCCTCAAAGGTCATACCTTTCATTGAGACTTTAAGCTCAAACTCTTCCATTTTCCGTTTAATCTCTTGCTTTTTCTCAAAGATTTTGTCAAAAACCTCTTTATTCTAGGTTCTAACCTTTTGTTTTCTCATTTTTCATCTTCTGAAGAAGTCTAAATTGAGTAATTCCTGTCCCTTCCCAAGTCCATCATTCTTTAATTCTATCAAGAATGTCCTCACGCTCAAGCCACATCTTTTCAAAATTGAAGTTATAGTGGAAAGACTTAGACCAATTGAAGAAGTTAAGAGCAATACGATTGTGGTATGTCCCAGTTCTAGGTAGAGAGGAGAGATGAAATTCCTAATTTAAGATCCAGTTAGCAGAAATGAGAGCTCTATCTAATCTTACCTAAATCAAATTTTCCCCAATTCTTCTGTTAGACCAAGTGTATTGATTACCATGAATTTCAATGTCCATAAGGTTGAGATATGAGATGAGGTCAACAAAATCTTCTATGCTAGCAAAGAAATTAGAGTTCCATCTTAATTTCTCCCCAGGGTTTAAAGGAGTGTTAAAATCCCCCATTATCATCTAGTTTGATTCCTCAAAGTTATTTCTAAACCCAGCTAACTCTTTCCATAAATTCCTTCCACCAGCAGTAGTATTTGGAGCATAAATATTGTAAAGGATCCAACTAGAGTTGTTCTCAAGACTTTTAAAATTTATATCTAAATGATTCTAAGGGGAGAAAAGCACATTACCATGAACAATTTTAATGTCCCAAAATACCGCTAAACCTCCAGAAGCCCCTTGAGAATCAGAAGCAGAAAAGTTAGCATTCTCCCAGAAAGTCTTTTTGCACTCTTCAATAGCTTTGGTTTTCATTTTTGTTTCTTGAATTAGAAGGATATTGGGCATCCTTGATCTTATAAGTTCCTTAAGCATTATTTGTTTAGGACCCCCATTTTAGTCCCCTGACATTCCATGATAAAACCTTCATTAAAAAATTACTGGGGAGGCGGTTGTCAAATGGCTCAAAAGGCTTTGAGTACCATCTACAATTTCTTTCTTAGTCTCTTTTTTCATTACATCACTTTTGGAGGTTCTAAATTTTTTATAAATAACTCCAATATTCACAACTCTTTTGGCATTAGATCTTATGATTCTTGAAGTGGAAGCTTCCCAATTTCCTATTTGTTTATTTTTATCACTATAAAGTGATTCTGAAATTTCTTCAAAGCCTTTTAGTCTTCGTTTCTTATGTCATACTATGATGAATCCATCCTTATCAAATTCAGACAGGTTCTTTGTCAATGCAGGGGTAATTTCTCCTTCTTCTTTTCCTTTATCATAAACAAGTTGTTGAGCTACATGGGATTATTTGTTGTATTCATTGTCTATGAGCTCCTCCATATCTGCAAACTCTTTATCCTCATTTAGATCTCTTGTTATGGATTCTAGGATTTCTTTAGCTTTTCCTTGTCTCATCTTGTTTAGTTCTTTATACTTCAAATAATTGTTCTTATTTACCAGTTCTTGATGAGGGAGGGAAGTAATTTTCTCTGTCTCCTCTTCGTTGGAAATGGTTAAATGAATGTAAACTTTTTCTTTTTTTTTCATCCACTTCCTTTTTCAGTTTTACAGGATTTGTATTCTCAAGCATCTTTGTCTGATCTTTTTCTATTTCCTTCCAAGCTTCTTTACCCTTTTCCTGATCATTATCTTTTCCCTTTCAATCTTCATCACCCTTTCCCAATGGAGGGTTTTTTGGTCTCCATAGTTTTCTATAGATCAGTGGCCTCTTTATTATGGTCTTAATACCTTTTTATTGGCCTTTGATTCTCAGATTCATCTGCATGCAGTGGTCCCTTGTACTCTAATCTTGCCTATCGGTCAAAGAGGATTTTTTAGTCTCTTTTATCTATTTCTAGCCTGGCTCTTCAGGATGATCAGAATGTTTATCATTTTTTTGCTTCATGCTCTGTGGACATTTTCTAGCAAAATTCCCTAATCTATGGCATTTATGACATCTTAGTTGAAAATCCTCATATGATATGTGTAATATTGTTACTGATGTAACAATAAATGACCTTATTGACATGTTCACATTTTTGGGAACAAATGCATGTAGATGTGTTTGTGTGTTTTTGGTTCAAATTTTAAAAGTACCAGTTGTGGCAGAACTTGTGACAATATACTGCAAATATGTTAAGGATAACATTTCAAAGCTTTATTATGGTGCTATAAATTATATACTTCTCATGGTTTTGATGGGTTTTCAGTAATATGTGTTGTTTATAAAATCTTTAACCATGATGAAGAGGAAGAAAAAAATTAGGTTGATTTAGATTGGGAGCATAATTAAGATGAAGAAAAAATTCTTTCTTGTAATGATCTTAATCTAATTGGGTTAAGTCATCCATTTTGATTGAGTGAATAGAGTATTTTTGGAACAATTCAATAAAAATGTACACACAAGCAAAGAGCAACATTATATCTAATTATACATTATACACATTAGTTCTAGCATTTGTAAAAATAGGTGATCATTATCTTGTATCAATTATTGAAAATGTTGACCAAAAGTTATTTATGAAGACATTTTAAAAGGAAATCTCAACCAGTGAGGCTTCATGTGCACCTGGTGAGTTTTGTACATTTCTTTGATAATTATTTTTAATTTTATATGAAAATAAATAAATAATTATACTATCAAAATGTATTCTCTTAAATTTAATTTAATTTTTTATAAGATAATATTTTTTTGTTAGGAAATAATTATATTAGTGCTCCATTATGTTAATGTGTGAGCAATATTATATTTTGTATATTGTTTATATGAGTTGATATTATAACAACTCATGTTATTTGTATTGTATCAGTTTTAGAGTTGTTACGAGTTGTTAAAACAACTTGTATAATTTAGGTGAGTGGTTTCCTATATTATAGGAAATATAATTCCTATGTTATAATCTGTATGTAATATGAAGATGGACTAAATATCATTTGTTATTATTTTGTCTATTACCTGCAACTATTCTAATATGCTCTCTTCAGTTGGTTTCAGAGCGAGATGAGAGACCTATGTCAATTTTTTGTGTAGCTGCGTGGAAGGTGATTGAAGAGCTCCATACGGCCTCGTATTTTATTGCATGCGTTCACTACATGCATCTGAACAATAATATGAATCCATGCATTCACATGCAAGTTCATTTAATCAAAGATTTGACCAATCTTCCAGACTAGCATTCTGCGATCTCAACATGAGGATTTGAGCCAGATTAACAAAACGTGAACATTGTTGAGACACTGCAATGGACTGATAAAAGATTCCTTGCTGTTCATCATTCCAGATCACGTCAGCTACATCTACTGTCCCATCTGTCACATTAAAACTGCCTTAATATATTTAGGAGCTTTTATACCCAGCAAAGAAAATTTGAAGGATCTAATCGACGTCCTCATTGAATAATGTTCTGTGTGCAGATTTGTCCAAATGATATATGCGTAGTCTACAGATTCCTTATTGTTCATATTTTCTAGTTGATGCCATTATCCAGTATATGCGTGCCAAATCATCTTCAGTTGACACCATTCGTAAAAGGAAATCGATATATATCAGAAGACTCGTGTCTTTTATTCAGAGGTCGGTCTTTATGGCTTTCGAGATGCTTGTTAGATAAGTTTGCTACATTTTTAAAAATAGCTAAAATTTAATCATCCATCTTCTAATATGTTCAGGAATAAAGTCTATGTTTTTTTGTTAATAATTTTCTTGTCTCTTATGTAAAATTAAATGTTTGTATTATTAGGAGTGTCAAGTCAAAATTAATATGTCAAATAGAGCATGTTGTTACAGGTTTATTAATATATTTTTCATCATTGTATTGTCAAAATATGTTTAGGTGAATAATAGGTTGTATTTCATATAGGTGATTTTAGGATTTTTTATCAAAAGTAATCAAAAGAATCAAAGTTGTCATCATTTTTCAAGTTATTATTGTCTTGTCAAACGTCAAAAGTATTATCTCACAATGGAAGTCCCTCTAGAAAAATTCAATGGGCTCAATTTTCATACTTGGAAAGTGAAGATCCAGATGCAGCTGATGAATAAAAATCTCTGGTGGATAGTCGATGGAAAAGAACCAAAACCTACAGATCTGACCAAATTGGTAGAATGGGAAACGAGAGATGATAAAGCCAAAGCCATTATTGGTCTTACTCTCTCAGATACTGAGCTACACTATGTTGATCTCGAGAAATCGTCTCATGAAATGTGGGAAACATTGAACAAAACCTTTGGTGCTAAAGCAGTGAACACAAAATTTTCTCTCAAATTGCAGTTGTTCAAGTTAAAAATGGGTGAAGGAACTACAATGTCCAGTTATATTAATGATTTACAGTCTCTTCTCCGACAACTAGCAGAAGAAAAAGCTCCTGTAGACGATGAAGATGCAAAAGCTATTCTGTTAAATAGTTTGACTCCCAAATACAGTAATATTGTCTTCACACTTGGTCAGATGCCTTCCAACTCATTGGAAGATATGATATCAGCTCTTCTAGTTGAGGAAAAAAGGAGTAAAGAAGGTGTAGAAGAAGAAACTGCATTGTACTTAAAAAATAAGTACAAGAATTTCTCCAAAAATAAGCAGGAAATTGAATGTTTTTACTGCAAGAGCAAGGGGCATAAAAATCCATTTTATAAAAATCGATCTCGTGATCTTCTAAATGGAACAATCAAAATGGAAGAAGCAAATATGGGCATAGACGATGAATCTGATTATGAGGAAGAACAAGTAAATGAAGACAGTGGCTCTGAAGACTTCTTGTTCTGAGCATGAAACCAGAGGCAGGAGGCATCAGAGGTTGGAGGTCATTCAATGACCTCTTGTCAGTTGCCAATGATGGGGCCGCATATCAGCTTTGGTGACATGTGTGTGTGCAGTTTGATTTTAGTGCTTCCAGTGTGGTGTGCCTCAGTTTGCAGTGATCCTATTTTCAATAAGTGGAAATTTCACATTGAGGGGGGGAACATGATCCAATGTTCCATTTCCAGTATGTTAGCTTTTTCTATGTATGTACGTGTAACAGATTTCAGTAGAATTTCCTATGTTATTCCCTACAGTGAGATAGTGGTGAGAGTTGTTGATACTACTACATCATCATGATATCGTGGTTGTTAGTTATCCAGAAAAACTATCCAGAGGTTGTTGGTACTGTCCTCAAAAACCATCTGTTGTGTCGTTGTTGGTTAACCACTTGGAAAACCATCCAGAGGTTGTTGGTATTGTCCTTGAAACCATCCAGATCATGAGCATGCTACGTAGCGGCATATTGCAGTACAAAGCAGGTTTTTCCATGTTCGCACTAAGGGGGGGAATGTTAGGAAATAATTATATTAGTGCTCCATTATGTTAATGTGTGAGCAATATTATATTTTGTATATTGTTTATATGAGTTGATATTATAACAACTCATGTTATTTGTATTATATCAGTTTTAGATTTGTTACGAGTTGTTAAAACAACTTTATAATTTAGGTGAGTGGTTTCCTATATTATAGGAAATATAATTCCTATATAATAATCTGTATGTAATATGAAGATGGACTGAATATCATTTGTTATTAATTTTTCTATTACCTGCAACTATTCTGATATGCTCTCTTCATTTTGCACATTGAGGAAGTATGTGATACCTCTCATTATCCCTATAATGTTTTTTCATTTGGCCTATAATTCTCCCTCTAATTGTTCTACTTCACTCTTGGGGAGAATTCGAGGTCATCCATTTTCTCCATGATATTTTCATATTGATGGATATTGGAAGGCCTCCCATTCTTCCTCTAATTTTTTTCCACTTTGAGAGAGATTGTTAGGCCTATCATTCTCCCTCTTCATTATTAATTTCACTTCGAAGGATTTTAAAAGTTTGATGATTACTCATATTCACCTATTTTACTCTTAGAAGATAATATGAAGCCATCATCTCTCATATATGATTTTTTCACATTGAAGGATAATATGAGACCTTTTTTTTTTTTTCAAGTTTGGAGTCTATTTTTAATTTTACACATATGTGAACTAAATAAAAATTCAGATCTCACATACTTATATTTTAAATTGAAATTTTTTTCTACGAATTATTTGTTAGTTTATGAATGGTTTTTGATATCTAATTGGTCACATAGTTAATGATAGTAATCCTTAATGATGTAAGAATTTTTTTATATCTTTTATAGATTTTTTAACTGCCATTTTCATTATTTTTCATAATCAATCTAATATTATTGAATATGTGTTTGTAGGTGTGTAAATCCAAGAATTAAGTGTCTATAAACTATATAAAGAACCACTTGCATTGACAATTTGAGATGTTTCACATTGTATTGAATTATGTAACAGAAACAATAATTTCTAAGAAACATAAATTCATATCTAATAAAAAAATATTTTGAAAATTTTCTTGAGTCAGAAGATCCAATCATACATAATGTTGTAAAATATCCTGACAATATATAGAATTAAGAAGTTGAGCATGGTTCAAATAGCACTATAGCTGAAACATGTAATTAACTACTCACTTTTAAATTTCATATGATATTTTTTTGTTGCAATTAGTCAATTCAGAAGATTAATTCTATGAAACATTTATTTGTAGTTCTTGATGAAAATACAAATGTAGAGTCAACAATTTAATGCTAAATACCATAATATTTAGGTATAGTATTAGAAAATTGAGTTACTTTAATTTTTTTTAAATGTTGTAATTGGTAGTTTTTAGAGTATATGATTCAATAATTTATTTGTGAAGATCTAAGTAAAAAACCTCTATTGATACTAGATTAGGAAGGTTTGCTAGTTTTTCAAGTAAATTCAAAAGTTTCTAGATCTTTTGAGACCAAAGGATATCATTATGTTTCAAGAAAAATGTTATATCATTGTTTAAAATGCATATGTACTAAATTTTAGATAGCATTTTGGTCAGGTTTTTGTGACCAAGATGTTAAATATTTAGGGAAGAATATTTTGAAGTAATATGGGGATGGTAAGAAGAGAAATTTATTTTATTATGGTGTTGAAATGTGCATAAATATATATTGTGAATACGTAAAAGATTTGAATATAGTATGGTCAAAGAATAAATCATATGACAATACAAATGCCATATTGATCAGTTCTGAAATGGTAGGGGTTCCTCAAGAAAATTGTTTCATTTCACCAAGTTTTTCCTTTGTTTCACCTAATTCTAGAGTGTTTCTTTGGAAATTGACAAAACATATAAGGGTAAATGGGCTAGGAGGAATACCTGTTAAATTTGGTTGAAGGTTGTTGTGTACGTATGAATTCTTGATAAACAACTAATTGTGAGAGCTTCCTTTTGGCTAGGAGGAACTACCTGAAATAGAAAAAAAGACCACAAAATAGAAGTTAAATAGTATATGCAGTGGACTGCCTAGCGTATACTAGATCTGGGAAGTTTGATACTCCCTAGATGGTTGTCAATCCACTGTTTAAAAAAACTCAATGTTAACAATAAATGAAATCCTACTGTAGTTAAAATGATTTAGGTATCTCATTCGACTACAATAAGAAAATTCATTCACAGTAGGCTAAGCTATGATTGAATTTGAAGGTCAAAGTCTCTATCAGAGTACTGGTACTAGTCAAGGTCTGGTTCTGGGCTGATTGGGATGTTTGGTGGGGATTTTAGGCTCTGTTCTTGGTCTGTGGGTTAAAACATAGAGACCGACATTGGTCTGGTATGACCGATGTCAGTTTAGGTGAACTAGTGATGGTTGTGGGTAACCGACGTTGGTATGGTCGAGGTAAAGGAAACTTATCAGAAACTTGATGTTAGGGTAGGTTTGAGGTTAAATGGAAATGGAGAGGGCAATGGAAAGGTCTATGTAGGTGTTAGATACACTCAGAGATCTTTAAAAATCAAGTATGGGTAGTTCAATGGTGTGGGTGGAGGAATGGTCAAGTTTGCATGGAGGTAAATGGTGGGAGAATGGGAATGAGAGTAGAAACTGACAATAGATATAATAGAACCTACCAAAATGAAAATGGATGAATTTTTATTAATAAAACACTTACTGTAGTATGAACTTAATGGATGGAGAGAAATGGTAGTTGATTCAAATGGATGGAGCTTGATGTGGTGATGGTGCTTCCCCGGGTGCTTCCATGAATGCAAATGTCTCTGTGATTACTTTTGATGCTAGTTGTGGATGCTCTTATGCATGTACGAATGTTGGTTTTGCTTGCATACAACTCTGGTTTCATCTCTTTCTCTCAGAAAATGCACCAACCTCGAAATTAGGTTGTTTTGGGGAATAAATGCTAACAAACGATGATTCTGAGTTGATTAGAAGCAGTTTAGGGTAACCGGTGTTGGTTAGGGCGGGATTTCCTAGGTTTTGTAAAATGGGCAGATCCCCTTGATTTTCTTGGATCTCACTCATTTTCTCCCATGGATTAAAATGGAATATTCCTTTCTAATAGGAAGGAATGTTGTTAGAGAGAATGTAGGCTTTGATTTTTAGGGTTTAGGTAGGTCTTTGTTAGTTATGGCAACATACTAAGAATAGGTCTTAGGGTGAGGTGGCTAGATGAGGTGTATAGGTGTGGTGGTGGTGTGAATTATCTCAATTAAGATATTTAAATAATAAATATTATGAGATCATGAAGTGATTTATTTAAATTAATTAAATTAATATTAGAGTGGGGTGTAATGGGCCATGTTTAGGTGAGTGTGTTCAAGTTGATTATTTGTCGAGGGACCAAGGGGAGTGTGACCCAATTTTGGTGTCTACATTTTTCCCCTTTTTGTTGCGTAGCTTGTATTAGTAAGTGACGCTAACAAAAATAAGGTGTGGTTGCCCCATGTGTGGGTGAAGGTGATCCCTCTCAAACCAGAAACTAATGAGGAAGAAGGAAAAATTGGTGAGTGGTTTGATAAAAGGAGAATGTGATGAAGAGGAAGGTGGGCAATGGGAGAAAAAAGGGGGAAAGGTCTAATTGGGTAATCCTGGTAATGTGTCAGGGTCAAAGGTAGTAACAGTCAATGCACGCACACATATAAACTACAACATGGTACCAAGTTGAAGATTAGGAAAAATTTACATTGTCTAAGGTCAATAGGTTTATCCAAACAAGGTTGGGGTGATTTCGATATCCAAGGTATAGGATATGGTCAAGAAACACGATGCAATTCAGGTGCTGGAACATTTAAGTATGTTCCAGTACACCAAATGTTAGGTCAGGATAAACGGTCATGACAAGAGGTAAGGTAAGGTTAGTATGTCAATTAACATGGGTAATAGTGCCACAAGGTATAACGAGAACATGAGGTCAAAGGTCACTAGCAATGTTCCAGGTCCAAGTAACTAGGTCACGGCATGGGTAGGGCTGAGGTGAGGTAGTAAATGATGAGGTTTGGAGGGTGAAGTGAAGTGTCCAAGTCAAGTGTGGGTGAGGTAAAAAGGATGCAGGTCATCAAATGAGGGGTAGGGGTAGGAAAAGGACTAAGCAAGATAACCAAAAATAGTTATAATGAACCGATGCCAGTCGCGAAGGACCAACCATGGTAAGCTAGGGCACAAGACCGATGTCAGTCAAGGTAAAACCATTACCAGTCAAGTCAGGTAGGTTATAAAAAAGGAAATTTTCACTTATTACAGAATCATTTGTCAATTTCCAAATAGGAGAAAATGATAGGTAAGAGAGAGAAAGGTGGAAAGCGTTCATGTGGAATGGAGAACTAAGTTGGTGAGCTATGTAGTGGGTGATTGGCAGTCAATAGGCAGGTCCACGAGATTGGATTGATCGATTCAGTTGGTTGGAGGTAAGACAGTTGATTGGGTGATGGAAGAGGTAGGAGAGGGGTCGGGTGGACCACTGGTGCAGTGGCCCAATGTACAACCATGGTGATGGCAACGTGATGAGGTAAGAGGCAATCCTGTTATTTTTTTTTGTGTTAGATTGATTTAGATGTTGGATGGGGAAAAAATGGGTTTGGGGGGGAAAATGAATTTTGAATTTGTGGGAGGGCCAATCGGGTAAAATAGGCATGAGGGGTAGGTGATTTGGTGAAGGAGGGGTGGGGAAGGGTGGAGGGGGGATTTGGGTAGTATTGGGTGGGTAGAAGGGAGAGAAAGGAAGTTTTTAGGAAGAGGGGGGTTTTTGGCATCGTGGTTTTTGTGGTGATAGTGACCGGCATCAGTTGAGGAGTAGCCGACGTTGGTGGTAACAAACTGGTATCAGTCACGAAAAAGGTGACCGATGCCGGTTTATGGGGGACTGAAGTTGGTTAGAGATAACCAGTACCGATCATGATTTAGGGAAAAAAGGAGCCAAAAGTTGACTTATGTGGGGTGGGTGAGATAGGTAGTGGTAAGTAGGAGATATTTTGGGGAAAATCATAACATAGGTAAAAGGTGAAAAATAGGTAAGTTTGAAAGATAGTGGGTTAGGGTTGGGGTGGGTAGATATAAGATAGGATACGAAGGTAAAGAGGTCTAGGGAAAGAGAGTTAGGATGGTAAGTAGAGGTGAGGTGTCAAGAATGATTATGGGTATGATTAAGGTGTACTAATATGATGTTTTGTGGATTGCAGGTGAGAGATTAGTTGAGGATACTAGACAGGGTACCACCCCTACCCGTGATAGTTCATGGGGCTATGATAGTTGAGGAGTGGAGGAATGTCATAGATGTGTGTCTGAGTGGGGTCAAATGCTATCGACATGTAGTCTGATAGCTGAGATTGATGGTCACTATCATCAATAGATGGAATTTGGTGACCAACACATTCTGGTGGAGGACATGTACAGGATCATGTGGTTGCCTATATTGGGGAAACAAGTATACTCAATCTCCTTAGAGGCCTATGAGGAGTTGATGCTGACAGTATTATGTGAGGTACTGGTGGAGATGACATTTCACAGTACTTAGCCCATCATGAGGAAACGAGGCTAGTAGTATTATTGAGTGAGGCAGTCTGTTGTTTTGCACTACCGGATGTAGAGGGTGGGAGATGTTAGCTTGCCACTGTACAAGAGCCGAGGAGGAGGAGATGATAGGAGATACCTATATAGATGATATCTAGCAGGATGATGCATGATGTATGTCCCTCTATTTTGATGTAGTTATTCATTTTTGATAGGTACTAGCCTGCGTGCTGAAGAGAGTGAGAATGTATACGAGAGTTTTGTTTATTTTTTTATCATATACTAGCCTGCATGCCGAAGATGGTGAGGATGTATATGATATTGTTTGAGAGATGCATATTTTTTGGTATCAATGTATATTGTATTGATACACAAATTTATATGATGAGATGGAGTATATGGTGATGATTTGTACATGGTTGTGTTTATCTTGCTATTTTGATTTATATATGTGATGGAAAGAAAGTAGTATAAATATGATAGAGTCAGCTCATAGGCATTGATCGAGTCAGGTTGTTGGTTTAGGCATGGATGGAGTCAGGTTTGTGGTTAAGGCATGGATGGAGTTAGGTCATAAGCATTGATTGATTCAGGTTTGTGGTTTAGGCATGGATTGAGTCAGGTCATAGGAATGGATTGAGTCAGGTCATAGGAATGGATTGAGTCAGGGTTGACTTAGGTTTGATGAAGTTTAGGTCGGTTAGGTATGGTTGGGTTGAGTTTGGCTCAGTTTGTAATTCATTAATTTTTTTAATTAATGATGATATGGGTCATGTTAATATGTGTTATAGTAACATGCATGATAATGGTAAAGAAATGGTAGACATAATGAATGTATGAATGATATTGATAAATATGTGAAGTAATCTGTTCTTTGTCTGGTTTAATTTCCAATTATAAATATAAAAAGGAAACTAACCAGGGTAGAGTGTGATTTGGAAAGGGAAAAATGGGAATTGGTTAGGGTAGAGAATGGATGAGCTAAGCTCTAATGGCCCCATGCCCTCGGAGTGCTACCTACATAGTCCTAATGAAAAGGGACCTCAGGATGATGTAGTTCTCCCTTAAGCTAGGAAAGAATGTGAGAAGGTATCAGTATGGGTTAGTAGGTTATAGGCATGATTTATTCTAGGTCTTTAAGGTATGGGTGAATTGTGGGCACATTGGTATGGGTGATTTTGAGTTGATTGTGTCGAAAGAGGAAAAATTACTCAAAGATAAGTGTCAAGGATCTAGTTCTGTACAGGATGATCAATAAGTAATGAAGAAGGTTAAAAGATAAGAGGAGGCAAGGAAGCCACCTGATTGGTAAGGATCATAATGGGTGGGTCAAACCTTAGATAGGCTGATGAAAATAAGACCCTAAAGACATTACATGATCGATTATTCTAAAGGTGAAGAATAGTCACATGAGCACTAAATGTCATGGTTCTAGTAGGTCCCTTGAGGTGGTATGAAAGGAAAGTGTGCATGGTGAGAGGGTGAAAAGTGGTTAGTTTATATGGTATTTGGTAGCATGCATTTTGGCAAGAGATCCAAGATCATGATGAGTGAGCCCATGATAAAAAAAATTCTATCTTGACTTGTACTTGAAATAGACTGATCGATGCAGGAATTCTATGTGGGATGAGGAAATTAACTCCTTGAGGTTTTGCGAAGCTGATCAATGTGGAAAGATTCAGATTCTTCTCTCTCTCTCTCTCTCTTTTGAGAAAGCTTTACATAGTCGTCCTTTGAGGGAGTCATATTTTTATTGGAAGTTTGACTTGAGGAGTTGGATCCCACGTGAGGAATTTTAAGTCATAGACAAGACTAAGGTGAAGAATTGGATTCTTGTTCAGAAATCAAGGTGAAACAACCATGTGATCTCATCTAAAAGCAGATGAAAATTATCCATGAGAATCATGCCATGTGTAGCGTCGTGGTACACATATTTAAGAGAAGATAAAAGAGTAATGGGTATGCACATGATTCTTATTTAATCATTGGTGATGGCATAGGAAGTGGATAGAGCTCAAGGGATGAGCATGAAAAGAGGTAGAAGGTGAGGTAGGACTAAAAGTCAATAGTAGAATGGTCTAATATGTAAGGCATTAAGGGGCTCAGGTTCAAGTTTACCATTTATTGAAGATAAATGATAAGCACCTGATCCATAAGTATAAGTCACGATGTATGGTCCAATCCAATTAGGAGAAAAATTTCCCCATTTACTTTTTTCCACTTTGGTTACATGTTGATTTTCTTTTAGGACAAGGTCACCAACTTGGAAGGTTCGTTCATGGACACGTTTATCATAGGCACGTTTGATACGTTTTTGGTAAACTTGAAGATGTTTAAGAGCATCAAAACGATGTTCATCTAATAACTCATGTTGTGCTAAATGGTCTTGGTGAAAGTCATCATCATTGAGCATGTCATGGAGAGAAATACAAAGTGATAGAATATGGACTTCGAGAGGTAGAACATCCTCTTTACCGTGGACCAGAGAAAAAGGTGTGGTAGTAGTGGAAGTGTGAATACTACTACAGTATGCCCACAAGGTGAAAGTAATGTGCGTATGTCAATCTTTCCTAGTATCGTTAACCACTTTCATGAGAATTTTTTTCATGGTTTTATTAGTGTATTCGGCTTGGCCATTGGTTTTTAGGTAATATGGTGATGAGAAACTTAGCTAAATATTGAAGGCATTGAAAAGTTTGCGCAAGGTTTTATTTTTGAATTGTTTTCTATTATTAGTGATGAGGTGGCGAGGAACACCAAAGTGACAAATGATGTGATGATTAATGAACTCACATATTTTATTAGCTTTCATGGAGATGAGAGGTATGGCTTTAACCCATTTTGTGTAATATTCGATAGCGGTGATTATCGATTAATGTCACTAGGAAGAATCGGGATTGATTTCTACAACAAGATCCAAACCCCATTGAGAGAAGAGCCAAAGGTCACGGGTGACTTGTAAGGCATGACTGGGTGTATGATGAAGGTTGGCATGTTGTTGGAATTTTATAAAACACTTAACTTAATTGCAATAATCATGGTTGAGGGTCAGCCAATAATAGCCTAGGTGAAGGATGTGCTTACCAACTGCAAGACCACTAAAGTGACCTCCATATATGCCATCATGAACTTCTTTAATGCTATAGGGAATTTCAGAACTCGTCAGGAATCGTAAGAGAAGATGATCAAAGCAGAACTTATAGAGGATGCCACCCATGATGACATAACAATAGACCCCTTTAAGAAAGGCACGTTGTCCATTACGAGTGAGATCTGGGGAAAGATGGAGAGGGAAAGATAGTTTGAGTATTGTTTATACCAAAGGTCACTTGGGTCGGGAGCGGTGGTTTTGATAGAGTAAACTTCACAAGGTAAATATGAAGGTGATTAGAGTCTTTGTATGGTGAAAAATATTTTAGAATCGGTAGGAAAAGCGGGTGTTTGAGAAACCAAATAGGTGATGGTATTTGTAAATTTGTTAGTAGAACAGGGTATGGTTTGAAGGGTGTAACGGTTGACGGTGGTCAAAAGTATGTCCACATGATGTTTATACTTTTGAAGTGTCTCATTATGACATTGGTATACACCATTGAATTGGTTTATGATCAATTGAGAATCAAAAAATATGTTGATGGACTTAACATCTAGGCCATAGGTAGCCTAGAGACCTAATACGAGTGCTTCATATTCACCAATATTGTTTTTACAATCAAAATTGAGTTTGAAAGAAAAAGGCATGGTTTCACCATCAAGTGGAATAAGGATAACACCAACCCCAGCCCCACACTGACACTTAGAACCATTGAAGAAGAGTTTCATTTGGTATGTGAGTTCATCCAAGGAAAGGGTAGCAATAGACTCATCTGGAAAGTCAAAGTTAGAGGGTTAGTCCCCGAAAATAGGTGCATCAGCCAACTAGTAAGTGATAGCCTAGCCCTTGATGGACTTTTGATGGGTGAATTTGAGGTCGAGGTTGGCTAGAAGCATAAGCCAGTGTGTATCCCGTTGATTTTGGTAAGGTTTAGCATACATGCAGTGTAAGGGGTCGGTGTTTGTCAAAACATAGGTTTTGTGGTTAAGTAGGTAATGGTGGGGTTTGGTGGCAACAAAATTTAAGGCTAGATAAAGTATTTTGGCATGGGTGTATTAGGTTTCATAATCCAGAAGAGTAAGGCCCCTTGGTCATCACGATGAGTGAGCATTGCCCCTAAGGAGTGATCGGTAGGAAAGAGGTATAGGTAGAAGGGTTGATCGTCTTTAGGTGGAATGATTATGGGTGGTTGGAGAAAGTATTGTTTCAAGGCCTCAAAAGCTTTATGGCAGTCATTATCCCATTTAAAGGAGACATCCTTTTTGAGAAGAACATGAAATGGCTGATATTGATCGGACATTTGTGAAATGAAATGACGAGTAGAATACAACTTACCTTTCAGGCTGCGGAGCTACTGCAAATTAGTGGGTGTAGGAATTTCACGAATGACCTTGAATTTAGAAGGGTAAACCTCTATACCACATAAGGAGATGATAAATCCTAGGAGTTTTCCTGAGAGAACCATGAAGACACACTTCTTGGGTTGAAGGCAAACATAATACTTAATGAGGCAGTCAAAGATGGTTTTTAGGACGGCGAGGTGCTTAGAGTGGCATTTAGATTTGGCAAGGAGATCATCTATGTAATCTTCCAATATATGATGCATGATATCATTGAAGATGTGATTCATAGCCCACTGATACGTGGCACTGGAATTTTTAAGGCCAAAAGACATGACTCGATAATAGAAGGTCCCCCAAGGGGTGATGAATGTGGTTTTGTGCTAATCCTCAGGAGAAAGAAAGATTTGGTTATAACCCGATAAACCATCCATGAGTTATAGCACTTGTGACCAGTGGTGAGGTCAACTAGTTGGTCAATACCAAGAAGAGGAAAGTAATATTTTAGGCAAGCTAGGTTGAGGTCATGGAAATTCATACAAATGCTAAGTCCCCCTGTCACCTTAGTGACAGGGAAAATGTTAGAAATCCATTTAGGATAATCTATGGGTAAGATGAAGGAAATGTAAAGGAGACGTTGACGTTCTTCTTGGACCAGAAGAGCAATACGAGGGTGCATTTTCCTCATCTTTTGTTATGGGTTTGGCTTCAAGAATGGTTACGATATTGTGGACCACTATGGTGGGGTCTGTTGGTATACATATTTAATCTCCTTCACAACTTGAACAACATCATGAATCTGCACAAGACACTTAAGGATAGATAGATGTTTTATATGTCCTTTGTATTTGGGGATCACACCTATCTGCTTGTTTGCTTTCAAGAATTGAGGGAGTGGATATCACCTTCATAAGGGTTTTGATCTAACCCTCACTATTTTAGGTTGTTCTTATCAACCAAGGCAAGAAAACCTATATTGCAGCCTCTATATGGTAAGAAGATGGAGATATCCTTGTGTTTTGTGTATGATGTGGAGGAGGCTTTGTGAAAACATGATCAAATATCCATTATCCAAACTCAAAGGATTTTTCACTACTAAATGATGGAAATTTTTTCAAAACAAAGCTAGAGCTGCTAAAGACATGATAGAACCCTGATCAACTTTTGTGCATTTTTGTGAAAGGATTGAATTCTTTTGTGGAAACACAATGTAGATGTAAGGGTATTGTAGGTAGGATGAGTTATTTTAAAATGAAATTCTGATGAGAGATGTGGGGAAAAGAGGATTTAGAAGTCATCACCTTCTTTAGGAAACTTTGCAAATGAATCACAACACCTAAACAACAGAGATATTTCAATGAATTGGAAGTGCTCTTTTAACCAGGATGTGTGCACATATGGATGCCCAAATCTGCACTATTCCATACAAAATTTGATAACCTGCCACAAATGCTTGAAGAAAAATATAATTAAATAATTTAGAACCCCTTGTTAGATCATGTCCTAAGGTACACCCAAAGGTTTAAAAACACCCTCAATTTACAAGGAAGGTAAGATGAATTTAAATTTGTTTATCTCCACTCAAATGAATGCACTTCTGAATGGAAGATTGCAGATGCCTTCAAACCCTCTACAAGAAATGAGACCATGTATGACCAATAAAGATCCCAAACACAAGATTACACCATGAGCATGAAACACAAATTGAAAACATATTGAAATACAAGTGTATGCAAGCTTTGCCAAGAGATAAAACTAGTTAATCCAAGAATTTGATCAAATATATCAACAAGGGAATGTTATTTAGACAATCTCAAAGCTTGTTGATGGCTTTACAGCTAAAAAGAACTCAACATGATGAACATTTGATGCAAACAAAAATGAAAATGGCTCTCAGGTAGTTTTTCCAAAAGAAAATAGAATTCTTCTAGTTTTCCTTGTGAAAATTCTTCTCTCTTCTTCCAAAATTCTCAACAAACCTTTTAAAATGCCTCCAAATTACATAATATACCCTATGCTAACTTGGATCCTTGCATCCCAAGCAAAGAATATGACAAAGGGATCAAATTTGTTACAAAACCCTATCCATTTGATGAAAAATAATATAAAACTGTGAAACATCTCGCCAAATGCCAGAGATGCACAAATATTTAAAAATATTGCATGAACTCAAATTCTTATCCATCCCAGGGTCACGTTTTTGGCATTCCACCATGCAAACATGCATTTACAATCATTTTTCACCCTTTTCCCTTACCATTTTAACTCTGCAACTTTTTACTTTCACCTTTCACATTTTTTCACAGGTAGAGGGAAAATTTTCATCAAAAAACATCACAAGACAATAAATCATCTCAAAAGAATGGTTCCATTGTGTTCAGAAGGCCAAAGGGATGCAAAATAATATAAAATTTAACTTGATTTGGTGCAAAAATGACGATTCCACACTTCTTGGAGCATCCATGGCGCCCAAAAATGAAATGCACAGCAACCGTTGATTTAAAATCAACTTTAAACTTCCACCCTCCACGTGTCTTGATGATATTCATCATGCAAACCAAGAAATATCTTCTTTGAATTCTAGATAAAGTGGACAAGTGTCCAAATACCATTGGACCAAGCCTTCAACTTTAAAAAAGGTGTTTTGAACCTTTTCTGACTTTGGGAAAATTTTGAAGATTTTCCCCATGAGCCCCTGGATGTGCCATGTGTCCTTTTGTGGGCCTTCACCAAAACCGCAGGCCAATTTGATGCATTTTACAATTTTTTTGAGAAAAGGAAATTTTTCTCAAAATGCTACGCGCCCCCGAACACCCGTTGGCGCTTCTGCCATGTGGTGGTTTCCCATTTGTTGCAGAACTGACCCCTCCTTTCTTCCTTCATTCCTTTGCGAGCACAAAATCCCATGTGGGCCCATGGTGCTTCCTTTTCCATTTGAAACATGCCACGTGTTGCCCCTTAATTGGCGGCGGGGGCACTCCTCCAAGTTTTCCGTGGATCATCCTTAAGATTTTTGCAAAAGTTTGGAAAAATTTTTACTTTCTCTCCACGTGCTCGACATCTCCGCCACCTCTGGGACACGTGTCCCCCTTTCATTGGTGGTGTGAGCTTGGCCCTAAACTTTTCTTTTTACCTTGTGAAGTGAAGTTTAAAAACTTCAAATTTCTCCAAACCTCTGCCCCTCTAATTCATCCCCATGCACACGTGTCATTTTTCTATTTGATGCGGGTCTTTAGGTCAAAATGTTTCCTTTGGCATTTTGAAGCCAAAAAATTCAAAAAATTTCCAACTATCTGCCTCTCCATACTGACTCTCATGGATGCATGTCACCATCCCATTGGGCATGGGCTTTCGGGCCAAATCATTTCTCTAACATTCTGAAGCCAAAAATTTTCAAACTCTTCCAAGTCCCCACCTTTCCAGTTGACCTCCTTGGACACGTGTCGCCCTTCCATTGGGTGTGGGCCTTCGGGTCGAAATTTTCCATGAAATTTTGAGACCAAAAAATTGAAAAAAAATTAAATCCACTGCCACCCATTTGATCCTCCCATGCCATGTGTTGCCATGCCATTCGCTGTGGGCCTTCGAGAAAAATTTGGATTTTGAGAATTTTTACAAAATGAAAGCAAGAAATCTAAGTGCGACCCACCACCTGATGATCCTCCAACCAGTTATATCGTGCCACATAAGCACACCATTGTAAAACTATAGGGATGTGGACAAAAAAATTCCTTTTGCAAAACTTCTAAAAGCGACAAGTTAGCAATGTTTTTCCTGCATATCCTAACCAATGAGAGCCTGCCATGTTAGCATAAACATTGCAATGATAAATTTTATGGGTAGAAAATGCCCGTATGCCCATCAAAATGTAAAAATGTAGGGGATGCTTCTGAAATCTAATCTTTTCACAAGCAAGGTGGATTTTTTAGTTTTGAATCCAATGAAACATGATTTTACATCTATTTCGGCCAGGGGATTGGAAATTCATTTGCACATAAAAGGAAATCGACCAAAATACGAGTTTTTGAACGATTTAACAAGGGGGAAAACAAAATGGCCTAAAATGGAAGGAATTAGGGTGTAAAAAGAGAGCAACTCAGATTTTGTTTCTGATTAGGGAAAAATGACAATATTGAGGGCATTTTGAAAGCATCTAACTGAAAAAATGAATTACAAATCACCAGCTTGAGCCAAAAAGACGTCTTGGAGAAAAAATGAAGCATGGAAATTAAGGGAACGTGTGCAAACCCATAAATTTCACCAAAATTGGCTCTTTCTTGGGGATGAGCACTCCCAGCGAGTGCCACAAGATCAAAATGTAGATTAAGTGTCAGAAATCTATTGGGCAAGGAGTCAAAACAAGAAGAGCAGCCCAAAAACTAGAATTTTCACCAAAAATAGACTGAGAAAACCACACCATAATGGTTGCCAAGGACAAAAGAGCAAACCACAAGCCAACAACAACAAGAACAAGGAAAAGACAAAAAAAACAAGGGTTGTACAAGATGTACAACTTGTGCATACCTCACATGGGGATTTAATCCAACAAATGTTTTAAATGTCTACCATTAACAGGAAGCTCCAGCAAATTCCCATCTAAATATTTGAGAAAAAATATATTTTCTCTAATCTTAATATCAATGGCATAAGGGCCCATCCATAGAGCATCAAACTTGCCATGCTTTCCCTTGTCTTCATGACTACTATCCCATAGCAAAACTAGATCTCCAACACTGAAAGCTCTAGGGGTGACCTTCTTATCAAAAAACTTCTTCAATTTCTCCCTATACCTGACATGCCTTTGATGAGAAGCTCTCCTTTCTTCATCCAACTCAATGATCTGATTGATTCTTGATTCATATGGGCCATGCTCTTGATCTTCCAACTGCTGGGAAAAATGAAAAGTGGATAATTGCAAGTGTAATGGCAGTAAAGCTTGAGTTCCAAACACCAATTCAAATGGAATTTTACCAGTGGCTCTTTTTGGAGTTATCCTATCAGCCCAAACTACAAATTTCAATTGTTCTCCCCACTTCTTCTTGTTGATTTCCAAGGTTCTTCTAATGATCTTGAGCAAGTTTTTGTTACTTGATTTAGCTTGCCCATTCCCTTTTGGGTTGTAGTTTGAAGAATAGGTTAGATTTATCCCATATTCATTACACATTGCCATCAAAGGCTTGGCTGTAAAACACATAGCATTATTAAACACAATCTTAACTGGAACCCCAAATCTACATATGATATGATTCAACAAGAAATACATTACCACTTGGTGTGTTGTCTTTCTAGATGGAATTGCCTCAACCCATTTTGTAAAATAATTAGTTGCTACAAGGATCCATTTGTAACCAGCACTAGAAGGATATGAAATCTCACCAATAAAATCCATTCCCCATTGTTTGAAAGGAGCTTCAATTGATACAGGCTGTAAAGGAAGGGATCCTGAAGCTTTCAATCTTCCTGAAAAATGTTGGCAACTATCACAACTTCTAACTAACCGGTTTGTCTCTTTAAAAAGAGTTGGCCATCAATAAATAACTCTTAAAATCTTATGTGCTATCACTCTCCCAACAAAATTTCCTCCACAAAATCCCTCATGAAAGTCAGCAATCAACTTAGGAGCTTCATCTTCAGTCATGCATTTGAAAAGGACACCTTCAGGGTTCTTCCAAGACAGCCCAAGGTCTGTTATGACATATTTCTTAGAAGCCAGCTTGAGGGCTCTTTTCTAATTTTTATTCAAGTGACTGGGACAGAATAGGTGCTTGAGGTAATAGACCACATCCTTGTACAACTCAGAATTCATCAATTTTTCAAGGAGATCTACCCTTTCTTCCCCTAGCTGATTCACTTCTACATTCTACAAATTACTCTCAGTCATGAGTTTGGTAAGACCTAAACCTCTTACCAGCTTTGTTGTTTGGATATCCATATCATACTCTTGTAATTTGTTAACCCATCTACATCTCTTGCTTGATATCTCCATGTCAGATAAGATGTCTTTAACCATGGTGTGGGGAACATAAGCAACAACCTTTGAACTCAAAATGTAGGGCCTGAAAATCTTTGTTGCTTTTACTAATGAAAACGCTTGTTTTTCCATAATTGTGTACCTCAATTCGGCTGCTTGTAAAGCCTTGCTAAAGAAATCAATAGGCCTCTCAGCTCCATTTTCATCCTTTTGTAGAAAAAATAAAGCAATAGTAAATTTAGATGCAAAAGAGAAGATTTGGAAAGGCATCTTATAGTTTGGAGCTGCCAAAACAGGTGCATGCTTGAGTGCATCCTTTATTCCTTCAAAAGCTTGGATGGAAGCCTTTTCCCACTTAATAACTTGATCCTTTCTTAGCATGATTGTGATTGGGAGAGTTAGCTCAGAAAAATTAGAAACAAACCTTCTAATGAAATTTATTTGGCCAAAGAATGATTAGATACCTTTCTTGGTTCTTGGAATAGGCACCTTGCTAATTGCTTCCACTCTCTCAGGGTCTATCATAACACCTTCTTTAGATACAATATGTCCCAGCAACTTGGCATTTTGCACACCAAAATGAAACTTCTTTGGATTAAGTGAAATGCCATACTCCCTACATCTAATCAGCATCTTTTCTAGGTGTTGCAAATGGTCTGCTTGCTGCCTTGAAAAAACAGTCACATCATCTTGGTTAACTACAATAAACTCATTGATATAACCAGTAAAGGCAACATCCATCACCCTCTGAAAAGTAGCACCAACATTCATCAATACAAAAGGAATCCTTAAAAAAACATAAGTCCCCCAAGGAGTAGTGAAGGTTGTCTTAAGTCTTTCTGATTCTTTGACAACTACTTGATTGTATCCAGAGAAACCATTCAAAGTAGAAAACATTTCTGACCCTGTTACAAGCTGCAACATATTCTCCATGTTTGGTAAAGGATATTTTTCCTTCATAGATGCTTTGTTTAGATTCCTAAAATCCACACAAAGTCTGATAGCTCCGTTCTTCTTTCTAACTGGCACAAGGTTGAAAACCCAAAAAGAGTATCTAGTAGGCTGAATGATGCCACCATCTCTCAATTTCTTCAACTCTTCTTGCATTTTCATTAAAAGTAGTGGGTTAATAAGCCTTTGTTTTTGTCTAAATGGCTTGGTTTTAGCCTCAAGAGGGATCTCATGCTGAAATAAATCTTCTCCATATTCCTTCAACTCTGAATAAGACCAAGCAAGGTAGTCTTGATATTTCTTTAAAAGTTGGGCATAGGATTGTTTCTCTTCTTTGCTGAGATGACTGCCTAACCAGATCTTCCTTGGTTTGTCTTTAGTTCCCAAGTTTTTCTCTTCCACGTCCCTTGAAGCAAACAAGTTTCTATTTATGATGCAATCAACATTGCTAAAGTTGGATTCAAGTGCAACAAGACCTTTAGGAATGGTATTTGTTTTCAATTATACAATATCCTTTCAAACAAATTTTCTCTACCTTGATTCATGCACGCCATTGGTTCCCAATCAATATTCTGACCATAAAACTCTCCTTGGCATTGTAAGAACCTCAACACTTGTGCATCATCATCAAAAATCTGCCAATGTTTCACATTATCTGGGATAGCTGGCCTTGTTAGCACCTCAATATCATATTCACAAAAAGGTGAAACAATGCAATTGTCAAAGTTAGAACCAAGGACAACCATCTTATCAATAGCAGCATTAAGACTTATATCATGGTAAACAATGTTAAAGGAATCAAACATTTCAATCAGGTCCCAAACAACATGGTTATATTTTCTCATACACTGGTTTTTTGTGGCATATAACTTTCTTACTTGCTTGATAACCAGCTCTAAATCTCCTTTAGCAACAATATCCTTTACTCCATACTTCCATGTAATCCTTAACCCCAATAATAATGCCTCATACTTGGAAATGTTATTAGTGCATTCAAAATTGAGCTTGAAGGAGAAAGGAAACTCTTCTAAACTAGGAGAAACCAACACTATACCAGCACCATTTCCAACTTTGGAGAAAGATCCATCAAATAGTAATGTCCATGGAGAACCTACCATACCAAGGCACTCTGATTTGTCCATCTTATTCTGTTTTCCATCAGCAAAACCAATGAAATTTTCAACATCTACATCAGCAAACAACACTTCATAAGAAGCATTGTTGGGATCTTCAATCAACTGTAACATCTTCTTTTCACCATAGAGTTTGACAAGGCTTTCATCAATGGGAATGGTGGCATATTACATGTCCATTTGAACATTACCACCAACATTTGCAGCCCACTTCCTTGACAAAAGCATACCCCATTTGGCAGGGCAATCAACAATTACAACATCAAGTTTTAAATTCTTATCCAGATAGGCTGCAAGTTGCACTACTAAACCCTTCACACATCCAACAACTAGCACTTCCCTTGAATCCATGGCTGTACACTTCCCATATGCTACTGTCACCTTGATATCCAACTCATTCATAACTTCTAGAGGCATAACATTACATGATGCATTGGAATCAAACATGCAATTGTGAAGCAACCTACCTTTTATGAGAAAAGTTGTGAATAATGGGTCAACATTCAATTGGGAATCAACCAAGGATGTCCCCAAATACACTTCAGGTGCCTCTCCAAGATCTTCCATTGGTGGTGGTGTTTTAGGGCCAGTAATGCTTTGAAGAGGACTCTCAACAACATTTACATTTCTGCTTGGTATACTCTTTTATTCTTTCAATCCCAAGTATTCAAAAGCTCTTTTCTTGTGTTTAGGAATTCTAAGCAATTCAATAATGGGAACACTCACTTTAATTTGGCTCAATACCTCAGATATATCATATGGAACATTCTTTGGCAAAACAACATTGGAAGGGAAACAAAAAGGTTCATCAAATGGATAAGTATTCTTGGTAGCCTGGGCATGGAGAGGACTGATATTTTTGCATGGGACAACAGGGTTATTAGCAATTGTTTCTCTTCTAGGATTATCTTTGGGAATGCTTGTGAGCAAGGATGTCTTTGGCTTGGCTTGAGGACCAGCTCCTCTAACAACTTTACTTCTAGTATTGTACTCTTTTTCTTGACCAACCACAACATTCATTAACAATTGTCTATCTTCCTCCGAAGGAATACCACCATCATACTTCTTGATCATTAAAGCCCTTAGATATTCAAAGTCATTATTAGGAATTTCAAATGCCTAAACTACATCTACATCATGAGTTTGAGGAAGAGAAAAAAATGGTACCCTCTTTATGCAATCCCAAAAGGTTACAGCAGTCCTTGCACTTATCACATCTGTTGATGTTACTGCTTGTTGTGAGCCTGAAGAGCTGACCATCATACAAATTTCATCATCCATTTCATTCTCATTATCATCATTAATATCTTGCTGGTCCATTTCACATGGCGGATGAGGAAGAAAACATCTGTCACACCAATCCATATCAACAACTCTTACAGTCAGAGGGTCAAGCACCACTCTATTTTCATGTGCTTGGGGTTGTCTATTTACAGATCCAACAGGCCCTTTACCTCTATCATCTTGTCTTTGATCACCCCTAAGATGATTGCCAAATCTATCATGGTTTTGACTTCTTTTCTGTCCTTGTGAACTTTTCCCAATTCCTTTCTCAGCCCAAGCTAATTTGTAGGAAATTTCTTTGACAGCCCCTACCAAAGTCTTGACAACATCTTCCAAATCAGCACCCTTGCTAGCTTGAGGATTCTCAAGGTTTATTAGCTTCACACCATTCCTCTTAATTGGTTTACAAACAACTTTAATATTATTTTCAATTTGGAGTGCCATAGTGAAAGCTTTCCTCAAGTTTGTAGGATTTTTGTCTCTCAAGTAATAGGTTACCTTTTTATCAAATGCATCTGCATATTTGATCAAGTAAGATTCATCATAAGCCCTCAAAATTACAGGCAACATTCTCAATGTCTTATTAAATCTTGTATTGAAATCATGAATTGTCTTATTAGGGTTCTTGATGTTCTCAAACTCGGATAGAAGCAACCTTGGATCTGTTTTGTCTCCATATTGTAATATGAATGCATTACTCATCTCAGTCCGTGAATCAATAGAGTTATCAGGCAAAGCTTTATACCAATCTCTTGCATCTTCCTCAAGTGTATGGATAAACAAATTGATATACACATCCTCAAATTCTATCTCAAAGTCTTCCATCATGTTAACAAACAATTTGAGATGTTGATCACCAGTAATGGCATTGTTACCTTGGAATTTTGGTAACCTATTTCTCACATCCTGTGGGACAACATTTGGATAACCATCCATTCCTCCAAAATTTATAGTTCCAAAGGTGTTTACAACAAATGGAGGTCTCGGTTGAGCCATATTGTTTGGTGGGGGTGATCTTGGAGGTGAAATAAGCTGATAAGGAGTAGTAATCGGTCTAATTGGAACGGATGACTGATCTCTAAAATGATAACCCCCCAAAGGCTCTCTCTCTTGATAGACTTTAGCAAACTTAGAAACCACAGGGGTAGATTTAGGAGAAAGTTTTTTAAATACACAAGAAGGTCCGTCACCTGATGGAGAATGAAAATCAGCAAGAAGATTGCCTGAATTAGATCTACTTGAAGAGGAATTATAATCTTCAATGACAGGTTGCTCCCCTTCAAATTCAACTATGGGGATTTCTTTCCTTGCAACCAAATCACCAACCACTTGCCACACTCTTCTTCCTTCTAGTTCTGAGCTTCTTGATTTGGTTAGCAACTTCTTAGAAGAGTCCTTGATGAAGAGGGATCTCCTTCCCTCCAGTTTGATAGATTTAAACAATAAGTTTCAAATGACAGAAATGTGTAAGACAACTGGTATTTCAAGATCCAAATAGCATGGAGTCGCCACTAAGGATTTTCACATGAGTTGTGCAAGAAAGCAATAAAAATATTATGTAAAATGTATGCTATGAAAACTGTGCAAGGGTTTACAAATCAGATCTTCTTGTTCTTAATTCAACCAAGAAAAGTGCATCCAAATCATATAAACTACTGGTAAATGATAAGAGTAGGCTGAGTTTGAAATCCTTTTTACCCAAAACATGTAGATCTAAAGTATGAAATGATATCTCAAGAATGTAATAGCTCAAATACCTAATCACACAAATGCTCAAACCTTTCAAGCACTTCAAAACCACCAAGAAATTCCAAGAATTCCCTGGCAACGGTGCCACTCGGGTGTTGCTATCTAGATTTAATCTCCTTCACAACTTGAACAACATCATGAATCTGCACAAGACACTCATGGATAGATAGATGTTTTGTATTTCATTTGTAGTCGAGGATCACATCTATCTGCTTGTTTACATTCAAGAATTGAGGGAGTGGATAGCACCTTCATAAGGGTTTTGATCTAATCATCACTATTTTAGGTTGTGCCTATCAACCAAGGAAAGAAAACCTATATTGCAGCCTCTATATGGTAAGGAGATGGAGATATCCTTGTGTTTTGCATATGATGTGGAGGAGGCTTTGTGAAAACATGATCAAATATCCATTATCCAAACTCAAAGGAATTGTCACTAATAAATGATGGAAATGTTTTCAAAATAAAGCTAGAGCTGATAAAGACATGATAGAACCCTGATCAACTTTGTGCATTTTTGTGAAAGGATTGAATTCTTTTGCGGACACATAATGCAGATGTAGGGGTATTGTAGGTAGGATTAGTTAGTTTAAAATGAAATTCTGATGAGAGATGTGGGGACAAGAGTAGTTAGAAGTCATCACCTTCTTTAGGAAACTTTGCAAATGAATCACAACACCTAAACAACAAAGATATTTCAATGAATTTGAAGTTCTCTTTCAACTAGAATTTGTGCATATATGGATGCCCAAATCTACACTATTCCATACAAAATTTGATAACCTTCCAAAAATTATTGAAGAAAAATATCAATAAAGCATTTAGAACCCCTTGTCAGATCATGTCCTAAGGTACACCCAAAGGTTTACAAACACCCTCAATTTATAAGGAAGGTAAGATGAATTTAAATTTTTTTATCTCCACTCAAATGAATGCTCTTCTGAATGGAAGAGTGTAGATGCCTTCAAACCCTTTACAAGAAATGAGACCATGTATGACCAAAAAATATCCCAAACACAAGATTGCAACATGAGCATGAAACACAAATTGAAAACATATTGAAATACAAGTGTATGCAAGCTTTGCCAAGAGATAAAACCAGTTAATCCAAGAATTTGATCAAATATATCAACAAGGGAATGTTATTTAGACAATATCAAAGCTTTTTGATGGCTTTTCAACTAAAACCAACTCAACATGATGAACATTTGATGCAAACAGAAATCAAAATGGCTCTCAGGCAGTTTTTCCAAAAGAAAATAGACTTCTTCTAGTTTTCCTTGTGAAAATTCTTCTCTCTTCTTCCCAAAATTCTCAACAAACCTTTTAAAATGCCTCCAAATTACATAATATACCCTATGCTAACTTGGATCCTTGCATCCCAAGAAAAGAATATGCCAAAGGGATCAAATTTGTTACAAAACCCTATCCATTTGATGAAAAATGATATAAAACTGTGAAACATCTCGCCAAATGCTAGAGATGCACAAATATTTTAAAATATTACATAAACTCAGATCCTTATCCATCCCAGGGTCATGTTTTTGGCATTCCACCATGCCAGCATGCATTTGAAATCTTTTTTCACCTTTTTCCCTCACCATTTTTAACTCTGCAACTTTTTACTTTCACCTTTCACATTTTTTCATGGGTCGAGTGCAAAATTTAATCAAAAACATCTCAAGACACTGAATCAGCTCAAAAGAATGGTGCCATTGTGTTCAAAAGGCCGAAGAGATGCAGAATAATATAAAATTTAACTTGATTTGATGTAAAAATGATGATTCCACACTTCTTAGAGCATCTATGGCACCCAAAAATGAAAACGCACAACTGTTGATTTAAAATCAAATTTAAACTTTTGCCCTCCACGTGTCTTGATGAGATTCATCATGCAGACCAAGAAATATCTTCTTTGACTTCTAGATAAAGTGGAAACGTGTCCAAATACCATTGGATCGAGCCTCCAACCTTAAAAAATGTGTTTTGAACCTTTTCTGACTTTGGGAAAATTTTGAAGATTTTCCCCACGAGCCCCTGGATGTGCCACGTGTCCTTTTGTGGGCCTTCACCAAAACCGCAGGCCAATTTGATGCATTTTTCCACTTTTTTGAGAAAAGGAAAATTTTCTAAAAATGCTCTACACCCCCAAATGCTTGCTGCCACTTCTGCCACATGGCGATTTCCCAATTGCTGCGGAACCGACCCCTCCTTTTTTCCTTCACTCCTCCGTGAGCACAAAATCTCTTGTGGGCCCATGCTTCTTCGTTTTTCTTTTGAAACCTGCCACATGTCACCCCCTGATTGGCGGTGGGGGCACACCTCTAAATTTTCTGTGGATCATTCTTAAGATTTTCACCAAAGTTTGGAAAAAATTTTACTTTCTCTTTGTGTGCTCCACATCTCCGCCACCTCCAGGACACATGTCCCCCTTTCATTGGTGGCGGGGGCTCGGCCCTAAAATTTTATTTTTACCTTGTGAAGTGAATTTTAAAAACTTCAAATTTCTCCAAACCTCCGCCCCTCCAATTCATCCTAATGCACATGTGTCATTTTGCTATTTGATGTGGGCCTCTAGGTCGAAATTTTTCCTTTGGAATTTTGAAGCCAAAAACTTCAAAAAATTTCCAACTATTCACCTCTCCATACTGACTCTCGTGGATGCGTGTCACCATCCCATTAGGCATGGGCTTTCAGGCCGAATCATTTCTCTAACATTCTGAAGCCAAAAGTGTTCAAACTCTTCCAAGTCCCCTCTTTTCCAGTTGACCTCCTTAGACACGTGTCGCCCTTCCATTGGGTGTGGGCCTTCGGGTTGAAATTTTCCATGACATTTTGAGCCCAAAAAATTGAAAAATTTTTAAATCCACCACCGGCCATTTGATCCTCCCATGCCACAGGTCGCCATGTCATTCGCTGTAGGGCTTTGGGAAAAATTTGGATTTTGAGAATTTTTACAAAATGAAAGCAAAAAATCTAAGTGTGACCCGCCACTTGATGATCCTCCAACCAGTTATATCTCACCACATAAGCACACCATTGTAACACTGCGGGGCCGTGGAATTTTTTTTTCCTTTTGCAAAAATTCTAAAAGTGACAAGTTAGCAATGTTTTTCCCGCATATCACAACCAATGAGATCCTACCACATTAGCATAAACGTTGCAATGATAAATTTGACGGGTAGAACATGCTCGTATGCCCATCAAAATGGAAAAATGCAGGGGATGCTTCTGAAATCAAATTTTTTCACAAGGAAGGTGGATTTTTCGGTTTTGAATCCAATGAAACATGATTTTACATCTATTTCAGCCAGGGGATTGGAAATTCATTTGCACATAAAAGGAAATCGACCATAATACGAGTTTTTGAACAATTTAACAAGGGTGAAAATGACATGGCCCGAAAAGGAAGGAATTAGGGCGCAAAAAGGGGAAACTTGGATTTTATTTGAAAATGGGGCAAAATAACAACATTGAGGGCAGTTTGAAAGCATTCAACTAGATAAAATGAGTTGTAGATCACCAGCTCGAGCCAAAAGGATGTTTTGGAGTAAAATGGAACATGGAGAATTAGCGTAAAGTGTGCAAACCTAGAAATTGCACCAACAGGGTCAATACGTGACATGTTAGCGTAAGACCAATCGAAAGCATAGTTATGATTTTTGAGAAAAGAAGTGATGGCTTCATGTTCAGCCAACATCTAAAGATTATTCAATCTTTAGAATGTGCGGTCATCCTGGAGTAATGGATGTTGATTTCGATAGTTGATTTGTTAAACATGGTTTGTGTCTTAGATGGTACTAAATGATGAATATATGAGTCTTCTGCACTAAGGTAGGTGAGTATAGATTCATCATACTAACATTGAATGACCTTAATCAAAGGTGTATCATTATCGATCATGTCAGGATATAGGAAGGGAAGAGAAGAGGGAGCCTCTCGCTCATGTTGATAAGTTAGAGGCCCCAAGGAAATGGTGTTTATGAAGAAAAAGTTAGGAGGAATGGATTCGGAATCCATTGACTCCATCGATGAAGCTGGTGATGGTGGTGAAGGAGGTGGAGCATGGCTGATGTCCTCAATGAGTTCAATGCAGGCCTTCTTGGTAGGTGGTTTAGAAAATCCGATACCACTACAGTTTTTATGTTTGTGGGTAGTACATGGAATAACAGTGTGATGGCCTTGCTCATAAAATCCAAAACAAAAACCCTTCCACGCACATCGGTGTAGGAAGGTGTGGGTGAAATGGTGATTGGTGAGTGAATAGAGGTCTGTACAAAATGGGCAAGTTTGTGATGTTGGTTCAGGTGTATAAGTGGTAGTATTAAGTCCCCTATAGGTGATATTGGTATGAATGTGAGGAGGACCATAAAGGAGATGCTCTTCTATGTGTTGATCATAGTGAGGGTGTTGGTGAAGGATTCCATACTCTTGTGGAGTAAGGAATGTGTCGACACTATATAGGCGGGTACTCCCCTAGAGTGAGACATTAAAAAATTACTTCTAAGGGATTGGTGGTTGATATGTGGGTAGCTGGGATAGACGACGTGTCCGAGGTCAGATCAAAGGTGGGGTTACCTGATTGGGAAGTTGATGGGTAAGCCGTGGAGGTTGTGGTAGTGGTAGGAATGGAGGATGTAGGTGTGGTTGAGGTAGCAGCGGTACTGGTGAGTGGAGGTGTAGGTGAAGAGGAAGTGGTCATGGAGGTAGACACTTTAATGGGTATAAGCACGTCATTGGGTCGGTAAAGCATGTTACAAGTTTTGAAAGGTGATGGGTCGGATGGAATGGTATAGGTGTGTCCTTCATGCTCAAACTTCACACAATGATGTAAATTGGAAGGAAAGCAACCCATAACACAAATCTAGGGTCTACCAAGCAATAATTTATATTGAAATTCCCCCTCGAAGATGTAAAATAACTCTAGAATAATGAGAGGACCCACGTGAACATGGAGGATGATGGTGCCAAGTGTGGAAGTCATATAATCATTGAATGAATGCAACATGACATGATGTTTATACATGTAATTGTCAGGTATGCACATTTGGTCAAACACAAGGGATGAGATGATGTTAATGCTAGTGCCCCCATCAATCATAACATGTTGTACACAGATATTATACAATGGACAAAGATGAAGAGAGCTAGATCTAGGTCATCGGTGTGGTGCGGTGTGATCTCTTTGTCTGAGAAGCTAAGGGGTGTCTACTTGGTGAGTAGGTGGAGATGTAGGAGAAGATGGTGATTTGGTGAGAGAGGCTACATGATGAGGTGTAATAATGGAGACCATGGGTGTAGGGTCATTAGGTAAGACCTCAATAGACTAAATAACCTCCATGAGATATTGACGATGGGATTCTAAGGTTTAGATGAGGTCATATATGGACATTTTGAGGGAGGATTGGTGTAATTATTTGAGTATCACATGATGTGTAACCCCATTAGAAATAGGATATGTGGGGCCATAGATATTGACTTTAGGTGTAGCTACAGATGGTATGTTGGGGTATAGGGTTGGCTGGTGGGTTGGTTTCCTTTTCCTTGCCTTTGTATTTCTGAGCACGGGTAATAACGTGGATCATGTTGATTTGAGGTGGGCAGGTATGTGAAGTAGGTGGGTCGTGAAAGGTGTAATAAAAAGAAGGGTAAAAGCGAAGGGGTGTGAAGGAACCTTTTGAAATGAGCTAGGCACACTGATATTTTGGTGGAGGTTTAGAAAGTTCTCTGATGCAAACCATGTTAATTTCAAATCTTTGGGGTGGCTATAGGAGTTGTGGAGGTGGAGGTCTTGGTCGCTGACTAGGCAATGAGGGAAGAACTATGGAAATGGGTGCTAACGAAATGGGGGTCCTCACCAAGAAGGTCGTCATCGTCAAATTTTTCTTTAGGAGGACACAATTGGATAAGAATAGTTTTCAAGGCCTTGTAGTTCTCTACATCATGTCCTGACACACAATGGTAGGCATAAATTTTGGTCTCATCAAACCCCTTTGGTTTGGGTTTTGAGGGGGTCATAAGGTCTAAGAGGCAGTAATTTGATGACAGAAGTTTCAATGAGGTTGGTTAACTGTTTTTTCATAGAATCCCCGCTAAATGGATCACAATGGAAAGTGAATGTGGGTTTGAGTGTAGGTGTGGCTGATTATATAGGAAAGGGGTTTTTGCAAGAGGGGGAGTGGGTCAAGCTATGGTTTTAGGTTTTGGTCATGTCTACTTGGGTACGAGAAGAGTAGAGGAACTGGCAATATAATGTGTGGTTGGTTTGACTTACCTTATTGGAGGGTAGCGTATTTATGCCTTTAGGTTTCACCTTCTTGGGTAAAGGTGATACAGGTGCACGAGATCTAGAGGGAAAAGAGGATGGTGGAAGAGGGTGAGTTACCCACGGGGATAACCAAGGTGCTGTGAAGGTAGATGGCACGGGTCATTCAGGAGGTGTAAGGGAAAGAGACTGAAGTTTCATGGGTAGTGAAGATGTTATCGATGGTATTGGAGGTATGGGTGATAAAAAATTTGCAGGTGTGGGTGTAAGTTGTGTCAGGAGCTTGGGTGGGTGGATGTCTCTTAACCAGGCTAGAAGGGTGAGGTCCTAAGATGGATGGAAGAGTTAAAGGTCATGAAGGTGTAATCGGTGAGGTTGGGGTATGAGATCTAGGGTATTGGTTCTTCTATTTTAGGGGCCGGATTAGGTTTAATGCTAGTTTTGGAGGATGTGGATAAATCTAATTTGATGGGTGGATGAGTAAGGATGGCTGTTGGGATGACCCCTAAGGTAGTAATAGGTTTGGGAAAGGAAGATGATGTAGGTGTAGGTTTGGCTGTAGAAGCATGTTGAGTGAGTGGTATCATGCAAGAACTTATGATGGTTGTAGTTGTGTTTGGTTTTGATTGGCCAAAATAATTTTTGGATGGATAGTGGAGGTATCAGCGAGGGACATCTGCATTTGTGTTGAGACATGAAGTAAAAGACACCCCCAAAGTAAGGATCTATCCACATAATCTAGGTGATCAACTAAGCGTGAGAACGACACTAATTAAGGTGAGGGTTATGTGGATCCAATGGTGATTCCCATAAAATGTGTCTTAGAAATGGGGAATTCGTTAGCTTCAGCCTCTGTGGGGTAAGAGATCCAAAAGTAAGTTGGCATGATTTTGAGTGGTTGACAGAGAATGGTCACCTAGAGGTAGCATTATTTCTACTGGATCCTTGATAGGTGGAGGAGATGATGGGTGCTCCTTTGCGGGTTGAGGAGATGAACAAGCTTCTCCTATGGGCCAGAGAGGTACTTCTGGTGATGGCTCTCTAGGTGGAGTAGCCAAGGGTGAATTGGTATCGATGTTAACAGAAGGCTACTTCACAGGTGAGGGAGGAGATGAAGGGGTGTTCCTCTGTGGGTGGAGGAATAGGTGAAGTGGGTTCAAGTGTAGATGGCAAACTTTGGGCTAGGATTTTCCTCTATGAAAGGAATATGAGGTAATTGGGAAGAAACTAGTGCAATCACTGAAAATAGCAAGGACCCACGTGGGTATGACCATCATTAGTTGAGGTCTCTCTAGTTTGATCAAAAGAGGGGGCATGATTTGGAAATGGTTTCTTGAAGATGTGCAGGTTTTGGTTGGCAGGTGCATTTGGATTATCCAAGACTAACTTGCCATTCTCAAGCATTTCCTGGACAATGTTCTTGAAAGTGATGTAATTTCCATCACTATGACCTTTTATTTAATGATAGTTGTAGAAGTTGTGCTCTTTGTACCACGAGGGTGTGGGGCAAGAGAGATCAAAACCAGTGTGGGGTTTTACGAGAGGAAGGGTGATGGCCCTAGCTTTAATGATCTTTTCTAAAATAGAAGAATAGGGCTCCCTAATTGGGGTGTATTTCCATTGTTCTCAATCTGAATTGAAATTTCTAGATAGGAGAAAGATTAGATGACGGGTTAGCCTGATTTGATGGATGAGCTAGGCCGGCCTTGAGTACCACTGCATTAGCGGTTCCCTTGGATTTCGAATAACTATTCTGTGGTTTCAAAAAAGGAGAGCCTATCATTTGAATTGAATGTTGTATTCTTATTTCGTTGTTGGATTTTCTTTTCTTTGATGGCGTGAATCTCTAGATTTCGTGCCATGGTGAATGCCTCATCGAAGGTTTGGAAAGTCTACACCTATAGGGTTGGTGAAATATGTCTAGAAAAATCCTGCGTGAAGAGATCTATGAGTTCATTTTGTGGTACTTGGAATGTGAGTTGATTGATCAGGCTATGCAAACGAACGACACAATCTGCGATAGACTCTGTCATCATAGTGATGTGTCGAGTAGAGGTCAGTCGTGGTAACCTTGTTAACAATGTTGATGGAAAAGTTATCCAAGAAGGCTTGGACTATCTGATTAAATGAGAAGATAGAATGTCTAGGTAACCCACTATACCAGTCTAATGCGGGTTCAATCAGATACATGGGGGAAGTCCTCAGAAACAAGGTGTCATCATGAGCGATAAGATAACACCCATGTTTGAAAGACTGTAAATGTTGTTGTGGGTCCTCTTTGTTGTTGAAATAGTTAAATTTAGGAATTTCCCAATGTATGGGATATGGATGGATAGGAATGGAGTGGTGTATGGGACCATTACAAATCTCATCATAGGTGAGAGTGTTATGGGGAACCAGAAACCGATGCCTCCAATGTTTGCATCTTGTGAATCGTTAACTTGATTAGGTCATTTGTAGGTGGTGATGGATGGGTGCCACCTGTCATGTAAGAGGGTTGGTGTTGGGCATATGATGGAGGTGGCATTTCTAGTATATGGTGATGCCATATAGGTAGGTTGAATGAGGGAGTGAAATAGGGGGTACGTACCCAGAATGAATGATAGATGAAACAGGAGGCTGTTAATAGTACATATGGAGGTGGAAGGGCCGTGGTGAATCTAGTAGTGATGGGGGCCAAGGATTATGGAATAGAAAGGACAATGTTTTGAAAATGGTAGGGGTCATGGACACTGGGGGGTGGTTGTGTAGCTGCAGGTATATGTGAGACCATAGGTGTGGATGAGGTTATGTTATGGGTGGTTAGCAAAGGTATAGTTGATGTGGCAGGTGCAATAGATGTGGCATATTTGGCAGTCATAGTAGGTATAGGGCCTAGCTGCGAAACGAATGGGGGCAAGGCAGGTGTGCGTAGCATAGAGCCAGAGGGGGCTGACACAGAAGTAGGAACTAGAGTCGGGGGAATAGATATGGGCATTCTGTATATCAATTGACCCAAGGCATCTCAAGTAGACGAGTGGGAAAGATAAAATTACAGTGCGGCAGGGTTTTGGTCAAGGAGTCGTGCGAACTCCTTATCCCCTGTGGTGATAGTGATGAGTTAGGTAGGATCCATGTGTGATAAAATAGAAGGTGGTGAAGGACTAGGTGGGAGTGGTTTACAATTGGCATGGAATATGAGGGTGTTTTCTTGGCTACGTGTCAGCACCATGTGAACAAGTACTGACGTGGTAGGACTGCTTTCTCTAAATTACACAGAAATACAACAAAGATAGGAAAAATAGACAGTAGTAGGTGGATTGGATACAAAATGTCATCTGGAAATTTGAACAAGCTAACTGATTCCATTTAGGGTAAACTGACGTTGGTAACAAGTAACCACGGTCAGTCACTGTGAAAAGGTGAGAGTATGTCAAAACAAGGCAAAAGGTTAATAATCTGCCAAGTAGATAAGATGATGATGGAATTTATCAAGATAGTGAATATGATGAGAGTGACAGAGAATCTGAACAACAAAGAAGGTGAAGCATGTGTCATTTTAGGCAGGTTAACCAAAAGAACAGTAAACTAACACCGGTTGGGTAAAATTGATAACAGTTAGAGGATAACCAACGACGGTCACTGGACAGACATTGGTTACTATGAAATTAAAACAGAGATGAATAAAAGGTGGTTGTGAGTTAAAATAAGATGTGGAATCAAACCCAGAATTATGAGAATGATGAAAATAGTGTCCAGGCACACTCAGATGAAGCTAGAATACACCAACTATGATGAGGAGCATGCAAGGAGAAATGAAAAGATGAAGAACATGTCCTCTCACCTCAAAATGCAAGCCAAGAAGAAACACTAGGAAAAATACAATCCTAGTAGTGCTTTTTCTTTTATGTTTGTTTAGCTTATGTTATTAAGGACTGACTTATGAACTTAAGAATAGAGTTTTTTGGTGAGTAAGGATTCCTACGAAGAAATATATCTAAAGGGAGATGTTTTTGGTATGTTATGGCGGGGGCGGGCCATCTTCTAAAGTATGACTTGACAGAAGGAGTGAGTTGGGGAGTCCAATCCTCTAATCAGTGTGATCATTGACAGGTGTTCCTAGGAAAGATGTCAATTAAGAATATGTATATTTTTGAATTTTAGAAGTTTGCTAAGACTCAGAGAGAGATAAAATGTGCTTTCTATGTTTCGTTTGTCAACCATCAGCTAGGAGTGACTTCCAACGTATAGGTTGCCCTCATGTAATGTGAGTGAATGCTGAAAACCAGAATGAAATGAAGTTTATTTTAAGCCCCAAATTGAAATATTGAATTCGATGACACAAAAATATGAAAGGAGAAGGGATGCTCTTTCACTAATGCGATATTTATGAAATTAAATAAATGTTCATTTTAAAGCACCAAAACATGATTGCTTTTAGACAATAGAAGAAGAGAAGATTCCATGGGAGAAATGTTAATGTGAGAATATTTTAGAAAGGAAACAGTCATGTAACTTTTCACCTAGAAATGAAGAAATGAAAAGAACCCCAAATAGGTCCCACCAGGCATGCGAAAATGTTTCACCTGATTCTAGAGGTCTTTAAATATTGACAAAATAGATAAGGGTAAATGGGCTAGGAGTAATACATGTTAAAGCTGGTTGAAGGATGTTGCGTTCCTATGACTTCTTGATCCACATCTGATCGTGAGAGCTTCCTTTTGGCTAGGAGGAACTACCTGAAATAGAAAACAAAACCACAAAATAGAAATTAAACAGTATATGCAATGATAGCATATGCTAGCTCCGGGAAGTGTGATACTCCCTAGACGACTGTCAATCCACTATTTAAAACAACTCAATGTTAACAATAAATGAAATCATACTATAGTTAAAATGATTTAGGTATCTCATTCGACTATAATAAGAAAATTTGTTCACACTAGGCTAAGCTATAACTAAATCTGAAGGTCAAGGTCTCTGTTAGAGTACTAGTACTGGTCAAGGTCTAGATCTAGGCTGATTTGGGTATTTGGTGGGGATTTTTGGATTTGTTCTTGGTTTGTGGGTTAAAACATAGAGACCGACATTGGTCTGGTATGACCGATTTCAGTTTAGGTGAACTGACGACAGTTGTGGGTAACCGGCGTCGGTATGGTCATGGTAAAGGAAACTTATCAAAAACTTGATGTGAGGGTAGATCTGAGGCTAAATGGAAATGGAGAGGGCAATGTAAAGGTTTGTGTAGGTCGTAGATACACTCAGGGATCTTTAAAAACTAGGTATGGGAAGTTCAATGGTGTGGGTGAAGGAATGGTCAAGTTTGCATGGAGGTAAATAGTGGGAGAATGGGAATGGGAGTAAAAACCGATAATAGATATAATAGAACCTACCAAAAAGAAAATGGATGAATGTTGGTTAGTAGAACACTTAATCTTGTATGAACTTAATGGCTAGAGAGTAATGTCAGTTGATTAAGATGGATGGAGCTTGATGATGGTGCTTTCCTGGGTGCTTCCGTGAATGCAAATGGCTTTGTGATTACTTTTGATGCTAGTTGTGGATGCTCTAATGCATGTACGAATGTTGGTTATACTTGCATACAGCTCTGGTTTCATCTCTTACTCTCACAAAATGTGCCAACCTTGAAATTAGGTTTTTTTAGGGAATAAATGGTAACCAACGACGGTTCTGGGTTGACCAGCGGTGGTTTAGGGTAATCGGTGTTGGTTAGGGTGGGATTTCCTAGGTTTTCTAAAATGGGAAAATCCCCTTAATTTTCTTGGATCTCGTTCATTTTATCCCATGGATTAGAATGGAAGCTTCCTTTCTAACAGGCGGGAATGTGGTTAGAGGGAATGTAGGCTTTGATTTTTAGGGTTTAGGTAGGTCTTAGTTAGTTATGGCAACATACTAAGAATAGGTCTTAGGGTGAGGTGGCTAGATCAGGTGTATAGGTGAGGTGATGGTGTGAATTATCTCATTTAGGATATTTAAATAATAAATATTATGAGATCATGAATTAAATTAATTAAATTAATATTAGAGTGGGGTGTAATGGGACATGGTTAGGTGAGTGTGTTCAATTTGATTATTTGTCAAGGGATCAAGGGGAGTGTGACCCAATTTTGGTGTCTACATCCTTCTCATACGATATGCAAGATGAAAATTGGCTAATGGATCATGTTTGGAAGATCCTGAGTACCTTTGAGAATGATTTAAATGATGCAAGATCATTAGTTAAAAAATTGTAAATGATATTATAATGAATATTTTGATCTAGTTTCATTGTAAGACAATTTTGAAATCATTTTAAAGATACATTGTTGTTATGTTATAAGATAATAGAATCGATTCCAAAGTTTTTTTATTATTGGTTAAAGGTTTTGGAGGGACCTACCCAGAGTTACAACCAGAGGCTCATTAGCCAAGATAAATAGAGTAAATCAGTGTGGTTTTTTGATTCGTGGCAACCAACCCCATCTAAAAGGAAAGAAATAAGAAAAATAAAGCCAAAGTCTATATGCAAACAAAGAACCCAACAACGAATGAAAAATAACAAAAAAACAACGCCAAGATAGTTGTATCGAAAAGAAAGAGACAATAACACTAACCAACTGATTTATTGAAAAAATTTAGAGTAACCCTGAGAGCTTGATAGATATTCAGGGAAATGGCAATAGTGGGGTCCCAGTTTGTGGCTTTAAATTTTTTGGTAATCCTCCCTTTTTTCCATGCTAAGGTTGGTATGCCGCTAGAGTCACAAATCCATTCCATAGTTAATATAATGTATTATTATTATTTATTTTATGGTATTGACATAAATTTATTTTTTATTTTTTGTTTTACTAGTGTAATTATTAAAATTCTGGTAATGTTTTTCATATCTTTAACTTCAATTCCAATGAATTTATTGATTTTTGTAGTAATAGGGATGTCCTTTTGGAATTTATTTTAAATTTAGTATCCATCTTGTTATTTATGTTATAACATTGCATTGAGTTCAATTTATTGATGTGGTTATTTATAGGATTAATCATTAATTAAATCTCTATAATAATGTATATCATACATTTGATTTCAATTGCAAGGAAATTGTTGATATTGGGAGTAAAGGATTGTTGTTCTGAGTTCCATGATATTTTGGAACTAATCCTTACAAATTACAACATGATTTTAAATATGTTTTGTATACATATTTCCAAAGGATTTATTTTCCTGATTTATTAGAGGTTTCCAGAGAACATTTCGATCTTGCTTTGTGGTTTACATTTTTAGATAGAAAATAAATACATTCTTTACTTGCACACTTTACTTGGTTATGAGATACAAACTTTGTGTTCATTGGGGAAGAAAACATTGTATTAACATCAAATACATTTAGGAGACCTCGGAGTGGAAATTTGATTCCTATATATAAGAAAATTTTAAGAGATGTTATTGATGTGTATGGAGAGAGATATGTTGATTCTAACATATTATTCATTCATGAGGGGAAATACATATTTGAAAAGTTTGGAAATGATAATTACTTTAAGATCCCACATTGTTGGGATTTTAACGGATCTTATGAGAAAGATAAAATTATAAAAACCCATCTATGTAATTGGGTTAAACATGCGGGGCCCTGTAAAAAACTTGATCCATTCATTGAGAATTTTAAAATTAACTATTGACGATTATTAATTGTAAGTGAATTTTTTATTGTGAACTTTTTTTTTCTGTGTAAAATATATTGAATGTATGTTGATTTTCTTGTTTTTATAATAATAGTGTTGACATAGATATTATGAATATCAATAAGGTAAAGAGAAGTCAGCTAATAGAATGGAAACAATTGATTTAGCAGTAATATTTTCACTCAATTTTGTTTGCATGAGTAAAAATAATATGGAAATTACACATGTTGAACTAGATGGCCTCCTAATCATAATTTAAATGAGCTAATCCTTAAGTGAACTAGACAGAATCCTATTATATCAATCTTAATAAAAACTAAAAGGAAGAATAGGTGGATTCCAATTTACCCTCAAATATCAACCAACAATTAGAAACCAAATATATTATGAAAAATTAAATTATTAATCTAGATGACATCCTATTTTCCATTTGAGATCAAAATAACCATGAAGAGGTGAAAGAATGTGTGGCCTCTCATTATCATGCAATGTAAAAAACAATTGGAATAACTGGGAAGCCTTCTAATATGGGTATAAAAGGTAATATATTTACCTCCCATTCTTTTTAATTAAAATTATAAAGACAATAACCTTCTTATCCATTTTTCCAATGTGAGTGAGAATGGGTGGCCTCAAATTCTCCCTCATAATTTAATTAACTAGAAATTAGAAACCAATAATGCAATTATTAAAGACTAAGAACTCAAATGTCGAAAACCAATAATAACATATTTGAAATCTAAAAATTATTATTTAAATAAAAAAATTTACATGTAAAGAAATTGATAATGAACTTCTTGAAAAAATTATTAGACTAAAATTAGTCTAAATGTAATGATTTTTTTCCAATGTGAGTGAAAATTAATAGGGAGAATGGGTGGCCCCCCAATATACCTCATAATCCAATTAACTAAAAATTAGGAACCAATAACTCAAATGTTGAAAACCAATAAACCAATAATAGAATTTTGGAAAACCAATAATAACATTTTAAAATACCGAAATTTAGATGTGAAGAAACCGATAATGAAATTTTTGAAAAAAATCTTAGACTAAAATTAGTCCAAATTTAATGAAATGGTGGTTTTTTATCATTCTTCTATATGCTCCCCTATCTAGTTTGGTGATGCCTTCAGTGTTGACATTTGTCACTTAAACCTAAAATGAGAGTGCTTTGTTATCCATTTTGGAGCAAAAACTTAAGCTGAGCGTTATTTTCCAATAACTCTTAAATCTTCTCTTCGATGTTATATAGTGTTTCATCACGCACTTAGGTGTTTGCTGAAGAAAGTTGATCCTTCCAAATCACTAAAATATTTTTTCTTATTTGGTTGTTACACCCTAATTTGTGCATCTCTAAAAATATGTAGACTTGCTACTTTATCTTGTCCACAATGTTCACTAGAGTTATGGTTTGCTAATTATGAGATGGGTCCTCCTTATCCTAAAATGTATGGGCGAAGATGGCTCACATGGAAGATATTATACACATAAATGTGATGAGGATGATAAGCAGGTCTACATAATTGTGTCTACCTTAGCCTCAATGTATTGGTTGAAGATGAACCAAATGGAAGATACAGTGCACATGAATATGACAAAGAAGATAATCAAGCATACATGATTGTTGAACCCTAATTTGCACTTATTTAAAATCATGTTTACTGATTCTGTGATGGGTCTGTCTTATCCTCAAGGTATGGGTGAAGCTAGCTCACATGGAAGATACAATGCACATGAATGTGACAAGGAAACTATAGACAATAGATGAATTTGTTGATGTAACTAATAATCTCATGTGGTTCATCCCATTGACATGTGAGGGCTACGCTCATACCCTTCAGAGGCTTGAAATTTTTTAGGTCCATCCTCAATAACACCTTGTTGCCAACATTGAATTCATGTTCTTTGTAGTTTTGATATGCATATCACTTAATTTTATCTGATGCCTTCATTAAACGATGTCTGGCTAAGTCCACTATGTATTTTCAATGTGTTAAGTACTTTGCAACTATTAGGAAGTCATCAAGATAGTTGGTATCAGAGTTAGACCCACGAGTTTTTTTTTTTGCACTATTGGTGCAAAGAGTTATAGAGCTAGTGTTACTGTCAAGTAACTTTTTCATTGGACTCGCACACGAAGAGAGACCATGAAAATAATTAGGACCATGAAGAGGAATATAAAAAATGGGAGGAGACAAACCGAGGCACTTATCACAAATTTGGACACAATGATCACTACATTAGAGGGCAAGTGAGCCCAAACTTAGGATTAACACCTTGGAGGTAGAGTTGGGTGAAACTAGGGACCAAATCAATGAGAGCATGATCAATAGGAAAAATATAGTGGATGATCTTGTTTTGTTAAAGTTTCTCCTTACAGCATCAGGGGTTAGCATGATCGCAAAGCATAAATTTCATGAGCTAGAGGGAAAGAAAGAAAAAATGACTAGTGCTAGACTTGAGAACTATTTTTGGGATATGGAAGAGTACTTGTTAAACTTTGGGCCTCAATGAGGAGGTAAACTTAAATCCTGGGCCTCAATGAGGAGGTAAATTTGAGAGTAATATCTATCTAACTAGGGAGTGCAAATTTATAGTGGTGAACCCATGTCGAGGATAAGAAAGTAGGTTGATTGATAATTATGATAGATACGTGGGATAACCTTAAGGTATCTCTTTGAGAACAAATTTTGTCTGTAGCACTTGGTGTGGGTGACATAATTGAAACTCATGGATTTAAAGAAGACAATAAAGTTGTGATACTACATAAAATATTTCCAAGCAATAATGCTAGATATTAAGGACATGTCAGTATGAAGACCACTTGTTTGGGTTCATGAAGGGACCTATCTTAGTGGGCTCAAATCAAGTTAAGATGAAAATATATTCAGACATTGTCCATAGCCATTGTAACAACTTAACTGTTGGTTAGATTACATGGTAGGAACATCTAGCAAGTGTGGTGAAGAGAAAAATAGGGGTAGGACTAGAATGTAGTAGACTCGTCAAAATATATAACCACAAACTTACCAAGTATGAACATCTAGCAAGTGTTCTTCCACTTTCCTAATGAATATCAAAATATCATCAAAATAGAAAACCACAAACTTACCATTGTATTCTCACAAGACTATGTGCATAAGCCTCATGAATGTACTAGGTATATTAGATAACCTAAATGGCATAACCATCCATTCATACAATCCTTTTTTAGAAAAATTTGTTTTCCATTCATCCCCTTCACAGATTCATATTTGGTAGTACTCACTCTGAAGGTCAATATTACTAAAATAATGGGCTTCCACAAGCACATTTATCATATCGTCTAATCTTATAATTGAGAACCAATACTTAATTGTGATTTTATTTATTGCTCTACTATCCACACACATTCTCAAGACTCCATCCTTTTTGGGAATCAATATGCTGGAGTTGCACATGGACTCACACTTTCTCTCACTAACCCTTTTCCTATTAGATATTTCACTTACTAGATGTTCGTACTTGGTAAGTTTGTGATTGTCTATATTTTCAACTCTTCACTCTATGTTGGGTCATCCTATAGATTGCTTGATTCGAAAGGGCCGATCTCGGGATAAAATCAATATGGTGTTGTATATCCCTCTTCGGGGGTAACCCATCTAGTAGCTCATCAGGTATGACATATATTGTGTATTATTTTAGTACCTATGTCATCAAAATGGGTTTACCAAAGGCCTCTATGTCCACCTTTACCATCAATGAATAAAACTAACCCAATTCTTCCATTTAAGCAACAAACTCCTTTATAGCATACAATCCTTCACTTTTCTCTTCTTCCTTGCAGGGTAACAAGACTACCTTTACACCATCCTTCCAAAAAGTATAAGTATTCTTCCCTCCATCATGTGTAACATTTATATCATATTTCCAAGGCTTACTAAGTAATATATGACATGCATCCATTAGGATAACATCACACTACACCTCATCCTTGTAGGTATTCCTAATCAAAAAAATTGTTAGGCATATTTTATCTAAGGTTACCATGTTCCCTTTCTTGAACCATGATATGGGATAGGAATACGGGTGATTCTCACATTTCAAACTTATTTTATCAACCATCACAGTTGAGACCATATTTTCACAACTACCACCATTAATGATAATTTTACATATCTTTCCTCCAGAGGTGCATCTTGTTTGAAAGATATTTGTCTACATCCAAGAATTACCACTGACACCATCTTGTTCTTTATCCTTCCTTGGAATAATCATTGTCCTACTTATCATGAAGGTTTCACCCAAGTCTACAACAACCTCCATTTCCTCTTCTTCTTCAACTTAAATTAGGTTTACTCGTGGTTTTTCCACTTGTTATCTATCTTATGTAGGATAGTACAGACACTCAAAATATTTGTGCCCTTCTTCACCAAATTGATAATAGGTATATTTCCTTTAGGGGCTATTCCAACCCTGTCCTCCACAATACCCTCTTCCTCTCTGAAACCCCTTACCTCTTTAGAAGTTACCACATCCTTGCCTAGATTCTTCCCGCCCTTCTGCATTAGAGGATTCACGTTTTACAGAATCAAATCTACCCCTCCCTCTCATTAGAGATGAAGATGACCTCTCTTCACTCTTCTAAAATCACTCATCTTGTTATTTTCATCTGATTTTAACACAATTTGATAAGCATCATCTAAGCTATGGGTCCGAAGCATTCTCAAATTTTTTATTTTATAACTCAACCCATTTACATACCTTGTAGACTTATTTTCTTTAGACTCTCCTTGTTCCACTAAGATTGATAGCTTGTAAAATTCATTGGTGTACTCTTCAATTCTGAGATCCTTCTCTCTTAGGTTTTGAAATCTTAGAAATAGTGTCTAGGCATAATCTACATGAATAAAATTTTCTTTCAACTTCTTGACCATTTTAATCTAACTTCAGATCTTATCCTTTCCTTTTCTTTTTCTATCATTTTGTAGGTGATCCCACTAGATCAATGCATGTCCAACCAATTTAGTGCATGTAAAATAAACCTTCTTCTCCTTTGAAATGGATTTCCACTCAAAGAATTTTCCATTCGATTCAACCAGTTAATCAACTCCCATGGTCGTAATCCTATACCATAATCAGGAACATTAATCTTAATACCATCATTATTTCCCTCCAAATCTTGGATCAGTATCTACTTGAATGGTCACTCATTCACTATTTCTTCATCTCTCTCATTTTATTCTTCATTTCCTCCTTCATTATTTAATCGAGGTAATTCTTCAGTATCACTATTTGGGTCTGCATCCCCATTTGCATGTCTCCATCTAAGGCAGGTAACTTCTCCTGTGAGCTCAAAAACTTTTCTATGTAGCTCCTGTGTATGCCTATTCATCTGGGCATATACCTTTCCTTCTGTGTCTACCCATGGTTATATCAATCTTTGAAAGCTACACATAAAAATGTAATATGTTACCTTAACTAATTCCGCAAGACCAAAATCCTGCTCTGATACTCAATTGATGTGCATCCTTCTTCAAGAGGTTGAAATACCTTCAAAAATGACACATAGACAAGTTATACACAACTAGGAGTTTCGACATAGCTTACTTCTGGCAATCTGGAATTCACACTGATTTATTTACCTCAGCTACAAACCTCCTGGTTATTCAAGACTACTGGTAAAACCCTAAGGTGCGTAGAAATCTAGATCTCAGGATTGTTCTGTATAACTTGGGTCAAATATGAATTCATAAATTAGTGCTCACGTGAAATTTTGACTTATTTTGACAAGCACAACAAAAGTTATTAAAGTTCTAACACCCTCAGTCAAAAGCTGAAAAAAACATTTAGAGTCAACTAGGCCACTAGATTTCGAGTTCCTAAACGTGCCTTAAAATGAGCACAACCTTGCAATCAATGTTGACCTTAGCATAGTACTAATGATATTACCACCCTGTAAAATCCTAGGACGATCCAAATAGATCAAAAATGGCCTCTACAAGTTATGCTCCCACATCAAATAAGGTAAACATAAGTACACTAACAAAATGGGAATAAATGATTTAGTGGTATTTGTTTCACTAAATTTTAGTATGGTAAAAATCCTATGGAAGCTACACATGACTCCAACTATATGGCCTCCTATCAATCATTTACAATGAAATATTCCTTAAGTGAACTAGATGGAATCATATTATATCAATTTTGTTCACAAATTATTTTTGTTACTAGGTGGTTTGTCTATTTTCATCTCAAATATCAACCAAAAATGCGGTGATTTCCAAATATACTCTAAAAAACCTTAAATTACTAAACTAGATGTACGACTCCTAATTTGACCCCATTTGAGATAAAAATACACCATGAAGAGGTTCATGTGTGACCTAGCATTCTCATGTAATGTAAAAATAATTGGTCTCAAATGCAACACTTAAATTTAGATGTAAAGAAATCGACACTGAACTTCTTGAAAACATTAAATTGGCCTCAGGTAGTTGCTCTGACATTTTTTTTTTCCAATATGGGTCCCATAGTAGGGAAAATGGCCCTCCTTATGCTTCATTTTTGACCTTAACTAAAACTCTAAATCCACTAATGCAATTATTGTAGACCTAGCTATCAAATTTTGAGAACCAATAATAGCATTTTTGAAAACCCTAGATCCGTGAACCTTCCTCCCACATGAAATTTAGATTGCTCAAATAGATAATGAGCTTCTTAACATGGAGCTCTTAGAATAAAATGTGTCACAAATATAATGAACTGGTGATTCTCTACTTGTATTCCACTAGCTCTAACCTTCACACTTGTCTCACTAAAAAGTATCACTTGTTCTGAAATTTTCTTGATCTACACTCCATCCTATTTTTAGCCCTTCTACAAGTATGCTAAGGTACCAAACTGATACTCGCAAGCACGCCATTGTTAACTACCACTTGCGTGCACATATGTGCCATTTGTACATTCCCTTAAGACTTAGGAAATCTCTCTAGCCAAAAACTACCCCACTAAAGTACTCCAACATTGACAATATGCCTTTTCTGTACTTTTCTTCTATGATTTTTCGCTAGAATTTTTTATAACCCAATGAAAGGTATGAAAGAACCTTTTGGCTTGCTCACTTAGTAGTAAGAAGAAGTTGAGGGTAATAATTCTCAGCCATAGAAATCCTTTTGTAACTCATTCCACTGAGCTGAAGTACCTATCTTCAACTTATTAGGTCCTCATCACCAAGTAGTCTCCCATTCATTTCTTCTAGGATCTTACCTTGCATTACACTGTGTGTTCACTCCCTTCCCTCAAATATCATCCATGTAATCATTCAATCTAGAGACATCCCCAATGGGCATTCCTTGCTTCCTTATTAGAACCATCCTTCTCATTTTTTGCAGCACAATATTTCCCCTCTGCAACCCATACGTTTCATCCTCGAGTCTCCTACTTATAGAGTGGGTTAGTCTAAGGATTCTATTCATCCAACAAAATTTATCTTCTAGTGCCCATTCTGATTGTTATCGAACTCTTCCTTCAATGTGTAAACGTATGCATATCCTCTACACATACAACCTCGCTATATAGTAATTAGTCTATTCTTTCTTAGACGCAACAGTGTGCTTTGTATCTACTGACACCACTTCCTTCTTATGAACTAAGTATTGACATAAGCATATACAACATTTAGGGATGATAATTAGGTATGATTTTTATTCTCATCTATCTTTGAAATATAATCTAAGTGAATTTTCCCCGCTTTATTAGTAAAACACTAAGAAGACTTTCTGTCATTATCCTTATGTTGCACCTCAGTCAGTTTCTCAGCTTTTCCCTTCAATTTTTGTTAACTTCAGGAAATGACCTGATGATGACTGGTTTATCAAGGTTCATGCATGCAACACCTATAACATGTTTTTTACAAGCATTACTTTCATGTTTGTTATTGTTTTGGCTTACAATCATGTGCACGACTTGTGCCCCCTTTTTATTTTTTCTCTGGACACATATCTTCCTTTCAAATTTTGGCCTTCCATGTGGGTCTGCATGCTCCATATAATTATTTCAATCTGTGCATATTTACCGTGTGAATCTATCATTTCCCACCATCAAATTTCACAGGTTCAAGAGTTCCTTTTGAACTTGCCTAAATCATTGTTGAGGCCTTATTGTAACACAACTCCTATGTTTTATACATCTTTATTTCTTATGGCTCCATTCTTCCACCCTTTTGGAATAGTGTGTCACTTGTACCTTCTAATTGCCATCAATCTCGTTCCCTTATGTCCTCCAGAAGGCTCTGCTAACTACATATATTCTTTTCTTTCTCTTCCTCTTCACCCCATGGGGATTTTTTCCTCCTTGTGATCACCATACATGTCTATATCATGTTGCATTTCTTCATAACGAGGCTCCTCTTCTCCCTCTACATGAAAACATGTACATATTACACAATGTGGGTAGTCTCACCTGGTATCTTATCTTTGTTATCCTTTACAGGCACATACCTATGCATGTTTCTTCTTTTTCTTTACTTGAATTGGATATTCTAGAGATGTTCTTGGTGATATCCTTGGTTTCTGTGAGGTGACTTGCACCAGTGACTTGTATTATAGTCCACTTTAGCATGCTTTTAAAACCCTGTTTCTTGTGGTGCCCTCATCTCTTTCTTTCTCTTCAACATCCTCATCATCTCCCACTTCTTCACTTAAGACTAGAAGTATTTTCATGCTACCTTTTTTGAACTACTATTAGATACCTCCATGCTCTATGATCCAATCCTCTACTATCCTCCTTAAACTATTCCTATTCTTTATCTTTGTGGCGATGATTGGGTTCATCATCCTACAAAGTACCAACAAATTGCTTCCCCCTGTGGAAATTTATTAACCTTAAACACGTTCTCAATATATTTTCCTTTAACCAACTTGGGCTTAAGGTAGATGTATGCCTTAACCATGCCAAGTTTAACAAATTGCCAAAATCATGGTGTTGATATTTAGATAATCAGATATCAACTTCTATTATGTAAGAAAACTTCAACCTTAATACACATATTTCCAAAGTGAATGATATTAAAATTCTATCTTGTTTGCATAAAATTTAAACTTACATGCATTTGAAAATTTGTTCACCAAGGCTATAAAGTAGTGCATGGTGAAAGCATATAGGAGCTTACACCAAGGGCTCTAAAGACCATGGTTCATTCTGAAAATTCTAATGTGAGTAATGTTGGAAAAATTAAAATTGTGTCTGCTTATCCAACACCACAAGGATGTCCTTTTGTATTCTCCAACCACGTTCAAGATCCTTGTACACATGCATATATACCAAAGTTCCAACCTCTATTTATAGCGACCAATCATAGACACATCACAAATGTACTTATAAAATATAACTGCAAGTGATTTCTTCTCTTCAAGAAACTACCATATATTTTCCTTTGGCCCATTGGGAACCTCAATCTCTGAAAGCACAATAGAAAACAAAATTGAACCAAAACCTATCTTATCTCCTTGCTGCACTTCTTCAATTATAGTTTCAAAAATTAAAGAAGGACAAGTTATACACAACTCCCTTTGACATATTTTTTGGCGATATGGGGAAACCTTTTATTTACCTAGCTCCAATGCTCCTGGTTATTCAACCTGGTGAAGAGGTGTGTATAAATCTAGGTCATAGGGTGTTCTTATAAATTATCAATGTCCATAGAGCACCCTCCTTTTACATATCACTATGCAAACTAAGACTGCCCTCATCAACAGTAAGGTCACTACCAATTTCAATTCCCAAACTCCTTAAACATGTCACCCTTGCAATCAAGGTCATGGTGACTTGCACCCCGCCATCCGGAAAAAATACTTAAGGGTCCATATGGACCTTGGATATAAGCCATATGGTAGAGTTTCTCCAATTTTCAAAAGTATGGTAACTCCTACAACTACATGACTCCAACATTCTCATAACAACTTCTATGGAATGTATCTTCGTAGATGGCCATCGCATCTTAGTAGTTGTACAAATCTATTTTTGTTACCAGCGGTTTGTCAACTTCTTACTTGAAAATAAAATAGTGCTGTGATCTGTAATTTCTTCACTTGGTTGTGTCAACATTGCACAAAATTCCATCCATGAAGCATTAACATGGAGATTAAAGGGTTTGTCCCATGAAGGAAAATTCAAAATAGGTGCAGTAGTCAACTTCTTTCCTTCAGTAGCTGCTCAAACACTTGTTGATGTGCATCACCCCATAGTAAGAATGCGTCCTTTAGATTTTAGTTGTTCTTTCCAGAGGTGCAACAATCCACTTGCCATAAGTGTACCCTTAGCTACGAATTTGTTTCTTTATGAATACCTTGTATGTCCATGAACCTTCCTGTTACATGCCCCCTAATTTCTCAAATATTCATTCATTAGAGTTATGTCAAAAACCAAGTCACAAGATTCATTGGTTCCCTACTTGTATTTAATCACCTTCACACTGGGTCTCACTCAATTCAACTCTTCAAATTTCTCTTATACACTATAATATTCCGAAGTATGTAAGTGTCAGAAAGGTGAACTTGCGATGCACCCATATATATCTACAATATTCAAAGATTATGTACATGAACTTCTCTCTACCTACCACTCTACTAAACATTAATTATGCCTTTTTTCTTTTCATATGATTGTCACTATATGATCTATACCCTAATCATAACCTTTTGGTACTCCCACTACATCTCATCCATAGATATACCTGTAAAGCACTCTCCATTGAGCCGAAGTACCTATCCAATCTTCCTACATACCAAGTAGTCTCACAAGAACTACAACTTACCTTGCATTACACTGGGTGTTAATCCTTCTAGGGCATGGTCTATGTAATCTAAGAAATTTTCCCCATTCAGTGTTGATCACCATCCTTCTCATATTTCCTAGCACCTTATTCTCAAGCAACCCATAATGTGTCATCCTCAAGCGCACTTATCCTAGTTAGTAGCCAACCCATCTACACCAACAGAGTAGATCTCATGTGAATTCTAGCGATCGACCCCACACTAAATTCAAGGATAATCCTCTACACATGAACTCAGACTATAGTAATGGGATCCTTTATCAAAAGTGTGCTTACTAAAAGAAAACAATGAACTAAATTGACAAAGCATAACAACAATGAAAGGAAACAACATTAAATTGAAATATACTTTAAGTGAATTTAGTGCCTTATTAAAAACACTAAGAAGACATATGTATAGTAGGGCCTCAACCTATTCTTCATTGAAGTAACCAGGAAAAAAAGTGACAATCCAACACCTATAGCTGACAAGCACTTCAGATTCCTCAATGGGAGTCAATTATAGGTCCCAGACCAATGAGCATTTTAACAATTTCCCCAGGTGATGCCCAAAATTTTGACCTTAATAGCACAGAATCAGGGTTCCCATCCTCAAATGACCTCTTCCTTATATGCCGAGTGCATGTTAGGCCTTCTTGTCCCAAGTTTTATTTCACATGGCTCCATCGGGATAGATAGTGCGTCACTTATCTAACTGAATCAATTGTCCTATGTTCTGCTCCACAACTTTCTCATCAAACAAGTCCTACGCATGAAATTCACATGGGGATGTTAACATGAACTTCATAGGTAATCCTTCCTCTGTGCCAACACATTAATCCCCAATAATGGTTTTTCCTCTATTCAGACTCTTCTAGGTATTCATGTATGCCCAAAGTATAATAGAGAATTTATCATCCAAGTCTTTATTTTCACAGGATCATAGATGTGTGTGCATTATTTGTCCTATAATCTTGTTGATAGATGCATCAGTACTATTATCTAGTGGGTGAAAGCCTGTCATCTTATGGTGTGCCAACATAAAGTCAGCCAAAGTAATAATGATGTTCTCACTCAAGAAATGAGTCGCCCATTTATCTTTGCACACTCAGTTTACCATCTATATCTTCGTGATCACAGGTGTGGACCATAAAAATTTTTCTATTAGTATCTAATAGAAAGTCCTTTGTAGTTGTGCCTCTAAATCAAGCTCTACCTTATTAGACAGTATCTACCAGTTAGGATATTACATGTGTCAGTCCTTTGTGTTATCTGGGGAAAGTAAGGTGCTTCATAATATGTAATATCTTCATTGATTCAAAAGGTTCAACACTTAGAATAGGCCTCAAATGAATCAAAATCTAGCGATCTAGGTACCTCAAGGTGTTGAAAATGGTCCTACCAACCTTGACATATTATTTAGATCCTTTTACAAAGTTTCCTACCATGAAAATAGCCATCATGCATCTTGTGAGTCACGTAGGGTCACCTGCGTAATGAACTCTATGCAATTCCACCATAGTGATTCTTCCATAATAGCATCATGTTCCCACTCCCTTACAAACTTGCACAAAAGTGTCATCACGACCTAGATTGTATAAAGTCTCAACCTATCAACTTGTAGAGGTCTTCCCATGGAGTTTACATGTCATTTCTGATCTAAGGTATTAATTTATCCTTAAAAACTTGTCTAGTGTGCAAGAATACTAGGTGATGTCCTCTATTTTAGTGGGTGTGCCATTCAATCAAAAGAGTTGTGCATCTATGATGTGTGTCCTCAACTATCCCTATGTTGTTGTCCTGCATAGATTCTTAATAAATGGTCGGGTCATATATATTACTTTTCACCCTTTTTTTACAATCACTATCCACTTGGAACTCATGGAATACAGTAGTATCCACATGCAAAGTGCACCCTTGCACCAGTATACTTGTTGACAAGATACCTAAGGGCCATATAACTTATGCATGCATATACCATGGTGTGGCCAATAAGTATTATGTAAAATTGTACATTTCATAGTTCATGGACAAATCCTCTCGCACTAAATACTTGTATACATTTTGTCCAGTGGTTGTCAACTTCTTAATTGTCACAATAAAATAGATTTGTCTATAATTACTTAACTTTGTTGTGTCAACATTGTGCAAATTTCCCCCCTATGATCACATCTTCCTTGGATGGATTAAAGGGTTTGTACCATCAAGGAAAATGCAAAATAGGTGCAGCAGTCAACCTGTCCTTTAGTGTGTCAAACACTTGCTATTGTGCAGCACCCCAATAGGATGTTGATCAGATTTCTAGTTTGATCTTCAAGAGGTGCATCCATTTGTGCATTGCCCTTAACGACATTTCCTATAATACCTTGTCTGTCCATGCAAGTGTGGGACTTGCAATTTGGATTATTAGGTTATCTCAAAAACTAAGATCATTGTGACCTTGGCTGGGTCTACCAACAACTCCTCCTCATCAACTAATATTCCCAACTAAAGTGTCACAAGGTGTTGCAACGATAGGTTTATTAATATCCTAAGATATACTCTGAAATTCCAAGGACCTCTCAGAGATATGTCTCAGAATTGTCACAATGATCTTTAATCAAAGAACTAATGCTACCTAGGTGATGTACCAAAGGATACCTGGTAAAGTATTATGAATTTACTTCTGCAAATATTATACAACAGTTCATGAGAACACAACTAGTGCATTCTTCAAAACAACAGGGCATCAAACTGATAGTATGAAAAAAATTACCCATGAAGTGTTAGAAAGTTATATTTTCTTGATATTCCTTTACCATGCAGTACTTGATGAAAAACTAATCACAGGGCCATGTATAAAAGAGTATATTTCACATCTAGAAAGTCACTTCAAGGATTTTCTTTGTAAACAGGGTGGGAAAATGATCAATGAAACATGAATCATTTAAGTATTTAGTGTCTAGAAAAGGTCTGTTATCCTCCCATCCTTCTAAATCACTGATGACCATAGGACTAACCCATTCAGATTCCTCAATGGGAGCAATTATGCCATACTTGAGCATTTTAACAATTTCTTTCTTTACGCCTAATGCACAAATCAGAGCTAAATCTTTAAGTTTTATTCACATCTCACCTATAGAAGGGATGAGTCCTTTTAGAGATCCTCTTAACGCGGGACAAACATGTCAAGGGGTTCAACACATTGACCAAAATGACGATCAGTAACAGCATGGGCACCCTGACAAGTAATCCCCAATAATGGCCTCTTTAGATTTTACATCTTTTCCAATGTTAACCTTCTTTGTTTTCAAAGGATCATGATATGCGAGCACATTTGCATATTTTGTGTGCATTAATTTACGTGTACCTTCAGGTTGGTTAACATCTAGGTCATTGTTCTCATCATCATGATCATTTCACAAGTGTGGACCATTTAGGTGTTTCTTCAGTATCTTCAAAGTCAAGTTGAGCCTCCAAACTAAGCTCACCGAAAATCTCTAATAGGATTTACTCCTCCTTGGAATGTTATGTCACATAGTAAGGTGCTTCACCATCTGTAATTCTCCATTGATCGATGGCTTAGTAGAAACACGATCAAAATTATTAAGCATACCTGAGGTCATCTCCTACGAATTAGATATAGCTCTTTTTAAGTTTTACATGCAAAACAGGGCCAAACGCATGTAGTCACATAGGGTGGTGTAGAACTTATGCACCAAGAGTGATTTTGGTAAGGCCTCCCACCCCTCAACCTAAAGTGTTGGTACAATCATGGAAATTTGTTCCAAGTAAGGGGTCTTCCCCATGGACTCTGCCATATCTAAGAAGGTAAATTTATCCTTAAAAACCTAGTAGAAAAGTGTGCATTCTCATGTCTCACCATTTCAAAAGGCCTATCTCTGTGTGTGGTCCACTAGCATGTTGTTGTTCCGAATAAACTCTAAACCGAGCCATATATATTTTTTCACCCTCATCCTTACACTGGGAGTTCATGGCATACAGAAATACATCAAAGTTATCCTCACCAGTGGACCAAGGTACCTGAGTTAAAGAGCTTAAATGCCTAACCATGTGTGGCCATGATCCATGCGAGTAAATATGTTCTTGACCTCTCGCCTAAATATTTCAAAAATTCCACGCACCTAGTTCTCACAAGAAAGATTTGGGAAGATTACTAACCGAATGAGCATCATCCCACTATATCACACCTTCGTGAGCATGTATTGGGCACCTTTTTGGTCTCTAACAGTGTGAGAATATATCCTATTAAAGTATTCTTCACTAAAAGGCTCAGCGTATGAATCATCCTTTGCATCTGTCAAAGGTGTAATGACCCATTCTTCGAAAATGTAGTCTTTCTTTTTATACTCAATTTCCTAGGGATGTTGACATTTTTGGTATCCAAATTTGTTCTCCTTTTCAGTCTAAGTAGCATCAGAGATATGGCATGAAGCTTGAAGTCAGATAGATCATGATGTGTGTCATTTTGTAGCTAGGGATGTGATCTAACTGGCACTCAGATTTGTGGAGAGATGGATAGCACCTTGAAAGGATCTTGATCTAATCCTCACTATTTCAGGTTGTGCCTTTCAACCAAGGTCAGAGAACCTATATTAAGCCTCTTTTTTGTGAAGGAGGTGGGGATATCCTTATATTTATGCATATTGTATGAAGAAGGCCTTGGGAAAACATGATCAATTTTCCATTATTCAAACTCAACAGAGTTGTCACTACTAAATGATGGAAATGCTTTCAAGACAAGGCTAAGACTACTGAAGACATGGTGTGATCTTGATTTGCTTTGTGCATTTTTGTAGATGGGTTATATCCTTTTGTTGACACACAATGCAATGCATAGGGTAGTATGGGTAGGATTAGTTTGTTTGAATGAATTTTTTGGTGGGGTATTGACAAGACAAACTTGGATATATCAGATCTTTGACAACCTCTACAATACTTGAACAACTATCAGATAAAATGCTTCAAATAATTAGGATATTATTTCAACCAAAAGAGGCATAAATGGAAGCCTAGGTTGTACTCTTCACACAATATTTGAGAACTCACCACAAAATCTTGAAGTAAAGAACTCAATTAAACACAAAAATCCTTGATCAAACCATGCCTAAGGTACCCCCAAAGGCTTACAAGCAATCTCTGCAGTCAAGGAAGGTAAAGTGATTTTAAATTTGTTTATCTCTTTATCAGATGAAGGCTCTTCTGAACATGAGATTGCAAATGCCACTAAACTATCAACAAGAAATGGAGATTTTGTGTGATTCCTAAAGACTTTCAATGCAAGATTGCAACAATAACAATGAAAACTATTTGTAGGTATTTAAAATGATAACAGACATCATATTGCCCAGAAAAACACAGATTAACTCAAAATCTTGTTAGATTCATCAGCAGGGGAGAGTTTCATGAAAAATCTCATAGCTATGTGATGGCTATACACTTGTAACCAATTCACATACATGAAGATCCAACACATAAGAAATTATCCTGGTTCTTTGGTGGGTTTCCTAGAAAATGAGCTTTCTCTCAAAATTTTCTTGATTTTCAACTTCCCCTCTATCTACATTTCTCAAAAATGCATTATATATCTCTTGCCACATTTGATCCTTCTTTCCAAGAAAATAATATGCCAAGGGATCAATTCTGTTACAACAATTCTTCATGATTCACTGAAAATGACATTTAACAAATTTGCAACGAGAGTTGTCAGGTGTTTCTAAAATGGAAAATCATTACAAATATTCGGATCATTATCCTTCTTGGAGGCACATTTTTCATCATTAAGGCATGCAAACACCTTTTCACTCATCATTTCACCTTTTCACCCTTTAAAATTACCTCTACAACTTTCAATTTGACATTTCACATGTTCGCTCGGGCTGGGGAAAAATTACTTCAAAAACATCTCAAATCAAAATATTGAGTCATGAAACTGATTCCAATGATCCTAGAAGGAAAAAATGACCTAAATTCACAAAAAATTTAATGAAAAAAGATGCAAAATTCTCATCTCCAAGCTTCCTGGAGAAAAAATGGTGGCCAAAAATGAAAATGCATAGTTGCCCTTGATCTACTCTTTGTCCTTCAATCTGGGCCCTCCACGTGTCAAAAAACAATTGGGACTAAATTTGGGATCATTTTTGACTTTTCCACATTTTTTGGAAAAATGGAAAATTTTGACTTTTTTCTCCGCCCCTCTGCCCTTGAAATTTGGAGCTGACACATGGCACATGGTGGGTCCCATTGGGATCACACTTCAATTCTACGCATTTTGACCTTTTTTAGAAAATTGGAAAAATTTCACTTATTGCCCCACGGGCCTGTACCTCTGATTTTTCCCTTGACACATGTCAGCCTCTCTATAGTTACAAAACCGCGGACTCAATTCTCATTTTAACTCCCTTTTTTTGCCAAGGGAACATTTTCAAGTTTCCTTCCACCGGGCTGCCGACCCGCTCTACCTTTTTCCACATGTTTGTCGCTGATTCGCTACTTCCATGGGCCACATGGCTCTAAAATTTTACACCTTAGGTCCTTTTGACCAAAAGGGAAAATTTTCCCTTTTCCTTCTGTGGTCCTGTGCTTCCCTGCTCTACCACCACACCACCATGTGTCCACCTCCTGTTCCATTGTGGAGCCGTGGGCCATTCCCCAAATTTTTCACCTTTCACCAAAATGGACAAAAATTCCTAATTGCCCCCACCAAACACATCCCCTTTGTGCATGCCACACTGCCACATGTCCTCCCCCGATTCAATTGTGGACCCACGGGATTTTCCTCACCCTTTTTCCCCTTCACCAAAAGGAAAAATTTGCCTAAGTCCCCTAGTGGGCTTCCCCTTCTGCCTTCGCATTAGAGTGTGATGCGTGTCCCCTCGCGGAGTTGCAGGGGGAATTTTGAAATTTTTTCCAAAGCCAAAAACGGCTAAGTTTTTCAAATAAAACCCATTGATCCTTGTCCAACCAGAAGTGTCCACGTAGGAAGAGAATTGTGAGCTTAATTTTGATGGTCAAATGACACCCGTATGACCGTAAAAAAACACATAGAATTTACAGAGATGCCCGAATTCAATTTTTTCTTCGTGGGTGATGGATTTTTTTGATCAAAGGGCACATGGAAGGAGTTTTTTAAACATTTTATGACCATGGCCATGGGTTTTTTTAGGAAAGTAAGCACAAATCGATCAATTTTAACACTCCATGATTGGACAAACATAGAAAAATGGTAGAGTCCCATGGATTTGAACAATTTAGGGCACGTTCATAGCAAACTTGGAGATTTCAAATAGGGCAAGGAAAATGAGTTTGTGAAATTTTGGGCAGAAAAAAGTTTGTAGACCACCAAGTAATTTTTAAATGGACTGAAAGTATTTTTGATGGCAAGAACATAAAAGTATTCTTGCAAAATGGGGCATGCAAAAACTTCATTCCATCAAATCAAACTATAGAAAACATTTCAGGTAATGCAGAGTGAAAGGAAAATTAGGGAAAAATAATAGAGGATCAAAATGGACACCAACATCGGCTCTTGCTCGGGGATGGGCACTCCCAGTAAGTGCCACAAGAACAATAAATAGAACAAGAGCCAAACAATCCATTGGGAAAAGGATTCACGAGCCAAATATCACCAAAAACCAACTGAGAACCCAATAAAAATGGCTACGACATAGCAAGGCAAACCACAAACTGACAAAAAACTAAAAACAAAGTGAAAACCAAACACTATACGCTATACAAGTTGTGCATACCTCTAATTTGGGGGATTAATCCAAGAAATTCTTTAGATTCCTGCCATTAACAGGTAGTTCAAGCAATTCCCCATCGAAATCTTTGAGAAAAAAGGTATTCTGACCAATTCTGATATCAATGGAGTAAGGGCCCTTCCATAATGCATCAAATTTTCCATATTTTCCCTTATCCTCAATCCTACTATTGTCCCATACCAAAACCATATCTCCAATATTGAAGGCCCTAGGAGTGACCTTCTTATCAAACAATATTTTCAACTTCTCTCTAAATCTGATATGCCTCTAGTGGGATGATCTTATCTCTTCATCTAGCTCCACAATCTGATTAATCCTTGCTTTATATGGACTGACCTCTTGATCTTCAAGTTGTTGAACAAAATGAAATGAAGATAATTGTAGATGTAAGGGTAGCAAAGCCTGAGTTCCATACACTAACTCAAATGGGCTCTTACCATTAGCTCTCTTGGCAGTGATTCTATCAGCCCAAACTACAAATTTAAGTTGTTCACCCCATTTTCTCTTGTTCAATTCCAAGGTCCTCCGAATGATCTTTAACAAATTCTTATTACTGGAATCAGCTTGTCCATTCCCTTGGGGGTTATAGTTTGAAGAATAAGTCAGATTGGTTCCATACTCCTTGCACATTACCATCAAAGGTTTAGCTCTGAAACACATGGCATTATCAGCCACAATCTTGACTGGCACACCAAATCTGCATATGATATTATTCAACAAGAAGTCCATAACAACTTGGTGTGTTGCTTTCTTGGTGGGGATTGCCTCTACCCACTTGGTGAAGTAATTTGTGGCTACAAGGATCCATTTATGTCCAGCACTAGAAGGGTTTGAAATCTCACCAATGAAGTCCATCCCCCATTATTTGAAAGGAGCTTCAATTGATACAGGGTGCAAAGGAAGGGAGCCTAAAGCTTTCATTCTTCCAGAGAAACGCTGGCAGCTTTCACATTTTCTAATCAGCATGGTTGCATCTTTGAAGAGAGTAGGCCACCAATAACCAGCTCTCAAAACCTTGTGTGCTGTAACCCTTCCAGCAAAGTTCCCTCCACAAACTCCCCCATGAAAATCAACAATTACTTTGGGAGCTTCATCTTCAGTTACACACTTCAAGAGGACACCTTTAGGGTTCTTCCAAGCCAACCCAAAGTCAGTGATGATGTATTTTTGAGAAGCCAACTTGAGGGCTCTTTTCTGATTTTTATTTAAATGATCAGGACAGTAAAGGTGTCTGAGGTAAAATATTATATCCTTGTACCACTCAGAACTTACCAATTTCCCAAGAACATCTGCCCTTTCTTCTTCTACTTCATTCACTTCCACAGTCTGCAGGTTTCTCTCAGCCATGAGCTTAGCAAGACCCAAACCTCTTACCAACTTTGTAGTTTGGATGTCTATATCATACTCCTACAGTTTGTTCACCCATCTACATATTTTACTTGAGATCTCCATCTCTGATAAGATGTCTTTTACCATGGTGTGGGGAACATAAGCAACAACTTTTGAACTTAAAATATAAGGCCTAAAAACCTTTGTTGCTTTCACCAAGGAAAATGCTTGTTTTTCCATGATTGTGTACTTTAACTCAGCAGCTTGTAAAGCCTTACTAAAGAAGGAAATATGCCTCTCTACCCCATCTTCATCCTTTTGGAGCAAAACAGATGCAATAGTATTTTTCAGAGGTAAAGGAGAAAATTTGGAAAGGCTTCTTGTAATTCAGAGCTGCCAAGATAGGTGCATGTTTAAGTGCCTCTTTGATTCCTTCAAAATCCTGAATAGTAGCCTCCTCCCATTTGATAACTTGATCTTTCTTTAACATGCATGTGATAGGAAGAGTCAACTCAACAAAATTGGACACAAACCTTCTAATGAAATTGATTTTCCCAAAGAAAGATTGGATGCCTTTCTTTGTTCTTGGAATTGGCACCCTACTGATTGCTTCTATTCTCTCTAGATCAATCATGACACCTAGCCTTTGAAACAATATGACCAAGTAGCTTGGCCTTTTGCACCCCAAAGTGACACTTCTTTGGATTGAGAGAGATTCCAAATTCTCTACATTTGATCAACATTCTTTCCAAATGCTACAAGTGATCTTTTCTGACTCTTTGAAAATATAGTCACATCATCCTGATAAACTGCAATGAAGTCATTTATATAACCAGCAAAAGACAACATCCATTGCTCTTTGGAAGGTAGCTCCAACATTCATGAGACCAAAATGAATTCTCACATAAACATATGTTCCCCAAGGAGTGGTAAAGGTAGTTTTAAATCTTTCTGACTCCTTGACAACAACCTGATTGTAGCCAAAGAAACCATCCAAGGTGGACAGACAATTCAGATCTAGTTACTAACTGCAACATGTTCTCCATGTTTGGAAAAGGATAATTGTCTTTCAATGAAGCTCTATTCATATTTCTGAAGTCTACACAAAGTCTGATATCTCCATTCTTCTTTCTGACTGGCACAAGGTTTGCAACCCAAGATGAATACCTTGTGGGCTGAATGATCCCTCCCTCCTTCAATTTCTTCAGTTCACCTTGCATTTTCATGGAGAGGAGTGGATTGATTGGCCTTTTCTTCTATCTGAATGGTTTGGCATTTGTTTCAAGAGGAATCTCATGTTGAAACAATTCTTCTCTATATGCTTTCAGCTCTAAATATGACCAGGCAAGGCAGTCTTGATATTGTTTCAACAATTGGAGGTAGGACTGTTTTTCTTCCTTGTTTAAACTACTGCCCAACCAAAATTTTCTTGGTTTTTCCTTTGTTCCCAAGTCATGCTCTTCCATTTCCCTTGAGGTAGACATGTTTCTATTGATGATTGCAATCAACATTGTTAAAATTAGACTCAAGAGCAACAAGGCCTCTAGGAATGGTGTTAGTTTTCAATTAGATAATATCTTTTCCAAAACAAAGTCTCTCTTCCTTTAGTCATACACACCATTGGTTCCCAATAAATATGTTGATCTACAAACTCACCTTGATTTTGTAAGAACCTTTGCACTTGAGCATCATCATCAAACACTTGCCAATGCTTGATGTTGTCAGGGACAGCTGGCCTAGTTAACACTTCAACATTGTACTCACAATAAGGTGAAACTGTGAAAACTTCAAATCTTGACCCCAACACTGCCAAATTTTCAATAACAACATTCAAACTTTTGTCATGGTGCATAATATTGAAGGAATCAAACATCTCAATTAGATCCCAAACTACATGCTTATATTGCTTCATCCGCTGATTTTTGTAGCATATAGTTTTCTTATTTGTTTGAAAACTAGCTCTGAATCTCCCTTTGCAATGATGTCCTTGACACCATACTTCCATGAAATTCTCAGACCCAACAACAAGGCTTCATACTCAGCAATGTTGTTAGTACATTCAAAATTAAGCTTGAAGGAAAAAACAAATTCTTCCAAGCTAGGAGAAATCAGAATTACACCAGCACCATTTCCAAATTTGGAGCAAGCTCCATCAAATAGCAAGGTCCAAGGAGAACATACATGTTCAAGGAACTTTGACTGATCCATTTTGTCTTCTTTTCCATCAGCAAAACCAATGAAATTATCAGCATCAACATCAGCAAATAATACTTCATAAGTAGCATTGTTTGGGTCCTCAATTAGATGCAACATTTTCTTTTCTCCATAGAGCTTGACTAGGATGCCCTCAATGGGAATGGTGGCAAAAGAGATATATCCATTTGGACACTCCCTCCAACACTTGCAGCCCACTTTCTTGACAATAGCATACCCCATTTAGCAGGGAAATCAACAATCACAACATCCAATTTTAAATTCCTCCTGTGGATAAGATGCAAGCTGCACTACCAAACCCTTCACACAACCAACTACTGGAACTTCTCTTGAATCCATGGTAGTACATTTTCCATAGGCTGTTGTCACTTTGATATCCAACTCATTCATGACTTCTAGAGGCATGACATTACATGATGCACCGGAATCAAACATACAATTGTGAAGTAGCCTATCCTTTATGATCAAAGTTGTGAAGAATGGATCAACATTCAATTGGGAATCAACCAAAGATGTCCCCAAATATACCTCAGGTGTATCTCCAAGATCTTCTATTACTGGTGGTGTTTCAAGGTCAAAAATGATTTCAGGAGGAATCTCAACAACATTTACATTTCTACCTGGAGTTATCTTCTCTTCCTTTAACCCCAAGTACTCAAATGCTCTCTTCTTATGCTCAGGAATTCTAAGCAACTCAATGATTGGAACACTCACTTTGATTTGGCTCAATACTTGGGCTATGTCATAGGGAACACTCTTTGGAAACATAGCATTGGAAGGGAGACAAGAAGATTCATTAGATGGCAAGGGATTCTTGGAAGATTGGGCATGAGGAGGACTATAATTTTTATTTAGGACAGTAGAGACTTTTAGCAGGTGCTTCTCTCCTAGAAGCTTCTTTTGGAATGCTTGTGAGCAAGGGTGTTTTAGGTTTGGCTTGAGGCCCCACTCCCTTAACAACTTTTCTTCTAGTGTTATAATCTTTCTCTTGAGCTACAACAACATTCATCAACAATTGTCTATCTTCCTCTGAAGGGATACCACCATCATACTTCTTAATCATCAAAGATCTTAAGTATTTAAAGTCATTTTTAGGAATTTCAAAAGCTTGCACTACATCAACTTCAAGAGCATGAGGGGGAAGAAAGACTTGTACCCGTTTGATGCAATCCCAAAAAGTTACAGTTGTCCTAGCACTTATTACTTCAGTAGATGTTGCTCCTCCTTGTGAGCTTGAAGAATAGCCCATCATGCAAATATCATCATCAGTACCATCATCATTATTAACTTCACCTTCTTGCTAGTATACTTCACATGGAGGATGGGGAAGAAAACACCTATCACACCAATAAATATCAACAACCTCTTCAACAACAGCAACCCTAGCAGTTAAGGGATCAGGAAACACTCTTCCTTCACATGCTTGAGGATGTCTATTTGTAGATCAGATAGGCCCTTTACCTTTATCATCAAACCTTTTCTCATTCCTATGGTGATTGCCAAATCTATCTTGTTCTTGTTTTCTAGGCTGACCTTGTGAAGTCTTCCCAATTCCCTTCTCAGCTCTTGCCAACTTGTATGAGATTTCTTTGACAGCCCCTGCCAAATTTTTCACAACCTCCTCTAAATCAACACCCTTACTAGCTTGAGGTTTTTCAGGGTTTATCAACTTTTCTCCATCTCTCTTGAGAGGTTTCCCAATTGCTTTGATATTATTTTCTATTTGAAGTGCCATGGTGAATGCTTGTCTTAGATTGGTAGGGTTCTTGTCTCTTAGGTAATAGGTTGTCTTCTTATCAAATGCATCTATATATTTGATTAGACAAGATTCATCACAAGGCCTAAAATTAACAGGGTAGCTTCTAAAAAAAAATGTTAAACCTTGTGTTGAAGTCATGGACTGATTCATTGGGAGTTCTTCTTGATGTTCTCAAACTCAGACAAGAGAAATCTAGGATCAGTCTTGTCACCATATTGCAATCTAAATGCATTCTTCATTTCATTCCATGAATCAATAGAATTATCAGGCAGAGCCTTTTACCAATCCCTAACATCCTCTTCTAGTGTATGAATTAACAATTTAATATACACATCTTCAAACCATATCTCAAAATCTTCCATCATTTTAACAAAAATCTTGCGATGTTGATCACCCGTTATAGCGTTGTTACCTTAGAACTTTGGCAACCTATTTCTGACATCTTGTGGGACAACATTTGGGTAACCATCCATTCCTCTAAAATCCATAGGAAAAAATGTGTTAATAATAAATGGAGGTATAGGATGAGCCATATTGTTTGGTGGAGGTGATATTGGAGGTGAAACAAGATGATGAGGAGTGCGAGATCTTTGGGGCTCAAGAATGTGATTCACAAGACTGGTATTCTCTAAGTGCTAATTTTATTGGAAAGTTTTACTTGAATTAAAACATAGAGGTGTAGATTGGAGAAGGAACTTACTAGATACAACAGAAGGACCTTCACTAGTTGAGGAAAACAAGTTTATGAGAGGATTTCTTGAATCAGAATCACTTGAAGAAGAATGATAATCCCCTACCAAAGAATTATCTCTCTCACCAATGGCTATATCCTTTCCTGATGTCTAACCTTTAACTACTTTCCACACTCTTCTCCCTTTCAACTATGAGCTTATTAAATCTGTAAATAACTTCTTAGTAAAGTCTCTAAGGAAGAGAGATCTTCTTCCTTCCATTTTTTTAGAGATTAGAAACACAAAAATAAATGACAGAAAGGCAAGGCAATGATATTTGTTAATATCAAATCAGCATGGAGTCACCACTAAGGAATTTCACCCTAGTTGTGCAAATGCACTAAAACAATCTGTCAAATATCTACCAGCATTGAAAATCTTGCCAAAATTTACAGATCAGACCTTCTTTCTTCTTGAAATCATCAACCACAAATGCAAATGAAGTGCAACAACTGCTGGAAACTGGTAAAATTGCAGGTAGAACTTATATCTTCACTTAATCCTTACAAATCTGATTATAAAATGATGCTTCAACAATGTATTTTCATGCATAATTTGCAAGGGAATTTACCGGGGTTTGATATGCATTCAAATATCTCAAATATGTATGCACATGGATCAGATTGAACTAAGAGAATATCAAACTCAAAACTCTACTCTTCATTCCAATCTTATAAATCTGATCAGAAGATGATACTCAGATTTGTAATTGCACATAAATCACACAAGAAGTATTACCAGGGATCTGAAATACTGAAATATTGAATCACATCTACCCGGAAACGGCACCAGAAAGTGTTGGTGCTGTTGACTGGCTAAAAAGATGTGGACTGGTAATGAATCAGCAAACTAATCTCAGTAATGCAAATTAGTTCCTAGGAATAAAAAATAATCCCCGGTAACGGTGCTAGAAATTTTGTGTTGGTACCCAAATTTGTTCTCCTTTTCAGTCTGAGTAGCATCAGAAATATGGCATGAAGCTTGAAGGTAGATAGATCATTGATATATGTCATTTTGTATCCGAGGATGTGATCTAATTAGCACTCATATTTGTGGAGAGATGGATAGCACTTTGAAAGGATTTGATCTGACCCTCACTATTTTAGGTTGTGCCTTTCAACCAAGGTAAGAGAACCTATACTGTAACCCCCAAATGGTGAAGGAGATGAAGATATCCCTCAATTTATGCAAATAATATGAAAAGGCCTTGGGAAAATATGATCAACACTCCAAATCTGACTTTCACAGAGTTGTCACTCCCAGATTATGGAGATATTTTCAATGCAAGGCAAGGGTTACTGAAGACATTGTATAATCCTGATTTGCCTTATGTGCATTTTTGTAGATGGGTTAGATCCTTTTGTTGACACACAATGCAATGTAGGGGTAGTATGGGTAGGATTAGTTTATTTGAATGAATTTTTTGGTGGGGTGTTGAAAAGACAAAACTGGGATATATCAGATCTTTGACAACCTCTACAATACTTGAACAACTATCAGATAAAATGCTTCAAATAATCAAGATATTCTTTCAACCAGAAGAGGCATAAATGGAAGCCCAGGTTACACTCTTCACACAATCTTTGAGAACTCACCACAAAATCTTGAAGTAAAGAACTCAATTAAACACAAAAATCCTTGATCAAACCATGCCTAAAGTACCCCCAAAGGCTTACAAGCAATCTCTGCAGTCAAGGAAGGTAAAGTGATTTTAAATTTATTTATCTCTTTATCAGATGAAGGCTCTTCTGAACATGAGATTAAAAATGCCACTAAACTATCAACAAGAAATGGAGATTCTGTGTGATTCCTAAATACTTTCAATGCAAGATTGCAACAAGAACAATGAAAACTATTTACAGGTATTTAAAATGATAAAACATCATATTGCCCAGAAAAACATAGATTAACTCAAAATCTTGTTAGATTCATCAGTAGGGGAGAGTTTCATGAACAATCTCATAGCTGTGTGATGGCTATACACTTGTAACCAACTCACATACATGAAGATCCAACATGAGAAAAAATTATCCTGGTTCTTTGGTGGGTTTCTTAGAAAATGAGCTTTCTCTCAAAATTTTCTCGTAATTTTCAACTTCCCCCCTTTACATTTCTCAAAAATGCATTATATATCTCTTGTCACATTTGATCCTTCTTTCCCAAGAAAATAATATGCCAAGGGATCAAGTTCTGTTACAACAATTTCTTCATGATTCACTGAAAATGACATTTAACAAATTTGCAATGAGAGTTGCCAGGTGTTTTAAAAAGACTGAATCATTACAAATATTCAGATCATTATCCTTCTTGGAGGCACGTTTTTCATCATCAAGGCATGCAATGCCTTTCCTACTCATCATTTCACCTTTTCACCTTTTAAAACTACCTCTGCAACTTTCAATTTTGACATTTCACATGTTTGGATGGGATTAGGGAAAAAAAATTGTTTCAAAAACACCTCAAATCTGCAATATTGAATCCCTAAAAACTGACTTGCATTGATCTTTGCAGGCACAAAGGACATGAATTCACCAAAAATTTGATGAAAAAATGATGCAAAATTTACATCTCCAAGCTTCCTAGAGCAAAAATGGCAGCCAAAAATGAAAATGTACAGTTGTCCTTGATCTGCTCTTTGTCCTTCAATTTGGGCCCTCCACGTGTCAAAAATGATTGGGAACCGAATTTGGGCTCATTTTTTACTTTTCCACATTTTTTGGAAAAATGGAAAATTTTGACATTTTTTGAAAAAATTTTTCTCCATCCCCTCTGCCCTTGAAATTTGGAGTTGACACATGGCACATGGTGGGTCCCATTGGGATCACACTTCAATTCTACGCATTTTGACCTTTTTTAGAAAATTGGAAAATTTTCACTTTTTGCCCCGTGGGCCCGCACCTCTGATTTTTCCCTTGACATGTGTCATCCTCTCTATCGCTACAAAACCACGGGCTCAATTCTCATTTTAACTCCCTTTTTTGCCAAGGGAAAATTTTCAATTTTCCTTATGCACCGGGCCGCCGACCCGCTTTGCCTTCGCCACGTGTCTATCTTTTGATTTGTTCACAGGCACAGCGGCTTCAAATTTTTTCTTTCCACACAGAGTCTTTTTTGCAAAAAGGGAAAATTTTCTCCATTACCTCCTTCTAGCCTGCCACTTCCCTCTAACCTTTCATGACCGCCATGTGTCCATCGCTGAGATTGGGCCACGGAGATGCTATCCCATTCAAAATTTAACTTTAGAAAACAAACCAAAAGGGAAAAAGTTTTTCCCTTTTCCATTTTTGGTTTTTCGGCCCGTCCACTTCCCCGCTCTACCACATTTTCTGTCTCCAAAGGAAAAAAAACCACATGTCCACCTCCTTGCTCCATTGTGGACCCTGACTGGCCATTCCCCAACTTTTTCCCCTTTCGCCAAAAAGGAGCTAAAAAATGCCTAAGTCCCCCATCGCTAGCCGCATCCCCTCTGTGCCTGCCATTGCTACCACGTGTCCACCCCTTATTCCATTGGGGACCCGCGGCCATTTTCCTTGCCCTTTTTCTCCTTCACCAAAAGGCTAAAATTTGCCTAAGTCCCCTACACGGGCTTCCCCTTCTGGCTTTGAATTAGAGTGTGACGCATGTCCCCTCGCGGAGTTGCGGGGGGAATTTTGAATTTTTTCCCAAAGCCAAAAACGGTTAAATTTTTCAAATAACACTGCCACCGATCCTTGTCAGCTAACCAGATGCTGCCACTGTGTATGAGGATCCAATTCTTGAGCTTAATTTTGACGGTCAATATGACACCCGTATGACCGTAAAAAAACACAGAATTTTTCCAGTTGATGCCCAAATTGATTTTTTCTTCAAGGGTGATGTTTTTTTTTTGATCAAAGGGAAAATGGAAGGAGTTTTAAAAACATTTTACGACCATGGCCATGGGTTTTTTGAGGAAAGTCAGCACAAATTGATCAATTTTAACACTCCATGATTGGGCAAACATAGAAAAATGGTAGAGCCCATGGATTTGAAAAATTTAGGGCAAACTTGGAGATTTCTTTCAAATTGCAAGGAAAATGAGTTTGTGAGTATTTTGAAAGGCAAACAAAGTTTGCAGACCACCAAAATCAAAGAAAAACATTTTTCTTCAGGGCAAAATGGGGCATGTTAAATAATTTTCAAATGGACTAAGGCATGGGGACAGAGGCAACAACTTTATTTCACCCATTAAAACTGTAGAAAATGTTTCAGGAAATGCAGAGTGAAAGGAAAATTAGGGCAAAAGAATAGAGGATCAAAATGGACACCAACACCTCACACACTACACATTTCACACTCTAAGCATCTATGACTCTTCTTCTCACATATACTATTACGAATCATACACAATTTGCACTTTATACACATTTCTTACATCTACTACTACATCTTCTACACATTTTTACACTTGGCACATTCAACATGCATCTTTCTAGCCCCTCCTAGAAAAAACTACACACTTCCAACCTACATCATTCTATCCACAATGATCCATTTTATTAAATTCATCACAAAATAGTAGCTGAATACATCATAATACTCTCATAGAATCATGCACACAAATACCAGCAACATAACTTTATTACAACTCAGAAGTCTTGCATGGCCTCTCAAAACAGTGAAATAGATTACATACTTATAGCGATGAGGACTTCCCCTTCACTTCCCATGCATTATCAAAATAGGATGCATACTTAGAATAGCCATCCGTCAACAACTACGTGCTTCTACATGGTGGCTAATAATAAATTAACCTATAATTAAACTCTATCTTAATCCTATTATTAACACAAATTATGCATGTCTCTTAGTCTTCCACTTGTTCCCAAAATAACTCTTACTTCACTAAGAAGTCTCATTGTTCTCATATTTCCTTGATCTTCATTCCATCCTAGTATTATCCCATTCTATGTAAAAATAGATAAGTCCCAAACTCGTCTTTCTCAATTCACCCTTGTTAACTACCACTTGCACACGCATACATGCCCTTTTTTGGCACCCTCTAATGCTTAAAACATTTATCCATCCTAACAATATTCCATGGGAAATTGTGTCATCTAGGGATTATAAAATGAGGTAATGTGTCATAAATCATGAATATGGATAAACAAAGTGTCAAGTGATGAGATGCAAGAAAGAAACTGTTTGTGTTATGTGTGTGATACCAAGGGGATAAGGATAACTAGTGGAAGGAAAACTAAGGTCAAGACCAAATAGTGAAACTCTCTCTATGTATTGTCTCTAACCCATAATAGTTACATAAATAACATTTCCCCATTCTTGGTAGACCTGTTAGGGAGTCATTTATATAAATAGATGCATTAATTACCCTTATCTACTCAATGATATTGTTAACAATATGTATGAAAGTTGAAATGTTAAAAATTAGGTGTATACATATGCCCCAATCATTGACCATTGCATGTAGTAATAAAAAAACATGGGGTGGTTAATGGAAAAATATAATCTATAACACCAATACTAAAATTAAGCACTGAAAAGAATATTGAAAGGACTAGATATAATAAAACATACCCACCAATTTGTACCAGATAATGTCACTTGTCCTACCACGTGCAGACAAAATCCAGGCTATAAGAACCCTAGAGAAGAAAAAATGAAAGGAAATACTAGATGATCATTAGTAAAATAAGACATAAATCACCTAGCTAGGGTCCCGTGGGATGGATGTCATGATATCATGATGGTATGGTGCCATAATTTCATAGCCAAGTGGTAGCTAACAGTGTTGAAAAGTGTAAAAAACATATGGTAGAAGCTACAAAGAAGAAAGTTTCATGAACCAAAAGGTGGACATAAAGAGAAGATGGATGATTATACCAAAGGGTGGATGAAAATGGTGAAAAGAATAAAAAACCATAAGGTAGATTTTATAATGTAATTAGATAAATCCAAGCATGACCATGAGTCTAAGTGGGGATATGCATAATACCATGAAAATCCTATTAGAAATACCAAGGCATATAAAGTTAAAATGTTGATAATGTTGTCATAGAAGGTTGATGAAGTAGTGAATTTGATAAGGAAAATACAACTATGGTAGATGAGTACCGAAACTCATGATTTCCTCCATGCCGTTTTTTGATAAATTGAGCTTTCGATGATGCTTTGAAGACAATATGTATTAGGGTGAATGATATATTTAATTAGGTAAGGAACTCACCATTTTTAAACATATATTAATTATTCATCATGTGTCTAATAAAGCTTAAAGACAAGGTCACCCATGTCAAAAGTATGCACACAAATAATTTTGTTATATTCTTTGGTAAGGCATTACTTTTGCATCTGATTTCTAGTGTAAGCTATATCTCTTTGTTTTTATAATATATTGAGGTCATGAAGATTTGATTCATAGAGTTCCTTGAATCTAGAATGATACTATGAAGGGAGATAGAGGGAGAGAAATTCCATCTCGAATGGAAGGGCCACCTCAAGTCTATAGGTAAGTGAAAATGGGGTTTCCCTAATGACCGTACAAGAACTAGTGCAGTATGCCCATAATTTAGGATATAACTTCATATGCCAATCTTTGTGTGATCCATAGATTGTCTTTTCTAAGATTTTGTTGAGAATTTTATTTGTAGATCCAACTTATCCATTACATTGTGGATGATATGGTGTTGAGAATTGATTTTTAAATTTGAAATTAGTGCAAAGTTACTTCTTTTATTTTCATTTAAACCTCTCACCATCGTCAGATATGATGGTATGAAGAATTCCAAAGTGCAAAATTATTTTATTTAGAATGATTTTGGATGTAGTAAGGCCATACATGTTGGTGAGGGGCATGGATTCAACCCACTTAGTAAAGTATTTTGTGGCTGTAATGTTGAAGACATGACTATCTTGAGGTCAAGGAAATTTTACGATATAATCTAATCCCCATATACTGGAGGATTAGGGAGCTATAATATTTTATAGCTTAGCTAGAGGGGAATGAATTAAATCATTGAAAAATTGGAAAGGTTGGCACTTTTTGGTAAAGATACGAGCATTATATTCTAATGTTAGAAACTAGTAACCCATATGTAGGTGCAGTAGTAAAACCGCTACAATGAACACTGTAACTGCCCCCATGCACTTACTCTAAGACTAGAGGAACCTCATTTTTGTTAATGCATCAGATTATGGTACCTTTAAATTTGTAATATTATAAAACATTGTCTTTAAGTACACATTTAAGATATTTTTTGCATATTTGTATTTACGTTTGGGAATCGATATTGTTTGGGTAAGTCTTATGTTGTATACACCAGAATATGTCAGTATACTAACGTTCCTATACATGGAAATATGGCTCAATTTAATAGACATATTGGATGCTTGGAGGAGTTGAAACGGTTGGTTTTTAGAAATTTTTTATAAGAGAATCCCCATGAGAATCAACATGTGACTGAAACTGATTGGAAAACGTGCCTAAAGAATAATCCAAGGCATTTTTTCCTGTAAGATAGATTCAAAGGTAAATGAACTGAATCATGGTGTTAATTCCTAAAATAGGTCATGATAATCTTTTACATTTTCATGATGACATTGGTATGTGCCCCTAACCTATCGAGACATGCGCTGAGAATCCCCAATGGCATGAAAATAGGAGAGAACTTTAGGTATGGAAGATTTATACCTAAGATAAGAGCTTTATATTCTTCCATATTTTTGGTGATCTCAAACTTGAGTTGATATTAGAGAAGGAAGTCCTATCCATAGGGATCAGTTAGTACACATCCTTCTCTATCTCCATAGATGGGTAACTTCCAAGTATCCTCATGGAGATCAATATTGACCTCCTCTTCAATGATCATGAGCATTAGGTTGGTTTTAAATGGGGGATGCTTCAAGCATTTTGTTATTAGCATCAAAGTACTATACCTTGAGACTGATCATGAAGCTATAGTAGTATTATTTTATCAAGATAGCATTTTTATGCCCTCATCGACTAATGCATCATGAATGGGATGAGAAAAAAAGATGGGGGTGGAAGCTAATTTGTATTTTATTAATTTGTGTTTTACCACTCAGTGTGTGATGATACAAAGGTAAAATTCCATTAGGAGTGCCATACATTTACCAATGCGATCTATGGGGATGATAACATGCTAAAATAAGTAATGTATGGGATCTATATAGATAAATACATAGCTAGTTTGATATAACATATAATGACAAAATTTCATAACTCTTTAGTATATGGCTAAGAAAGATAATTCAATGGATGTATATTATGTTTCAGAATCTAGTAAGGATTGAATAATATAATATATGGCATGCTCCTTTCCCTTTTCTTCTTCATGTGCTAGTATTTCCCCAACAGAAAATGGAGTGGAAAAGGTATATAGTAGCAGAGTTCGCCTAGTGAAGGAGGTTGTAATATTGGAAATGGGGATAAGGATTGCTTATTGTTCTCAAATGCCTATTGATAATATTTGGTCCTTTCTAGATTGCTAGATTTATGAAGTACATTATTTATGGAGTGAGTGCGACATGTAAAATTACAGATAAATAATCAGATTGCCCCATGTTTACCAATAAAAGTGAAAACACTTTTTATGGAGGATGACGGTTACATGTTGAGGATAATTTAATATTTTATGGGTCAACATCAATGCCACTCTTAGATACTAAAAATACTAAGAGCTTTCCTCATGTCACCCTAAATATGTATTTTTCAAGATTAAGGAAAACCTTGTATTTTTGAAGGTGTATGTTGTCCAAGATAAGACCCCTAATTATTTTGACAACTTACATCTTCATTTTGAATCTAAAATCCAAGTTCATAGGTTAGAAGCACTTTTACAGTTCTTTTGCCATAATTTATGTAGCTATAGTTCTTCCACATGCCTCGCACACCATTTCTATTTTTTTTTGTGCTTTCTCCTCTTATTTCTTCCTCTGCATTCTCTATGTGATTCCTTCTTTCCCTTTATCCTTGTATCTCTTTCCATTTTAATTTTGAACCTTCCTCTTGTGTGCTTGGTTTCATTCTAGTAGTCTCACGTACCTTTTTGTGCACAACCTTGTAAACTTTCCTTCAAAATTGGCTAAGTCCCCCAGAATGTATTTTTCGTGCATATTGTTCCTCTTGAGCTCAATGAATTTCCTTGCACTCACCTTCCTTTTCCACATCTTTCCTTCACATTTACGCACTTCACATTTCCTTTGCTTTTGGATTTCATTGCACACCATTTCCATTCTTACCACCACACGTTTCTCATTTCAATGTCCACACCTTATATGCATACTTGTATACTTTTACAGATATGCACCCTCCTTCTCTTCCGTGTGTGTTTCCCTCATTCATGGCCTATAAATTCTCACACGTTACACATTATTTTGCATCAGTTAATGTGTAAATTTGTAACCTATTAGGCTTAAGTGTGTCACAAGAAACCTATCAAAGTGTGTGAAATGGGTGCCAAACCCTTGTAACAAACTAGTGTGTGAAACGTGGCATAAAATATAAAACAAAAAATTAGTTGGTTAACCCTTCAACCAATCAACGTGCACCATGTGTCGTTGTGTGTCTAGTATGCATTGAAGATTTCATAACACCATAAATGTTTCTACAGGGGTTGGATCCATACACTCTTGGTCTTGTTGTAATTTTTTTGAGGTGAGCTATAGGTTGAACCATTCAAAAATAGATTGTGGTGGGATTTGGTAGGTGTAAAATAGGGAAACGCGTCTCAGGTCATTAATGTAGACATACAATCGACTCAACCAACAAATTTTATTCATATCTTTCCTCCTTCCTTCTTCCATAAGAAAAACAAACATGGGGAAGGGAATCTAATAGATTTGCAGGTGGATTTTAAGGCATTCAATTCTTGCTATTAGTGGTTGGATTTAAAATATGAATTTCCCTCCCCTTTCTCCTCCTCTTCTCTCATTCTTCCTTTATAAATTGTAGAGCTTTGCTCATTGAAACATATCCCTCTTTTATATAACTGCAACATCCAAAAATGATGGCCAGCTTCCCATTTATTTTAGACCTTGAACTTGGTCTCTGTAGTGTATTATCACCTTCTTCTATGAATGTACATGATTTTGCATCGATTAAGAAATAAAATCAAGTTTTGTTGCACTTTTTCTACCCTTTTCACATTTTTGTCTTGTCTTTCTTCTTTGTTTGCATTTCTAGCATGCTAGGTGCTTTTACTACTTTTAGTTTTCATTTTCATGTATTGTTAATGCATGGGAAAGTTGGTTCTGCATTGTTCCTATCTGTGGTACACTAGTATGCCCTCTCTCCCATGTTCTCTCTCTTTCCTTCCCCTTGTGGAGAGTTATGGACCATTTTTCTATTGTTATCACCGACCCTTTTAGCATAACATTTTACCCTTCATGCATCTCCTTCTAACCCTGGTCCCTTGGAACCTTAGAGTACTGATAGGTAACTGCATTTCCCTTCATATGAATATTTTTAGCATTAGGGATAATTTTATGAACCATAATTCTCTTATGGTCTATCTCAATGCACAAGGTTCCACAAATTGGAGATAATCCCATGTTGCCTCAAAGACCTAATTCATCCTGGTCTGGGACAAGTGCACTTTTGATCTCCAACAGTGTCCTAGGGAAACATCCAACTCATGGGTGTGATCGTTAGTATGACTACATTTGACAAGTAGATCATTAACATAGAATTCAAAAAAATTATGTATGAGGTCATGAAAGATGTGTGGCATGGCATGTTGATATGTTGCACCATAGTTTTTGAGTCCAAAGGGCATGATTACGTAATAATAAGTGGCTCATTCCATGGTGAAGATGGTTTTGTGCCGAACTTGAGGAGCAATTTGGATTTGATTATACCCTAAGAACCCATCCATAAGCGATAACATTTCATAATCCGTTGTGGTATCGATGGAGGATAAAGAAAAATTATCCTTAAGGAAAGTGAGTTTAAGGTTTCTAAAGTCAATAAAAATTTTGGTGGTTAAGGTAGCCTTCTTCTGATCCATGATGATATTGTATGCCCATTCTAAGTATTCCACTGTATGAACGAATTTCATGTTTAGGTATTTGATGATTTATTTTTGACATAAATAATTGACATTGGGAGGGAAATTTCTTATATTTTTCTAAACAAGTACAACATCCAAATAAGTGATGATGTTATGAGAGACAATTTCAGGATCAATTCTAGGCATATTTGCATGCCCCATTGAACTACCCAGTTATATTTTTTACAAATTCTATGTGATGCTTGAGTATGTGAGGAAAACAATCACCAAGCATGAATACATTTTTAGGATCATCATCAAGTTGTACTTTAATGGTTTATTTAGCCAACATAGCATTTCCATCATTGAAAAGATATGGGAACTGAGGGATTTGTCTACTTCATCTTGTCTAAGATCAATAGTATTGACATGATCGTCAAAGTGTATAATTTTCTAATTAAATTTTCCTAACTTGTGATGAATCATGATGAAGATGAATTTTATCTTCTTAGGCATATAACAGTTAATGAATAGCTTATCATTTTCTAAGGTAGTAAGAGGCTCATATTCTATATCAATTTCAAAGCCTACATATATTTTATTGTCTCTTCACTTCCTAGAGCTGGTTTTTCATACATGTAATACCCTATCATCTAAAGTGACCTCTTTAGGTTCATGATCAATAGTGGTCATGATAAGAGCACTGAGAATAGTGTTGATTGTAGAGGCTTGATCAGAAGCTAGTGTGGGTAGTGGAGTTATTGTAGCAGTGTGACATGAAGAGTAGTTATAGATTTTATCGATGAACCAAGGGGTGTCTAGGAGTTGTGTATTAGTGGGAAGAATGTAATGAATTGTTTCTTCCTCATCCTCATTGATGGTAGTATACTAGATAAGAATTTTTTAAGATCTGTCGATGGTGTTTGATTCGAGTTGAGAAGATCATATTTTGGCTAAGGCATGTTGATAGTTAAAAATGCCAAGTGACTAGACTTGGAATGTGAAATGAAGTAATTTTTTTCAAAGGTAATCCCTTTCTCTTTAAGACCATGCACCTCATCCTTAGCCAAAATACTTATCTTCCTAAAATATCTAGGTGATCAGAAAATAGTTGTGCAATTCCAAGTTCGTTGCATTCTAAGTAATTGGAGGCTAAGTTGTATCTCATTAGCTCCTCCATATCAATTTGAGATGGAAACCAATCATGAGGTAAGAGAAACAAAGGTATCTAATGCACAATTTCTTTGGGTAACCTATTTTTGTTTACCATATGTTTAAGGTCATTAGGCTCATCAGCATATAAATCTGCTAATGTTATTTGTATTTCAGACCTAAATTAACAGAATCTGGGTATGGAATTCTTTATATGTTAGGAGTACTTGGCATTAGGAAAAGGATCATTAGGTAATGGTAATAAGATATTCCAAGGATTGTGATCAATATCATGCTAAAAATTTTGACTTTTTATGGATGAATTTAATACATTGGTACATGAACAATGTGACTGTGTGCATGTGATGTTTCCATCGTCGACCTAATAAGAGGTTATAAGAGAGAGGATGTAGAGAACCATGAGATTTATATGGACCATTTTTGGCCTAACTATTATGGGTTTCTAGATATATCTTATAGGATTTTGTTTAGTTTTTTCAAATCCACGACAAGTAATGTCAGTAGGATTTAGGCCATTGATAGAATAGAAAAGATTTTTGATAGAGGATAAGTAAGCTAAGTTAATGCTTGAATCTTTGTCCAGGAGGACCATATGCACTTGTGTATCATGAATGGTAACACTAGTGAGTAGGGGTTGGTTATCCACATGAAATAAGACCTCATTATTAATCACATCATCCTCCATAAAATCAAAATCTAAAAAATGTAGATATGATTGTTATAAAGATGATCCTATAGTCTCTATATGGTTGATATCTTGATTTGGGGATGTAGTAGGAACCCTGGGGGCCATACAAGAAGGATAATAAAATATTTATAACTATTGAATAAGAAGTGTTCAATGTCAATCCAAGATACGCATGAGTTCCATTAAAGGTATTTTACATGTAAGGAAATTTATTTCATATAAGAAGTTCCAACTAATCTTGGAATAGATTCCATAATGATACCATGGTGGTGGAATAATGGAATACATATACAAATTTGATAATATTTTGGTTTGATCTATCTTTTCAGAAGAGGGTGGGATAAGATCCTTACTTAGTACATCTTGCAAAACATCGATGGAGGCTCAAATGTAGGGATAGGCTCCACCATTGGTGGGTCTTGGGAAGTATCAAGCAATGGTGGATTCTCATATGATTTCTTTGGCTTGATAATAGGATATTTATGGGTAGGTTTATTTCTATAGTTTACATTAGTTATATTCATATATAGGGAGTTAAGGAGACTTTGATCATATGTAGGTTGTATTATTCACAAGATATTGTTCATTGGAATTTTATGGTCTTTGTTTTTATAGTTGGAATGGGAGCACTCTAAGGATTGATACTTTTCATAACACTCTAGAATGATGGCCAAGTAATAAAAGAACAAAGGTAGAAGTGGAGGGATTAATTCCTAAAGTACTTACAATCACTGTGAGAATGTCCTATAGTAGAATGCAATCAATAAAATATATCACCTATAAAGTTAGGCATGGATTGTTTTGAAGGAGGAACTACCCGTGGAGTGTGAATAATTTTACGAATCTTGAGTATGAAGGGAGGCGCAAGAAAAATATTGATGTTCTCTCACTCCTTTCTCTCTAGGAGGATTCGAATGGATAATTAGATGAGTTGTGATTTTAAGTTTATGTGATGAATTAGAAGATCCTCTAATCACTCGCATGACATCTTATTGTATTTTGTTTTTTCAAGGGATTCCTCCAAAAAATTTGGAGAGAAGGAATTTACTTTATATTGGAGAGGAGGCATAAGAATATTTGACATAATATTTGATTATCAACATTGTGGTTAGATTATATGGAAATCATTTTCAATTTATTAATAATTTCTTGGGAAGATTCATGAGCCCCTTTGTTAAGGTTTATGAACCTTTGTAAGGTGTTTTCTGGAAGGTGTTATCGTTAAAATTAAAAGATGATACCTTTGACAAAATGTTCTAGGTCACCTATCGAGTTAGGAGGAAGTTGGTTATACCATTATAGAGCCTCGCCTATGAAATTTTTTAATAGACGCTTAGTAGTTGCATAGGTATTTGTTTGACTCCATTATTTGTAAATATTGCCAAATTTATTGAGGTAAAGGATTGGATCCATGGCGCTATCATATGAGATGGTAGGGATAGTCTCTCCCAAGTCTATGGTAGCAACATAAGCACTTACAAGATCATTTTGGACAATTTGTAGCATCTTGCTCAAAATTGGCAGAGGAGGAATATGATTCCCTTGTACATCCACCAATAAAGGGGGTATAAGAAGGAAATATAGGCACCACAATTTTATATGTTATCTACAACATATTTTTTTGCATTGTAAACATGCTATCTATGGTGGTAGATAGGGATAAGGCCATCTGATCTAAGAGCTTAACTATTAGTGTGTAAAGATTGATGGAAGAATAACGACCCTTATTTTTGGGTGTTTGTTCATGATTTTCATATTAATTAGGGGGAGTTTTGGGAGATTATTTTTTATTATTATTACAAAGAGGAGTCTGAAAATGTTATGGTAATCCCTAATTAAGATAAGGCATGGTCACTTTCATGACATCAGTAGATATCTTTCGAAAACCTCCATCTTTGTCAAGGGTGAAGTACTCATTTTCGTTGATATTTTTCATATTGGATATGGGATCTATATTATTTATCTCAACCAAATTATAGTATACTGAGTGACCATGTTGTATTTTATTAGATGGATAGGGTTGCGGTAGTAGAGTTTCACGGGTGAGGTTGGAGTGACAAGGAAGACCAATGATTTTAAGATAAGAGATAAATCATTTACGAAAATGGAGAGGAGATATATCCATGAAGGAATATCCCATACAGAATCTCAGAGGGTTCAATTGTACAGAAAATATCCTCATAGGTGACCTATTTATAACTCAGAAGCTGAAAACAAGGCTTTGTAAATTTTTGCTTTAGACAGAGTCAACCGTGTCGAATGTTTACATAGAAACTGATGGCATCAAGGAATGGATTTGAGAGGAACAGAAAGAATTAGACCTATCAGAAATATCAAACATGGCCCAATAGTTTATGGGAAGTTGAGGATTACCAATAGATAAAATAATTCATGTAATAGGAATTTACAGGGGATGAAAGTTTCTAGAATATGCTAGAAAAACAAACACAATCGCCATTGGATAATTGTTTTTGTGTTAAAAATTTCTTATAGTTTTTGGGGTTTTTGAATATTTATATGAGATAAAATTTGGGAGTAAATTATTCTTAAGAGATATGCCTGATCAAAATGTTTTTAGGATTCACGTCAAGTTCACCAGATAATGTATGTGGGCTAGAGATGTGTCTCAGTATCCTGTACTCCTAAATCATTTGTTATACAAGGGTATCGAGGAAATGAGTGGGAAACACACATGTAATGACATGAAATGAGATATAATTAAAGGGGATACATTAATTACTATAGTCACATATAGAGAAGGTGGTAATTGATACATTAGGTCATCCTAGGCTTTCTAAGGCCCACAGTGAAGAGAGAGAAAGGAACCCAATTGATATATCGGTAGTTGGGTGTGGAGAAATATAGATCAACAATAAATAAAACTGAAATAAATATAGTCATGGATTAAGAGATGATAACGGATAATATTCCTATGCTAACTATCATCCAAAAATATCAAATACTAAGCTAACATAACACAATGAATAAGGAAATCAACTTATCTTTTAAAAATGACAAGAAACGGCTAGAGAACTCACCTCTTACCTATAGGGTTGCAATTGATGCATCTATTTCTTCTGAGAAACAACACACAAAGAGAGTATATATTAGGTGGATAAGGGGATCATTGTTCATGTCCTAGACTCACTATAGGTGAAAAAATATTGCAATCAACCATCCAAGAAGAAGAGTATCTAATCTAATCCAATAAAGATACTAGATGGACCAAGAGATAGGTGATCAGATGTAATAATGGCTGAAAAGATTATAGCTAAAAGAAGTATGAAATATTTTGTCTTCATTTTTCTTATGAATGTCAAATGAGGTGATGGTATATATAGGAAGACATCACATGCAAGGGATGGTTTTGATAATGGGAAGTCTTTCACTATCACAAACACCCATAGGAGTTTTCTTCTGCTAGGGATTATAAAATGAGGCAATGTGTCATGAAAAGTAAAAGTAATGTCTCATGAGTCATGAAAATGGATAAAAAAGGTGCCAAGTGATGAGATACAAGTAAGAAATTATGATTTTAATCTATAGGATACCAAGGAGAACAAATATAACTAGAGAAAGCACAACTAACTCCAATAACAAATAACAACACTCACTATATGTAATTTATCTAAACAATAATGGTTATATGAATAACCATTCCCCATTCCTAGCATGCCCCTTAAGGTAAATTCTATAGAAATAGATTCATAAGTGACCCTTATATGCACAAATAAATTGTTAGTAACATGTATAAAAGATGAAAACTAAAAAATTAGGTGTATACACATTCATTCCATGCACCTAGAAACCCTGTCTTGAGTAGATTTATCTTGAATGATTTTTTTCATAAATTATCCTAAATTTCATCAAACACCAAAACCATCTCTAAATTATTTGAATTTTCCCTTAATGTTCCCGGATGGTGTTTAGTAGCTTTAGAATGGTCAATCATTTCCTTTTTAGGTGTTAGAAGGAAGTAGTCTTTCATTAAATATGATCAATTTCACATATCACCTTGAGTATTATTTATTGCACTCTAAAATTCTCTTAATAAATTTTTTATCATTTTCCTCTGAGCTTGGTTGATGGCAGTACTAAAGGAAGGATGCATAGTGACTAGGAAGCAAAAGTTTCAACTACAGGCTTAGTTATCATGCTCAAAGTTTCAATTTTTTATGCTATAAGTTTTGCATGAAAATAGATGGATCTATCTCAAGGAATTGTACTTTAAGAGGAAATGGAGAACCTCATACCTATTTGCGGTATAAAACTAGTGATTTTTCCATTGGTGTATAGATTCATTACACTGATCAACTAGAAAAACTACAAACATGACCATGAAGTGAACATGACCAACACATGATAGGGAAGGGAGATAATGTAGGAAGGGAAACACATAGAAACAAGGGAAAAAATAACACAAAATCCTAAATATCCTATGTTAGAAGTGGAGGAAAATATTCTTTCATTAAAGAAACAATTCATACTAAACTATTACTCGTACATGTGTATTACCGAATGCCTTTCTTCCACAAACCCATTAATAGGATTACTCAAATATGTCCATTTTCTCAATTTCTTGAGAAATTTTTCATCATTGTTCTTAAAATTAAGGTTCCAATGAGTCACTTCATTCTCTTTGTTGCTTTCAAATCCTCTTTCCTTCTACTCATTTATTCCCAAGTTCACTCCAATTTCTGATTTTCTTTTTCTATTGCTAGAATGAGATTTGATCATACTTGGCAAGTTCTCTTCATACCAAGGATCATGATCTATGATGAGCATTTTCCCTTCACTTATCATCTTATTTTTAACCACCATTTTTTGGAAGCACAACCACTAAGGGATGGGTGAATTAGTGGGAAACAAAACTTTCATTCAATTAAAAATTTATATCCATCAACCATTCAATTCAAATTAACTATTAAGAATGCATTCTTAAACAACATAACCATTAGATGAGAAAATGAGAATAAACGAATGCATGAACACTAGATTTAACTGGGAAACCCCTAAGGGGAAGAAAACCAACTGAATCAAATATTTATTACAAAAATGAATAAAATTTAGTTGAGCCCCAACCCAACAAGGAGCACCAACCCCTAGGTTTAGTTAGGCACTAACCCCACAAGGATCACCAACACCTATATTTATTAGAGAACCAACCCTACACGGAGGCACCATCCCCCTAGATGACTCAACACCAATTCACACACCTAATTGTTTTACCACATCTAGAATTTTTCCTCAATAATTAATGATGACACATATTAAGCTCCCTTTCCTTCATTCTTCTCCAAATATGCCTTCCTTGCTAACTTTCTCAAGAACTTCTTCACCAATCTGATTAGGTCATTTGACCTATCTCTAAAAAATTAGCATTCCCTCTAGAACATCATGAAGAAATATCTAACCTCTCTTGATGGTAACAAATACCTTCTTCACCTCTTAAAACCACCCTCTTACTTTCACTTTCTCATCCTCTCTGTTCTAAAAAATAGGTCACTAAGAACATGCTTATATACATGACTTAAGATCACAACACACCTAGGTCAACCATAATAGCGAATATTAAATAATAAAAACATGAAAAAATCATAAGAAAACTAGAAAAATACCACTATCACATCCCTTATTTTCAATATATTTCATTGCAAGATTAATTTGTTGTATGGAAAGTAGTTTATGAAGGATGTTAGGAAACAAGGGATAAAATATGTGGAATAATCCCTCACAAAATTACAATAGTAGAAACTAATATGCAAAAATTATTACAGATCTCAAATAAAATTGCAGAATAAAATAACATAGCACAAAGAGAAAGTATTTAACGTGGTTCACCTAGTTTGGGCTACGTCCACCAAGAATCACTTGCTTAGATTTTATTACAAGCCACCGCTCTCTCAATACAATACCCAGATCCGTTTGGAGCTATGCTCAACAAACTATACAGAATTCACACCCAAATTCAAAAACACATCTACAATACATTTGCTTGTACATCTATCATATGCATAAGACCATATAAATAGACAACTGCTTAAGTAGTTTTACAAAACATTGGGTATCAAAACCATCGGCAAAACCCGTCCCATAAACCTATGGGTCAAAAAACTCGCCCATATGAGAAAAGCACATTTCCCGATATGTCGGGTGCATTTTTCGAGGCCAAAAAATTTTACGCCTAAAAAAATTGTACAGTACTCTTAGTGTACAGTCTTCAACATTTTCACACATGAAAAAAATAGGCTCCACAACCTAACAACCTCCCACTTGGAGACTAGTTTTCCTCTGAGCAAGCTTCTCAACCCTTCACTAGTTTCTGTGAAGACCAACCAAAGCTGAAAACAACTTCAGTTTTTCCCTTGTGACCACCTTGGTCATCATGTCTGCAGGATTCTGACTAGTATGAATCTTCTCCAACTTTAACTTCTCTTCCTCCAAAGTTGTCCTGATGAAATGGTACCTTAACTATATATGCTTTGTCCTAGAGTGGAAAGCAGAGTTCTTAGCTAGGTGTATAGCACTCTAACTATCACTATGTAGCTTACATTCCTCTTGCTTATGCCCCAACTCCTCAAGAAATTGTTGTAACCAAATCATCTCTTTGCTTGCCTCTGTGGCAGCAACATACTCAGCCTCTGTGGTTGACAAAGCCACCAGCTTCTGTAGTCATGAAATCCAACTCACTGTTGTCCCACCTACAGTGTAAATATAACCTATCGTGCTCCTCCTGCTGTCTACATCTCCAGCCATATCTGAATCTACATAACCACGTAAAGTGGTGTTTGATCCACTGTAGCACAAAACTATCCCTGTGGTCCCTCTCAAATACCAAAGGATCCACTTTACTGCTTGCCAATGCTCTTTACCTAGATCACTCATAAATCTACTCACAGCTCCCACTACATGGGCAATATCAGGCCTAGTGCATACCATAACATACATCAAATTACCAACTGCTGATAAGTAAGGTACCTTGGACATTTGGTTTCTCTCCTGGTCTGTCTTGGGACATTTCTCCTTTGATAACTTGAAATGGCCTGCCAAAGGAGTCCCAACCAATTTAACATCCTACATATTAAACCTCTCCAAGACCTTCTTAATGTACTCTTCTTGAGATAAAGTCAGCTTCCGTTCCTTCCTAACCCGAAATGTTGAATTTCATAGGATAGATCCATTTTAGATTATTAATTAATTATTCTTAATCCAGTCCTAATGTCAATTTAATTATCTTTACTAGATAAGTGTCCATTAATTTCTCTTACTAGGTTAAATAGTTTCCTTCTTGGAAATTATCATTTCAGTCCACATTTAATAATTCCTTATCCCTAGTTACTGTTGTTGCAGACTCACAGCACCCCTGGACGCACATCAAGCTTCTAGGTTGATCATTCTAGGCATCCAGTGTGATTACACAACATGGAAAAGCTCTCTCCAAGCGTGGGACTTGTGAAACCGAGAGAGGAATCTATAGAGAAGGCTGTTTCCTGCTTCCTAAACTACCTGCCACAAGCTGTTCCAGTGCAAGAAAGCTAATCTAATCCTAATCTAACAATGCCGAGGAGACAAGAGAGAGAGAGAGAAAGAGAAAAAGAACAAAATCCTACACTAAAACAGTGATACACTAAAGAAGGAAGATGTTGAACATCTATCAAAACTGCCATGGGACAAAGAGAGGTGAGCAATTGGAAGGATGGACAGAAGCATCATGAACACCCAAGGATAGATTTCACACAGAAAATGTCCCAAAACTCCATGAACACAGCTCCAAACCTACAATGAACATTGAAACATGCACAAATACCTGCAATGAAGAGAGGCAAGAAGAGAACAAGTGAAAAATCGAGCAAGGATGGACAGATGCATCACGAAACATGTTTTTGTTGCTCTAAAAGTTTGCACAGAACATCATTCCATTAGTAAAAGGCAAAAATTCCATTACAGAGCAAGGGAGGAGGTTCAAACTCCATTTTCAACCCTGGAGAAGAAAATAAGGGAGGGCAGAGAAGAGATATATGAACAACCTACTTTTCAAAATGAGCCAAATTTGACTTTATACATTGCATGGGTCGAGCCCAGGGGACAGAAAACGTAGTAAAAAACGTGCAAGCCCATTCCTCATTGAATGCAGGTGAATTACAATCAGCATGGGGGACCTTACAGACCCATACCCTGTTACATTTTTGACTGGATGCTACAGGAGAATGCAACCCATTCTGCATTAAAATTGGTCGCTGGAATGTCATTTCTAGTCATGAAAACGCGTCAGAGACGTATCTCAATTTTGTCCCTCAAGACTAAACAAAAACGAAATATTGACCCCTAGAATCGTGTTGATAATTTCACCAGCTTTCCGTTGATATAAAGAACAGGCAAATCCGAGCTCCGGATCAAAAGTTATGGTGATCTGAAGATTTAGGGCAAAAACAGGCACAAAACAGGTCGGCGGGAACATGTTTTGAAAATCTTTCCTGTGCGTCTGCCAGTGCTGGATGACACGTGGTAACATGCTGATTGGTCACGAGAAATTATCTACTCTATCTGCCTTCATTTTAGGCTTTGGTGGATTTTCCAACATTTGCTTGTGCTCCGTCCACTTAAACTTGGACACGTGCCAGGCATTTGGTTCATCCCCGGACTCAGCGCTTTGAAAATTTCTTCCGCGGGTTGACTTCATTGACTTTTCTCCTTGTGACACGTGTCAAAACCCCATTGCATGTGGATTTGACCCTCCAAAATTTCCTTACAAGATTTTCCTCTTTCTGCGCGCCCCTTCGCGTCTTTTTGTGTCGGACATGTGGCGAGATTCCATGCGTTAGCCGCTCCTTCAGCTGATTTCGCATCGAAGGTGTCCCGGTTCGCGTACCATTTGGCCCGGCAAATGTCCCACTTTGACTTTGGACTCCTGCTTCGGCCGATTCGGGCTTCCTTGCCCTAGCTGTCCCCACCCTTTCACCTTTTTCCATCCGGTGCATCCGCTTTGTACTCGGCTGGCCCGGACCTATGTCTTCCGAGCTACCGGAATATCGGACTGCCTTTTGGCTGATTTCACCCGGTTCGCGTCCGGTTCGCATACCTTTTTGTCCAGATGTCCCGAACTGTCCCTCTCAGCAGTTAGCCAATTTTTTCTCTCGGTCGAACCGGTTCACCCTTTTCGCGTGCCCGCCGCGTACTTTTTTCCCAAGATATCCCTGTTACTGTGTGGGCTGCTTGGCAGGCTTTTCGGCCGATCCGCGCCCTGACATCCCAGACTGTCCGAATTGATGCCTAGGACAAAAATGTCTGACTTAGCCAATTTTCACCATGTTTTTCGGGATCAAGCTTGGCTTGCCCTTTCTACAACCTTTTCCCGCATTTTCTCAACTCATTGGGCTCCTAACTACCTGGACAGAAGAGTTATAAAAATATCTGAGAGGGCCCTCAAAAACATGATGTTCAGGCTCTGAATCAATCAATGTTCCTGGGACTTGAATATTCTGATGCATGTTATCAAAATTACCCAGGGGGGGTGAAATTTGGATAACAATTTGGCGACTCAACGGGGGGTCATCTGCATGCTAGATGAAAAGTTACCAGTTAGCCTGAAGCAATCCATTTGGCATGGAGTCATAATTTTTAGCCTGAAAACTAATCTGAACTTTGAAAACCTCCCCTTTGAGCCTACTTGGAAACCCGTTGAACCTGGAGTTGTTCTCACCAAAAGGCCACTGACAAGAACTGTGCAAGAGAAAAAACTAGCAACCACAAAAACTATGTACATAACTGAAAATCATACATGCTCTAAATGGAACATGCAGAGTGTGCACAAGCACTTCTTCTGCTAAAAACAAACCTATCTACTCTACTCTAACTAGAAGCAAAGGCAAGCTAAACAAACCCTACAATTGGTTGTGAGAAATAGCTTCCCTTTCTCAAAAGTGGCAGCCATGCAATTGATTTGGCAGCTGATCATGGCTGTTTAGGATGAGATGGAAAATCAACAAGAAGATGGTCTTCCCATCGAAATCATCAAGGTGTTAGCTGAAGGCAAATCCAATAACTCTTTTATTTGTTCTAAATTTTGATTGGAGAGCTATGGCAACTGATCCTTGGTTCTTTATAGCTCATCCTCATGCTCAGAAGTGAACATGACTGGTTGTGGCTTCTCCTTTGACTCCAATGAAGTCAAATACCTTATTAGGAAAGGTCTGATCCGTTTGATATGTCCATATCTCTGATTTCCAATTCAAAGAATGGAGTTCTTCTTGTAGACCCATCTTGAATGGATGATGTGGAAGAAATGGTGGGATTCTTTGTGTCCTTTCTCTTCCTCCGATGAAGAACATGGAAGATTTAAATCTTCCGATTTTGACTCCAAAGGGATGCTATAAGATGCAGGCTGCTACAAATGAAAGCTCTCCTCCATGGCAGCAGGCTCAGGTGTTTGCAATGTGGATGATGAAAGAGAGAAAGGTAGAAAGCTCAACTGGCTCTTCTCCATCAAATCCGTCCTCCAACTCTAACAGGTAAACTGCCTCATGGCTGTCCCGCTGTTCAAATGTTCCACTTCCTCCATGGTGTCTTCTTGATCTGTAACTTGACCACCATGGTTTCCTTCACTCTCCAATATTGCAGTTTGAGAGATAAATCTCCTTCTTCAGTACTAGAACTCGGGAGAGATGAAGTATAAAAAAGAACTGAAGGTTCTCCTATAGTCTGCTTTGTGCTCAAAGCCCTTGGATCTGCACTTTTCTCCTCCATAGCTAGAATGTGATCCTCTTCTTTTGGATTCTGGAGCAGCTTCTCCTTCCTCCAATGTTTGAAGACAATCTTGCTCTTGATTGAACTCCTCCTCCAGCATGAAGTTTGTCAAGTCAAACTCTTCGATCTGCTGCTCTAGAGGACAAGTTGGGACTGCAAGATCTTCTTCTTCTGCTGCAACAAAATCAGTCCTCACCACCATTTGTTCTCCAACTCCTAGCCTCTTCTGTAAAGGCTTAACCATCAAGCGGATCTTTGTCATCCCAAATCTAAGAGCCCAACTTTTTAGATTTTGAATTTCTTCATGTTTGTTTGGCACTCTCTTTTTGCTGCTATTTTCCTTGACTGGCATTCTGATTTTTATCCTCCCAACATGGATTTGGGAATGCAAGAGGAGGGAGTGGGTTGAAACTCGACTGGTTTTTACAACTTTTCATGGTGGTGGAGGAGGTAGAAACCTCTTGTTTCTTTGGAGGAGGGGGTATTTCTGTTAGCTCTTGTGGAGGGGAATGACTATTTGGAAGGGAAAAGGGAAAAAAGAATTGAGATGAGGTGGAAGGCTAGGGGGTGGGAGGGATCGATTCAACACTTGGGACAGCAGATGGAGAGTTTTGAAACTTGACACTACTGAAATGATATAGATTGGGAAAGAGGAAAAGAGAAAGGTATGAGATGGTGTGCTTACCTGTTGAAAAGGTTGCTGAATACTTCTCTCATACACCTCTATTCCTTCAATCCACTTTGCAAGCAAAGGCAGCGTTGCAATCATGAAGTCAAGCTTCTCTCAAGGGCTGTAATTCCTTGGGAAAGGTCCCACCCATGGATAAGGTGCTCCATAACTGATTCCAAAAGTTTTCATTTATGCTTGAGCCCTAGACTGTACTATCCCCACCTCCATCTTTTGGATTTTCTCCAACAGACCAACATCTTGAATCTGATGGTCTTCATTGTATGCACACCCTTGCTCTTGGAAAGCTCCATAGCCAAACTGACTTTGGCACTGCTGCTCATATGGGTATGTATGCTGATTTTGAATTTGTTCAAAATGCTGATTTGGAGGATTTGTAAAACATGTTGGAAGTGGGAAACATTACTGCTATTGTTGATGTGAATTCTATGATGGAAATGAAGTCATGGTTTCACAAACTTCATGGAATGGAAAAGAATGAAAGGGATGGAAAGAAGGATGGATGGGAATGGATGAAAAACAGGTCTACAACTTCAAAAATGGGTTGCTGATCAGATGGAGTCACCAGATGTGTTTGCAAGTTCCTCCAAAGGCTGAAATCTTCACAAGAACACACCAACCTACAAAAGATGAAGTGGAAGACCTCTAAGGTCCCACCGGGTGTGCCAGAACTGTTAGTGCGAATCAGCAGCACCCCCTGGATGTCACTTAGATTTCTAGTTTGATCATTCTAAGCATCCAGTGTGATTGCACAACATTGAAACCTCTCTCCAAGTGTGTGACTTGTAAAAATGAGAAAGGAATCTCCAGAGAAGGCTGGTTCCTCTTCCTAAACTACCTGCCACAAGCTGTTCTCGTGTAGGCAAGCTAATCTAATCCTAATCTAACTTCCAAGGAGACAGGGAGAGAGAGAAAAGAGAAAAAGAACAAAAGCCTACACTAAAACGGTGATACACCAGAGAAGGAAAATGTTGAACATCTATCAAAAATTGCTACAAACACAGCTCCAACCTTACAATGAACATTCAAACATGCACAAATACCTGCAATGAAGAGAGGCAAGAAGAAAACAAGAAAAACGAGAAGGGATGGACAAATGCATCACAAAACACATTTTTGTTGCTCCAGAAGTTTACACAGAACATCATTTTAATGGTAAAAGGCAAAAAATGCCATTACAGAGCAGGGGAGGAGGTTCGAACTCCATTTTCAACCATGGGGAAGAAAAGAAAGGAGAGTAGAGCAGAAAATATGAACCACCCTTGAAAAATGAGCCAAATATGGCTTTATACAATGCATGGGTTGAGCCCAGGAGAGAGAAAACATGTAAAAATGTGGGAACCATTCCTCATTGAATGAAGATGCATTAAAATAGCATGGGTGTCCTTATAGACCCATGCCCTGACATTTTTGACCATGCTGGAGAAGAATGCGACCCATTTTGCATTAAAACTGGTTGTTGAAACGTCAGTTCTTGCCATTACCACGCGCCAAAGACGTTTCTTGATTTTATCTCTCCAAACTAAACCAAAATGCAAGATTGACCCTGGAATCATGTAGGGAATTTCACTAGATTTCCATTTATATAAAGAACGTGAAAAACTGAGCTCTGGATCAAAAGATATGGCGATTTGAAGATTTAGGGCAAAAACAGGCCAAATCGGGTCGGCGGGAATTTTTTTGAATATTTTCCCATGTGTCGCCAGTCCAAATGCCACGTGGAAAAATTTAATTGGTCACGGGCCATTCTTGCTCCATTTTACTTCATTTTATCCTTTGGTGGATTTTCCAAAATTCCCCTGTCGTGTCGACGAGCTGGGACACGTGTCATGCTCTGATTTGTTTGCGGGTTCATCCTTTGAAAATTTCTTACCACTTGGACACGTGGCATGACCTGATTCATCTGCAGGTTCATCCTTTGAAAATTTCTTGCCACTTGGACACGTGGCATGACCTGATTCATCTGTGGGCCTCCTTGTTCTTGTTTGAGGTGAAAGCACGTGGTGAGACTGCATTCGTTGGCGGCTCTTTCGGCTTTTTGCGTCCTATGCGTCCCTCGCATACCTTTGGCTCGGCTGTCCTAGACGAAAATCTCCTACTTCGGCCGATTCGGGCTTCCTTGTCCCGGATGTCCCAGCCCTTTCACCTTTTCACGTCCCACGCGTCCCTTTGTCCCAACCTTATTCTTCTGAACTACCCGAAATGGACCGCCTTTCAGCTTTTCATACGGTTCGCGTCTCGCGGGTACCTACGGCCCAGATGTCCCACACCGCGTGATAACAACACTTAGTCATTTTTTCCACCTTCGGCCAGTTTTCCTTTTTGTGTCCCGTGCGTCTCGACATCCCAACTACTGTGCGGACCGCCTAGCAGCTTTTCGGCTGATTCGCGCCTCGACGTCCCGATTGTCCCAAGTGCTGCCTGGGACAAAAATGTCTGACTTAGCTGATTTTCTCTGTATTTCGGCCCCAAGCTTGGCTTTTTTCAATTTTTTCACACTTTTAAAACTCGTTGGGTTTTCTTCTTGGACAGGAGGGTTAGAAAGAAGCCGAGGGGGCCCCAAAAACATGATTTCAGGCTTTAATCAATCTTTTTGCCTGGGACTGAATATTTTGATGCATGTTATCAAAATTACCTTGAGGGGGTGAATTTTGGATAACAATAACCTTGCTCCATCATGAAGCTATCAAATTTCTTATACCATTGACGTGGAGCTTGTTTCAGGCCATACAAGCTCTTCTTTAGTTTGCACACCATCTCCTCTTTACCTTTGACTTCATATCCTTCTGGCTGTTGTATATATAGCTCCTCCTCCAAATCACCATGGAGAAATGCAGTATTTACATCTAACTGTTCTAAGTGCAAGTCTTCTGCTGCTACTATTCCAAGAACAGTTCTGATAGAAGTCATTTTTACTACAGGAGAAAAAATCTCATCAAAATCTATACCTTGTTTCTATGCAAACCCCTTGACCACCAACCGGGCCTTATATATTTTCTTTCCTCCTTCTTCATCTTTAACTCTGTACACCCACTTGTTCTACAATGCTCTTTTGCCTTCCGGTAGCTTCATAAAATCCCATGTCTGGTTCTCCATGAGAGCCTGATGCTCCTCATCCATGGCTTGCTCCCACTTCTTCCTGGCATCTACCTGCATTACTTCATCAAAGCTCTCTGGTTCTCCACTATCAGTGAGTAATAAATAATAAAGAGAAGGAGAAAAATGTTCATGTTCTCTTCTTACCCTAGAAGACCTCCTCAATATAGGAGTTTGGGGTTCTTGTTGAGGGGGTTCCTGAACTAATTCATGTGTCACTTTCCCATCTGGAAGATCCTCTACCGCTGCATATTCTTTCTTGGATTCTTCCCTATTTTCCTGCAACTGCTGCTTATACATGACTTTCTCATTAAAGACCACATCCCTAGATCGAATGATTTTCTTGTCCTTAATACTCCAACATTTATATCCAAAGTCATCACCACCATAACCAATGAAAGTACATTTTTCTGATTTAGCCTCTAGCTTAGTCCTATCATCATTGTCTATGTGAACAAACACCTCACATCCAAAGACTCTAAGAAATGAATAATCAACTTTCTTACCATACCAAGCCTCCTAAGGTATGCCTCCATCCAAGGCACTTGAGGGTCCTCTATTTATCAAGTACACAGTTGTGCTCACTGCTTCTACCCAAAAAGAAAGAGGCAGTCCTACATGTAATCTCATCCTCCTAGCACCTTCCATTATTGTTCTGTTCATCCTTTCTGATACCCCATTTTGCTACGGAGTTCTTGGAACCATCTTTTTCCTGCGGATTCTATTCTTAGAATAGTAATCATCAAATTCATTGTTGCAATACTCCCCTCCATTATCTGACCTGAGACATTTTAGCTTAAGACCTGTTTCATTCTCTACCAAGGCTTTCCATTTAACAAAAGTGTCAAATACATCAGATTTGTTTCTAATACAATAAACCCAAACTTTCCTTGTTGCATCATCAATAAAATTAACATAATAACTTGAACCCCCAAGAGATGATACCTTAGCTAGCCCCCACACATAAGAATGCACCAGCTCTAACTTACTCTCTTTCTTTGTAGGTCCAACCTTGAGAAACCTTACTCACTTTTATTTCCCATATATGCAGTTCTCAGAGAAATTGAAACCTGTTTCTGTATATCCAGGAAAATTCTTCTTTATGATGTTCATGCCCTTATGGCTCATATGACCGAGCCTATAGTGCCATAATGTTGTATCTGCATCTGAAGCCACAAGATTACAATCATTAGTACTATCAGTGGTTAAATACAAGGTTCCAACCTTCTTACCTCTTACCACCATAAGAGCACCCTTGGTAACCTTCCAAGAGTCTACTGTAAATATTACAGTACAACCATCACTTCTCAACTGCCCTGCCGATATCAAATTTCGTATTAATGTAGGCACATGTATGACATCCTTCAATAGCCAAGTATTCCCATTCTGCATCTTAACATGAACAGAACCTTTTCCAACTATGCTGCAAGGCTCATCATCACTAAGAAAAACATGCCCAAAATCTCCTTGAACATAATCAACAAAATAATGCCTATGTGGAGAAGCATAGAAAGAAGCCTCTAAATCTAAAACCCAAGATTTAGTAATATTGTGCAAAGAAAGAATCAAAGCATCCTGACATACATTACCCATTGCCACATTTTCCTCCTTGTTTTCTTCTTGTTGTTTCTTCTTATCCCGAAGCTCCCAACAGTCCTTCTTTGCATGCCCAGGCTTTCCACAAATCCAGCATACAATCTTGTTCTTGGATTTTGACCTTGCCCAATCTTTTAATTTTCCACGGTTTCCTCTATTCTTTTGTCTCCCTCTAGTTTCCACTGTCAAAGCATTCCCTGAAGTAGAATATTCCCCAAAGCTTTTTCTTCGCATTTCCTCGCTTAGAATCACCCCTACAACATCCTCAAACTTCAACTTCGAGTTAGCTAGAACCGAGTTACTTACCGCCATTACCAGGTTATTCCAACTCTTAGGTAAAGAGCACATAATTAATAAAGCCCTAACTTCTTCATCAAATTCTATTGTAACTGAATCTAACATATTCACTATAATATTGAAATCATTTAAATGATCTGCTACTGAACTATTCTTAAACATCTTCATATCAAACAACTTTTCATTAAAAATATCTTATTAGAGGCAGAGGGTTTTTCATACAACTTCCCTAATGCATCCATTAGATCTTTTGTAGTCTTTTCCTTTGAAAAATTAAATAATACTGAAGATGCAAGACTCAGCCAGATCGTTCCAAGTGCCTTCTGATCTAAAAAATCCCATTCCGCATCTGTCATACTCGAGGGTTTGTTCACCTTCTCAGAGAACAGAGTATAAAGATCCTTCTGATAAAGGTAATCTTCCATCTGCATCTTCCAAAGACTGAAATTCTACCCATTGAATTTATCAACCCTAGATCTTCCTTCATCTGCCATAGCTCCCACTCAAGCTAAAAAAATTTCCTGCGATTCAACACTTCAACAAACCAAACCAGGCTCTGATACCAATTGTTAGGAAACAAGGGATAAAATATGCAGAATAATCCCTCACAGAATCGCAACAGTAGAAACTAATATGCAAAAATTATTACAGATCTCAAATAAAATTCCAGAATAAAATAACACAACACAAAGAGACAGTATTTAACGTGGTTCACCCAATTTGGGCTATGTCCACCAAGAATCACTTGCTCAAATTTTATTACAAGCCACCGCTCTCTCAATAAAATACCCATATCCATTTGGAGCTATGCTCAATAAACTCTATAGAATTTACACCTAAATTCAAAACACATCTGCAATATATTTTCTTGTCCATCTATCATATGCATAAGACGATATAAATAGACAACTACTTAAGCAGTTTTATAAAACCGTGGGTATCAAAACCATGGGAAAAACCCGTCCCATAAACCTATGGGTCAAAAAACTCACCCATATGAGAAAAAACACGTTTGTCGATATTTCAGGTGTAATTTTTTGAGGCCCAAAAATTTTGCACCTAAAAAAAAATTGTACAGTACTCTTAGTGTACAGTCTTCAACATACATGAAAGTGTACAGTTTTTTTGGGGTACAGCTGCTTCAACATTTGAACCCCTGCTACCGATAGGCTTCCGCCCCCGGCCCAACCCCGAACCCTGATGAGGATACATTGTTTCATAGATGAGTGTGACATCTATATGTGCATAGTGTACAGTCTTCAACAGGATATTCACACTTATGAAAATAGTTGTTTGCACAACCACATAACGACACTTCCATCACCTCAAACCTTTGACAGCGTAGCAAGATATTGACTTAATTCCTTCATCGGGCTTGTGGGCCATTAATTATGACAATTTTAACCTTTATTGAGTATAAAGATTCGGAATATCAGTGATCTATCTAGTTGTTTAACCTATATCTGAGGTGTTCTTATCTTCCCTAGCTCAAGTTACGACTTTTCAAACTGCCACATAGTCACAATGGCGCATACTGAGATAGTCCAAAAATGGTTTGATACCTCAGTAATGAGGTGACTATTGTGGTGATCACCATGTGTAGGAACTTCATGGGATATAATTATTGTATTGAAGTTTCTTGAAGTTCAGTGGAACAGCACCACTTGTTGGAAGCTCCGAGGTAAGTCTCCCTTGGCCTCATTATGACAAAGTTCCAAGAAAATATGTCTAAAGTGACTTGGAGTGCGAGTGCCCCATTTACATGTCTTAATGGTGGTCTATGACCATAGAATGTGATTTTGCTTCATCTCTTTTAAGTACCTGTGAGCGAGCACGATGCATTGATCCATGATGTCCCTGTTCCACCTATTAATAGTATTCTAGTTGCACCTTTGTTATTGGAAAATATATCTAAGTCCGGGAAAGGCAACGAAGACCTCCACGTGTTCTCTCATGCGCTATTTTACTATATGGAACAAATGATGAATTTTGCAGAGTCTTCAAATGAGCGTCATTACCTCCACGATGGTCCTGGACCATTCCAACAATAACATGGTTTGAAAATAAAATAAGTATGTAAAATCCCAGTCATCAAGCCTCCACATGTCTCTAATCCTGCCAACCCTTCACATGTCCTCCCGACGCCACTTCAAATGCCAAAACGAACAAGTAGATTCTCATTAAAGAGCACCGTTCCTCCACGTGGATTTGATTTTAAAGTTATAGGCTTTTCATGGAATTTTATGAAATGTCCAGCCGAGTGGCGTCCATACCAAAGGATGCCATGTTGCCCTGTCAACTAAATAATGCACAGTATTTGACTGGGAAAAATGGCTGTCAAACCTGTAAAACACAGAGGAACGACCATTCGAATCCTGATCAATACTCATTTAGCATTCAAGGATACGACAGATGTCAAGATAAGACCCCCAAGACTAAACTAACAGTTTCTCATGGACACATCAATTCATTTCTCTTTGAGTGATTTAGGGAAGAATTACTTTCATAAGATAGCTCGTCTTTGATATGTGGAAAATGGATTTTGTAAACCATGGGAAAACTGTAGGTTTTGAAGTAACAGAGCATGGGAGACTCAAAATACTAACCATGAACTCTTCCAGAGGAATAAAGGATTACCATGAGACATATTTATGCTATAACATTCATATGATCTTATGACCCAATGAGTGTGCATTAAAAAATGGCAATAAGCCCAACCTAAGCACAATACGGTTGAAGGATGATAATGAAAAAGTGTCCATGATACTCTTGGTTATGAGTAATTTTTCAAAGGCAGTAGATGGGGCGAGACCTATTTTGTGCACCAACACCTTGGTTGGGGCTCAAAGGAAGTCATCCATTAAGGGAAGGATTCTTGCATTTAGTGAAGATCTTATGGAAACATGGAGTTAGAGAGCGTTTCCTACTCCCCCTTACTACATCATTGCTGTCCCTTTATGAAGTTGACGAATAGCCAAGATGTGGAGCTAACTTTATGGAGGATGACATCATATCTTGAAGATTTGGAAAGTTTGCATTGTTGATAGAACCAATTGTTATAATTTATTCACTTATTTTATATTTCAACAAGAACTTTGATTGGATGCAGTTGTACACCTATTGTAGGTTTGTATCAAACATATGTTGAATATTTCACTCATTTTTTGGAAGACTCCTTATTTTATTTTGTAAACTCTTCAAAAAGTGTGGATTAATGAAAACGTATAAATGTCAAATGTGATTAGTTCTTGTGTAACAATAATTCTTAGTTCTAAGTTTTTTAGTGAGTTTTGGAGAGAGGAATAGGTTTGAGATGTACATGATAATGGATATCACTCTGATCTTTTGTACTTGATGTAAGTTTGTTTCAAAATCAATAAAAGAATCCAAGTTTTGATATTTATTTCCCTAGTCACTAAAATATTGAAATGTGTTTAGAACCCCATTTTGCAAGAAACAAGTATTTTGTTGGTATGCTACTTGCTTTTACAATGGAATGATTATTTTGTTCATCCTTAAAAAGAGAGTACAATTTTAGGGCTTAAACTATACATGTATTTTAAAACTAGATGAAGAAAATAGTACTCAACAATCCTTAGATTAGATGAAAGCATTCGAGTTTCCTATCTTTCAGTATTGTTGAATGAGTTATGTACATAAGTTAATTCATTTGTTATCTTCTCAAATCACTGTACCTTGTGCATAAAAAATTAAACGAATTAAAAAAAATTCAAATACACTGGATTGTGCTAGCATTAAGTGAATGTGATTCAATGTAAAAGATATTAATATGTTACTATTATACTCTAACATAACCAAAATAGTAAAATAAAAATATTTTATTATTTATAATTGTTGAAAAATAAATAAATAAATATATTAACATGTATATATTATATTACCTAAAAGTAAGCATTGTTAATACTAAGAAATGTGGAATGGGATTAATAATGATGAAATAGGTATTATTAGCTTAATAATTATTATTAGTTGTTAAGACTAGAGTACTTGCCCATTTTTTTATTAATAATAATATTATTATTTTTGACTATATAGTTTATTGACCATATTATAAAGTGTTATTTGGTGATTGTAATTAAATGTATGGTTATTTAAATCACTGATGCAGGAGTGTAATAAGGTTTTTGTGTTATGCGACCTGTAGTTTAATCATTAGTTAAATGACCCCCAATGAGGTGGGGAGGGGTCGTCGTACCCCACTAGCAGTCCCATTTTTTTAATGTGATGGGCAACTGGAGTCGGAGACCCCTTAGGGAAGATCCAATTTTGCATTTAATATTTTCCCAATGTCTATGGTGGGGGCCTTAAGACCCCCCCCCCCCACAAACCTTATGAAGTCCTTTGTAATTATTAATCAGGATTCCCTTTGCGCTCACCCTATTGTATGCAGTTTGATATGCAATATCTATTGATATTTTTTGAGTGCAGCCAGAATGGTCAAACCTGCATTGTTATATACATAGTTATATATATCATGATATATATGGGTTAAAATATTTATTTAAAACAAGTTATCAATATTTATAACTTGGTTTTATCTTGAAAAATTTTGTGGAAGATGTTATTTATACCCCCGATTCAAAGTATTTTAAAATTTATATGTGAAGAAGTTACGAATACTAATTAATAATATACAGGATATATATATATATATAATGTCTGGTATAAATCATTCTTAGGATTAGGAGAAATATATATACAATGTGATAGTTGAATGATTTCCATGATTAGCTAAGAGTATATGATTTTCAAAATATTAGATTTTTCGAATATGGTTTACTTAAATGTAGATCTTGGTGAACAAATGTAAAAAACCCAAAATGTGTATTCTTGTAAACAATGCTTACAATATTTTTGGGAAATGTTACAAACCAGTTTGTAATAGGGTAGAATAGAAAAATAAAAAGAAACTATTATTGGGTTTAGGGTGTGTATATATCCACCCACTTAGCTTGCAACCTTCACGGTCCATGGCTTCCTTCTCTAGAAATTTACTTATTACCATCTTGAACCTCGCATGAGATATTTGAAGAAATGTAGAGTTAATGAGTGAAAGAATGGAAGAATAAAATCCTTCCTTAAGGATTTATAGGGTCAATTTTAAATCCAATTCATCCAATTGTCTATATTGGTTTCATCTAAGGGAAAGGATTGTTCCCTATAAAATATAGGTTGGAGTAGGTGAGGTGATCATTTGATCAGTATGGGTATCCTATTTTGAATGGGGCCACTAGTGTGTCTTCTGAAAGTAATTAAGTACACCTTGTTATTTATGCTACTTGGAACTCTAATGAATGTATATGATAGGAAGGTTTGCCCCTTACCCTATAGATCCTAGAGTCAATCTTACAATAGTTTAAGTCCAAATGAGTTTATCCATTATTCTGAAATGGAAGGGTTGTTTAGTTGACTTCATGACAGATTTCTAGTAGGTAAATCTATGCTTGAACTTAGGAACGTAGGTATCGTAAGATCAATTTACGGCTGAGTATTATAGTTGTGAATGAAATCAGCTTAGTAAAACTCATGTCATAGAGTTAATAAGTTCTGGTTCCATCTTGTTCATGTGTGTGAAGTCATGATTTTTTATAATAGTTGATGGCGATTGGTTACTTCAACCAAGGGTTTCATACTCAAGTAAAATTGCATTATGTCCTTTAGGAAAAATAATTAGTTGTTATAATTTGTTGATCTATTATCATATCTATGCTTGGTTTTGGGTATCACATGTACATGATTATTTATGTGGGCGTTACATTTGGTATCAGAGTCACGGGTTCAATGCTGAGACCCCGTAGCATACCTATAAAACATGAAACAAAATAAAATCAAATCCTAGTCACAACTTTGATTTTTCTAGTACACACAACTATGCATGATGGTTTAGAAAGAATATGTACTTAATTTATGTTATCAACTATGACAAAAAATATATTGGAAAATAAAGTTGAAGGTTATTAAGCAAACATATTATTCTTGTAATGTTTCATTGGATACATGTGAATAACTTGATTGAACGATAGCTTGCTTTTCTCTTCCATATTTTATAATTGTCATACCTACTTATTATTGATTAAGTTATAAAGAGTGTTATTATTTTAACTAACCATTTATTGTAAATTGGAATGATTATTAGATTTGAGTAATAAATACATTTAAAGCATTAGATGTTTATGAGTTGTTAAATAAATGCAAGTTATTTCCAATAGAAACTTGGTTATTGTATTTGACCTCTTCATTTTTGATATTAGGTGAAAATAGGGTTTTGGCAGGGGCCCATCCATGTTACAATAGGGATCTAAAATCCAGATAAAGCATTTAACATGTTAAGAGACAAAAATAACCCAATATAAAATCATAGCTATAAAAGAAAACAAAACCAGCACAATACCATCAACAGACAAAAAAACACAACAAAGGTACAAAAAGAACCCAACACCATAAAAAAAAATAGTTGTGATGTCAATCATAAAAAGAACCCAAAGTCAAAACACAGTTGTGATGCTCGTCATCTTGTTTTTTTTAAACCTTTAAGGTCCAATGTTATTTGTCTCCCTATTGCAATATCCATGTCTTTTTTTTCCTTTTTTCTTCTTTTCCTATTGGTTTTCCTCTAGTTTTCCTACTCCCTACATTAGCTTTTCTTTTGGGGATTTTTGATGTAAAAGTTTCTTGCATCTTGTTTTTTCCTTTTATTTGGGTCAATACTATTTTTAATTGTTCCAAATTTGGGAATTCCTCAATGTTTATTCCTTGGCCTGTCTTCAATACCTGTTCATGTGTCTCTTCGATGTTTTTCTGTCTTATGTCCGCCTCTTCTTGAGTGTTTTGAAACTATATACATTCTTTCTATGAATAATATTAAGGTTATTATCATTAAATAAAACATGGATGTTGAATTATTTTGTAATAAAACATCTAAAAAGAGATATGTATACTTCAGGCCAGCTCTATTGATGTTTTCATGTGTGTGTATATGTATATATGTATATATATATATATGTATATATATATATATATATGTATATATATATATATATATATATATATATATAGATTACAGGTTTGAAAAGTATTAGGAAATGATTAAGGAAATGGATTATACCATATTTGATTGTTATTAAATTGGTTTATATAGATGTATTAAATGTACTTGTACTTAAGTTTAATGAAAAAATATTACTCACAATTATGTAAGGAAAATGTGTGGAACGTATGAGAATATTATCTTTGATAATCTCTTTTTGAAAATTTATTCATGTAAATAATTATGATTATGAAAATAAACATGGTTGTTCTAATCATTATGTATGTTTCTTAAGAAAGTTTGTATTGCTATTCTCAAAAAAGTATTCAATGTGAAATAATATTTAATGTTATAACATAACTTTTATAAGATGTCCTTATGATAAATTGAATGTATAGCAAAAAAACAATAAGATAGATAAGGAAATATGATAGTATACTTAAAAAAGATAAGTAATTAAGATATACCTATTAATCATAGATAAGTATGATGATATAAATCAGTTACATGCATGAATCAATGAGAAACCTACTACTTTATTTTAATAGTAGCAACATAAATGTTTGAGATAAAGTATTATTGTTGTCATATCATATGTGATTCCACTGTGCATTAGTGTGAAAGTATTTCTAACGATATGGAGCAAAATATGAAGGTGTATTGTGAACACATAAAATAGTACAAATGTATATATCTGATTTAGGTAAACCTAAAATGACTAAATGATTATAAATGTTCATAATGATGTTTATCAATATCATTACGAATTCAATTATTCACATGCTTTACTAACATAATTCTATGATGGTAGGCTGAAATATAATACCTAAAACATGTGAAATGAGGTACTCATGTTAGTCACTGAATTTATGAGTTCATTGTATCACCTTTATCATGAAGTGGGAAATATATTGATACCTTTTTAACCTCTCCTTAGGAGGAAAGTGTACCTTATTGGAAATGAATAAATTAAAATGATTAACTATAAAATGCCTAAGACTGTTGGTGTGTGTTATTTTCCAACATCATCAGGTGAGTCATCTTGCTTAGGTGAGATCGTAGGTCCATGTGTCATTTAGGGGTCATTATGAGATTCCCTTACATGTCAGTGCATCAGCACATCAACACGTCAGTGCGTCAGTGCGTCATATGCATCATTGGGAGTTACACTTCTATTATGGGAATGTAACTCCCCCTCTCTACTCAAGTTGTCATGATTACAGTACTGGGGGTTACTCAGGACCTCCTATATGTACACATCTTTTGATCTATGAGATAGAGGAGAGTTTTATGGCTTAACTAGGTTCTGCCCGTGTTTCAAATCTTTGCATGCACATTCGGTTGATGCTCGCTCCTCCCGAGATCTCTTCACACTACCGTTCTCACATCCGTTGATGTGCACGTCATCCCTTGTGATCCTCAATTGTGGGTTTTAAACCCTTTTTCATGGTATCAGAGCGGATCTTGTGGATTCGTGCACTCATCGGTATTTCTGTGCGTGTTTTTCAGCTTCCGGCGTGATATTTAGATTCTCATGTGTGTGTCGTACTGGGTATTCCTATCATGCTCTTCTTGCATTGATTTGGGTGTCATACCTCCTGCACGGGTTTGATTGTGGTTTGTTTGGTCGTGTTTGAGTTTCTGGTGTTTTCAGAGTTTGGTGTCTTCTTGGGCTTGTCAGTTCCTTACTTGCACATGCTCGTATTTACATGCTCTACTTGCATTTTTCGAGAAAATTCTCGTTCGACTCACATTGGTTATGACTCATGGTTAGGTTCTACATTTCATTGGCTTCGTTGCTCTCCATTGGCATTTCTTGCATGTTCGTGTTTGGATTCAACATTGGGCGCTCCATTTATGCTGCCCTCCTTCATGCTAGACTAATCTGAGCCCTTTGCTCCTTGTTGTGGCTACTGCTAGGTTGGTTGCATTCACCTTGGTCTGCCTCGTGCAACTCATGCTAGCTCCCACCTGTAATTTGTTTCTTGAAGCCCCTTGTTGCTATTTGTGTTATTTGCTGGTTTCCTCCAGCAGCTCGTTCACCTCCCACTTCACGTCTTTTGCATTAAAGGATCTCTGGTTCAAGCTCCAACCATTTTCTCCAACGAGCCAACAACAACCTGCACAAGACGTTTCAACTCATCCCAATGATTCAAACCACCACTAGCACCTCCAGATCCTCCACATATGGCCTCACAATTAACCCACTTCAAACTTCCACTTGTTGCTCCACCATTTCACACAGCTCTGTTGCCGTGGATGTTTTTTTTACACGTAACACCCTTTTCAAACACATTTGAGAAAAGCAAACATCTCTGAACAACTTTACACCTTCACAAATCCCAGCCACCTAGACTTGGAGCTGTTAGAAGAACATGGCATCACTCAGTCTGTACTTTTTTTCTCCTTCTGCGTTGGATATTTTTGGCTCATTTTTTCCTTTGTTGGTCTGATTTGAACGGGTTCATGGTCTGCACATCCAAGGTACTATTCGTGGTCTACAAAGCCAAAGCCATTACCACTAACACATATATGAATTTTCATCTTGAACAGACCTACGTCAAATCTACAGCATTGGCACATATTTCAGACTTCTGGTCAGCTGTTTCTCCCTTTGACGGTTACAGACCTGCTTTTGGTGCTGAAACCGCAGGCTCAACAACTCCAACCTGGCACAGACCTCTGGCACGTGGAATTTCTCTGTGAAGATCTTACACTAAATGTGGGCCCCTTCTCAGCCCTCTTCTTAATGTTTTATGGCTTAAAAAAAAACATTCATGGCATGTAATTAAATTTAGGCTATTTTTGGCTTGTTTAATTAAACCTTCCTATGCTTGTTGAAGACAGAGGGCGAGGTCCGGGGTTGGCAGGAGGCTAACCCCCCCCTCCCTCATAGTCAAAATAAACCCCTATCTAAAATTTAGTGCCGTTTCCAAATAGTACCCACACGATACCCTTTTCACCCATCTCGTGTACGTTTTTAATGCATTTGCAACATCTAGTGTATTTTTCCATCAATTGCGGGAATCATTTTAATGCCATAACTTTTGACTTGCTACTCATTTCTGAGCACTTCCTTAGTCAAATTTGCATGATTTTTCACACTTTACATGATGGCATTGCCAATTTTGTAAACAAACTACTTTTATAAAGTGCCACATTCTGGGGGGGTTGCTTGTACTCTTGGGCTTTCACACGCAGACGCATTATCAGCTGAGTTCGACGTCTTACTTTTGTGCATCTTACATTTTTCATCATGGAGAGTGCTCTCTCTAGAATTGAGCATCGTAGGATCACTTTATAGCCTCCACCACTTCTCACAGGGAGAGGGAACTATTCAGCTTGGCGTGCTTCCATGGAACGTTACTTTTCCCACAAGGGTCTTTTATCCTTCTTGCTTGGGCCAGTTCTTACACCCACTGATCATCATCATCCGGAGGAATTCTTTGATACTTGTGACCATGTCTTTGGTCAAATGATGATGCATGTCTCTTGTTCTCTTTGGTTTCACATGGTAGACTCAGATCCACCTCACCGTGTCTGGAGCATTCTTCAGTCCTTCTATGGAGACCCTTCACATAATTCCGCCGTTATTGCTATTGCTGATTTAGTTGTTTGCTCCATTTCTTCATGTGATGATAGTTCCACTAACATAGACTCACTTGGTTCTACTTCTGATGACAAGGATTGTGCATCTAGTTCTGATGTCGAGAGTACTACAGAGGACTCTTCTCCTCTTTCTCTCACTATTCCAGACATTGTTGTCACCCCCCCACATCTCATCAGATATCAAGCAATCTCCTACTTAGTCTCACACCATCACTACATGTTTCACTCGGAATGATTCGTTCCTTTTAGAAACAGATAAGGTTAGGGGCTAGGAGGAATACCTGTAGAATGTCGAGATGGTGTGCGCATACCGTAGAGAAAGATCAGGCTGATTGTGAAGAACTCCTTTTTGTCTTGGAATGACTACCTGCAAATAAGAACACAAGACCACAAGATTTTGATTAGACAATAAATGAGGAAACTGCCTTAGGCCCAGGAAATATAAAACTTCCTTTCGAAGGTGGTCAGTTTCCTTGCTAATATGAATTAACACAAAAGACTGTAAAATATCAATTAAGTTGCTTCGTTGAACTGGGTAGGGGAAAGGCTGGTTTTCTTGTTTTGATCGGAGGAACCGATGGCGGTTTACTGGTAACCGATGTCGATTACTGATAACCGATACCGGTGGGTTCTAGGATCTGTAGGTTAGTTGCTTTGTGGGGTAGTTGTGTTGTTTGTAAGGCTGTATATAGGTGGTATTAGGAAATGAGGTGATGAGAGGTAGATGAATGATAGTTAGAGGTAATATGCATGCTGGGTAGTGGATTCAGGGATGGATTTATGAGGACTGTAATTCAAAAGGCATAAGAAATGTTATAACAGAGGACATGCAAGATGTGACTTACTGGTTTTAACGAAGATGCAAGCTGATCTCCTTTGCTGTAAACACTTCTGGTATTTCCACTCATCTCTGCTCGGTCAAGTGAAGATCTGGACTCTCTTTTCACTCCCAATGATCTCTGTTGATTCAAAAATCATTCGACCTGATCCCAAAAATGAAATTTCGATCCCTTATTTTTTGGTTTGGGGAGGCCATTTATAGGGAGCCGATGGCGGTTATGTAACCGACGACGGTCGAGTAGGAACCCGGCATCGGTAAGGAAAAAGTAGGCTATTTTTAGTAAAATAGCCCACCTTCCCTGCTTTTCCCGAGAGATCAGTTGCGGGCTTGGTCAAGTGGCTAGAAGGTCGGTTTTGGGTGCGAGTAAGGAGGCATTAGTTATGGATGTGAGTCTAGACCAAGTCATAGGTCTTAATTAGGTTAGTTTAGGGTTAAGGCTAGGTCATGATGAGGTGGCAAAATGAGGTGGCAGGTAAGGTGATGTGGATTTATCAATTACAAGGCAATTAATAAATAATTGTGTAAGGTTTAGGTAATGAGGTTAGGTTACGAAATGGGATGCGGGTCACAAGGGGTTGTAAGACATGAATTTGGTGTCTACATTAGCCCCTTATTGTCGTGTAGCTTGTTTTGTAATGCTGCGCGGACAATAATATGAAGTGGTTTCTCCTGTTAAGGATATAGGTAATCCCCCTCAAATCTAGCACAGATTGAGCGAAGGGGAAATCAGGGATAGGGTTGATACAGGGTAAATGGGGTAGAGGGGATGGTAAGATGGTGGGGTAGGTCTAAGGAAGCAGACACATGGTAAAATGCAATAGTACGACTAGGGTACATGATTTGACGAGCAAACCAGCAGTGCATAGGTAAAGGTCGATAGTTTATCCAAACAAGGGTGATATAATCCTGGTATCCAAGGCATAGGAAGTAGCTCCAGGGTCTATAACAGGTAAGGTACAGGAACGCTTAGGCATGTTCGGTAGTACCAAATGGTTGGTTTGGTTGAGATAAACGTCACGGTCTAGGTCTAGGAAAAGTTGGTCGACAGATCAAGTCAAGGACCCTAATCATGCTAAAACACAAACAGGTGAGCTCGATTGAACAAAAGGTACATGATGGATGGATAAAATAATATGTTGTTGATGTTGGGCGAGGTATCGAAGTGGTACGGCCTTAGGTCGGGCCAAATGGTTGGGGTGCGGCGTTGGGTCGGGCCAAATGGGTAGGTTGAGGCCTTAGGTCGGGCTGGCTAGGTAGGTTGAGGTCTTGGGTCGGGGCCGAATGGGTAGGTTGAGGCCTTGGGTCGGGCCGAATGGGTAGGTTGAGGCCTTGGGTCGGGGCCGAATAGGTAGGTTGAGGCCTTGGGTCGGGCCAAATAGGTAGGGCGAGGCCTTGGGTCGGGCCAAATAGGTAGCAAAGGTTGAGGCATTGGGTCAGGCCGAATAGGTAGGTTGAGGCCTTGGGTCGGGCCAAATAGGTAGGTTGAGGCCTTGGGTCGGGCCGAATAGGTAGGTTGAGGCCTTGGGTCGGGCTGAATAGGTAAACAAATGGTGTTCAGCAAAGGTGGATATAGGTGATATGTGGTTAAAAAAGGGGCAAATGGTAAATAAGGGCAAAAAATTGGGGGAAAGTTGGCAGAAAAACCGATGTCGATTCTACATGACCGATATTTGTGCGGTTCATTGGGTTGTTTGTGTTGTGTGTTTTGGGTTGGGTGGGTTTGGGTGTTGGGTGGGGTGGGGTGTTGGGTGGGGTGGGGTTTGGTGGGGTGGGTTGGGTTGGGTTTGGGTAGATTTTGGGCATTGGGTCGGGTAGGGGTTTGGGTGGGGTGGGTGTGTTTGGGTTGGGTTGGGTTGGTTTTGTTTTGTTTTGGGGTTGGGTGGGTTTGGATTTGGGTAGAGTTTGGGCGTTGGGTCGGGTAGGGGTTTGGGTGGTTGGGGGGTGGGTGTGTTTTGTGTTTTGGGTTGGGTGGGTTTGGGTTTTGGGTGGGGTGAGTTTGGTTTTTAGGTGGGGTGAGTTTGGTTTGTAGGTGGGGTGAGTTTGGGTTTTGGGTGGGGTGGTAGAGAGTCGGGGTGTGGTCGGGGGGATAAAAGGAGGTTTAGAGGATAAAGTAGATGTTGTGATAAAAAGTAGGTCTAAGGATGTGGGTTGGTTTTGCAGGCACGTCAGCAGTTGACAATGCGGGATAGGATGCCCCCGCTATTGGTGCGGATGAGACCACATGTGTCCGCAGCTCACTGGGTGATCATGCGCGAGGTGGGACTCAGTCGAGTCCAGAGGTACAGAGCTAGAGAGAGATCACAGCCTGATGGTCGCCCTCATCGAGAGATTGGGATCCGGCGACCAATGTGTTCCATCTCCCGACTAGGGAGATGACTATCACGTTGGAGGATGTGTATCGCATCCTTCGACTACCTATCGAGGGAGAGGCAGTCTTCCAGGTAGATTCAGAGACTGCCATGGACAAGATATTACAGGTTTTTGGAGATGCAGCCACGCTACTTACCTATCACAGCGCGAGCATTGGGTATGGTGACATGTACCGTGCGCATCGACACGAGACACGGCTGGCTATGCTGATGATGATTGGGATCACCTGCTTCGCCCTCCCAGACTCAGAGGGAGGCCGCTTTCCACGGGCGTTGATGGGGGTGTTGCTTGAGATGATTAAGGAGCATACTTGCTATGCATGGGCACCAGTGTATCTGGTGCAGCTATACAGAGAGCTCTGGGGTTATCGCCGGATGAGGCGATTCGGTATCTGTTCGACATTTTTACTGCATTGTTGGGCATATGAGCACATCATATGCATCAGGCTAGTAGGGTTACCCCAGTAGCCAGGGCCACAGGTCATATACAGATATGGCTTTCAGAGGTGGTTGGGGGTCGTGGGGCAGCCATGAGCAGTTCTTGCAGGGCGAGATGTGGCGTATTATAGACATTTATTAGAGGGCATGACAACTGTAGACATCATATGGAGACCTTACAGAGGTCATCACCCGCACAGAGGAGGCCGAGTACAGTTACGTTGGATCCAGTACACTTTCTGGATAGCAGGACGGAGGTCGGGAGAGTATGAGAGGATACCCCTAGAGAGGGTATGCAGGGAGATGGGGCTGTGACAGGACGAGCCACCTCCCTTCCCTTAGTACAGGAGGGATGATGTAGAGGGCCCCACTGCCTGCACCACAGCCCTTGGATCCAGATTGGGTTGCAGAGAGGCCAGCAGATGATGGCGTAGATGATGCTGGGTGCACGGGAGCATACAGGGTTTGGTGGGCTGGTTAGAGAGCGGCGAGGGTAGCACAGCCCACACAGCCAGACTTGGCAGCAGGTGACGGCAGAGAGAGATCAGCTCAGGGGCCAGGTGCAGTTATTACAGAGGGCAGCTTGCTGCTTGCATAGGCACAGATAGGGGTCTTACAGGGGCAGCTAGCCCAGGCTCAGGCACAGGTACAGGTAGCAGTACCAGTAGCAGCACAGCCACAGCCCCAGGCACAGGTACAGATACCACCGCCAGCAGTAGCATAGCCACAGGCACCACCAGCACAGGCACAGGGGGTACTGGCAGTAGGAGTTCGGGGACCAGCCCCAGTACCGACGGTGGCACGGGATAGATACATGGAGGCGAGAGTGGAGGCCCGGTACTATTAGGATGTTCTTGATAGTACCCGGAGCTAAGTATCAGCCGTATGCGGCACACCGAGCAGAGACCTCGCGTAGTCAGAGATCGCAGGGAGGTGCAGCCACAGCCGGCGTGTCTGTTACAGGCAGGAGGCAAGAGGCGCCACAGGGACCAGCAGGGAGAGGTGCCGAGGGCGGTGGGGAGAGCTGAGGGATCCCCACATAGTTTTTATATAGGGACATGGGCATCGGTCTGCGAACCAGTTGTGTTGATAGAGGCCTGCGTGCCATCATTTATTCATGTATGGATTCATTTATTCATTATATACCGGCCTGCGAGTCGAGTACGGGTTGTATATTTGATACCGGCCTGCGAGCTGAGTATATTTTTGATATGAGGGACCGGCCTGCAAGCCGAGTCGAGATTTTGGATAGTTATTGCGGCCTGCGTGCCGGCTTAGTTGTATGATGAGATCATAGAGGCCCCGATGCAGGGCACATTGTATATTTGAAAATTTGTATATATATATATAGAGATGATGTTTTGATCCACATGCAGTGTTCAAAAATATGTTTAAGTATTTTGTCGATGGTTTGTGATATAGAATGTAGGATGAGTTTAGTTTACATGTTGATATATGGATGATGTTGATGTTTTTTTTTTTGCAAGTATATATGGATGACATGTTATATGATGAAATGTTGCATGTTTTGGGCTGGTTTTGTGACATTGTTATATATGTATCTGATGAGTTGGATCCAAATGATGAGTTTTTGGTTTTGTGTAGATGTGACTTAGTTGATGGTTTGTTTGGTTTTGTAAAACAGATGATGTTATGGACATTGTAATGATATGTGTGGTGGATGGAGAAATATGGATAATGGTGTTGTTATGTAGGAAAAAGGGCAGGCGCGACAAAAAATTAGGTAGAAAATGAAGAAAAAGAACCATGTTGTAAAAAGATAGGTCTATAACCGATATCGGTTAGATAACCGACGTCGGTAGATAGTAGACCGATATCGGTTACATAACCGATACCGGTTATTTAGGTATGAGATTTTCAAAAAATAAAAAAGCTAGGGTGGCAACTTAAGTTCTTATTTTTAGAGCCATGCAAGAGTTAAATACGCGAATGCGACGCTTTTTGATGACTGAGACAGGTATTTGCATGAGAGATTTGAGTGATTAGGAGTAAAGAGACAGGGAAAGTGATTGTAATCTGAGATTCAGAAGACAGAAAGGCAGGGTTGAAAAAGGTGGTGATAATGGCAGAACGAGGAGAAACATCCAGCAGGCAGGGACAAGAGGGAAGACAAGGGCCACCTCAAGCTACTGCAAACCCAAGAGGTAAACGTTTTGGTTGTGATTTGATTTTTGCATGTGTTATGAATAAGAGATTAAGTGGGTAGATATGAAAAAGAAAACATGATAGCAAGGGTTGTAAGTGTTATGGGGTAGGTGATCAGGGGTTTCAGGTATGTTTTGTAGGTATAGAAAGGAATAAACGCTCAAATTATTGTCGTAGGTGGTTGTTCGGGCAAGGTGTATGAAAGTAACAGGGACCGATATCGGTTAGGGATAACCAGTATCAGTTACTCAACCAGTACCGGTTAGCTGTAAACGATACCGGTTGCTGTAGGAATTTCCAGAATTTGAGAAAAAATCCAGGGGGATTGGAGGAATTAAATGGTTTTTTGTTATTTGGATGTATGCAGGCAGAGGCAGGGTTGATGATGAATGATAGTGTACCAGTGCTGTTGTCACGAATCTGAGCGGATGTAACGCCAGCTGAATGGACATTGATAAATCGTTTGGGGTTAAGTGGAATCTACTATTATTCACAAATCGCACGTAACCATGCTATGTTACAGGCGTTGATTGAGAGATGGAATCCTGAGACAAATACCTTCTATCTGCCAATAGGGGAAATGACAGTAACATTGGAAGATGTGTTCCGTATTTTGAGACTCCACAATTACAGGAAAAACCAGTATATCAGGCATTGCCTAGCGCGACACGGGGAGCGATAACAGCAGTATTTGGTCCATACGCACGAGATTTAACACAGCGAGGTTTGTCATTTACGTATGGGATAATGTATGCAGCACACCCTGAGGAGACAAGGTTAGCAGTAATTTTAATGATAACGGTAGGGTATTATGCATTACCGAGGGCAGAAGGGAGAAGATTTACAAAGGCATTGATGTGTGTTATTTGGGAGATGATGGAAAGGAACGTGACGTTTGCATGGGCACCTGCATATTTGGCGGAGCTATACAGGGGTTTATGGGCTTGTAGGTGAAATCACAGAATGACAATGGATTGTTCATACTTATTACACTGTTGGGCCTATGAGCACATTGTTTGTGTGCGACCAGTAGGCCGATCCATCCAGTCAGGAGAAACTGGAGTACAGAGGTTGGGATTCAGACGATGGGTCCAGACAGAACAGGAGGCAAGATCCCAGGCCGTGACGGATGACTTTGAGTATTATAGGCAGGTATGGGAGAGAGTGACGATTGCGGATATCTGTTGGCGGCCTTACGGAAACTATATGGTAACAGAGAATATAGTTGAGGAGTTGAGGGGTGTAGAGCGATTGAGGTGGATCGCAGGGCACAGGCCAGGTGAGTATGAGAGGATTCCTCTAGATCACGTGCGGCGACAATTTGGATTTGTGTAGGATATACCCCAGGCTTATAGACCCTATATGAGGATCGATGCAGAGGCAGTATTCTCACCTCCCCAGCCAACACCTCTAGAAGGGCCTGAAGAGGTAGCAGCCAATCGCAGGGTAATGGATGTAGGAACGACAGAGGCCTATAGATTATGGTGGGTAGCAGAACTGCGAGGTGTATGTGATCGTCCTGACATAGCGGTGATTACAACAGAGAGGGATCATCTGCAGCGTTTGGTTCAGCAGCTCCAAACGCAGGTGAATGAGACAAGAGGATTGTTAGTAGTTGCGGAGTCACGGGCGGAGAGACTAGAGGCTGGAGTCCTCCATGCGAGAGGTCGTATTCATATGTTACAGGAGAAATTGGCAGATCAGTGGGCTGTACCAATAGCCGTGATACCATTGAGGACAGAGAGGCCTAGCGAGAGGGGTCGACCATCACGATCATCACCTAGTTCGGGATGAGGCGTGAGGGTCTAAATAAATGTTAGCAAGGTATAAGAATAAATAAAAGTACCGACCTGCGTGTCGATGATAGAGAAGATGTATTTGTTTAACATCTAAAATAAAACTGAATATGTATGTTGATTTGAGTTATAATAATAAGAATGTTTTCGTTTTGATTATTTTTGTTTTGAAAAAGGATAAAGAGGAATGTGATTAAATAGAAATACACAAAAATATTTATATTTACCACACATGATAGGTTATGGTAGGGGATGGTCGAGCTAACCTTGGGAGACCCCATGTCTCTAAAGTGCTGCCTACATAGCCCATTGCACAAAGCAAGGAGGGGCCTTAGACCGATGTAGTTCTCCCTTAGGATCAGGGAGAGGCGAATTCAAACAATTTGGTACGGTTTAGGCAATTGGTTGATTGGTAAGAATATTGATATTAATATTGGTAAGGTAAGGTTGTTGGTGTCAGAAATGAATTGGTGATGTTGTAAAAGGTATAAGGGAAGCGAAAGTTAGCCTACCCAAGTGGTAGGGAACCATGTCCTGATTAAGATCAACACACAATCCTAGATGCAAGACAAAGCGGAAAGAGTGCTCCGTAGGTGAAAAGAGCTAAACAAACCACCAAACGTAGAACGAGCTTGAAGCCCTAGGTACCGTGCATAGACGAGAAGTCCATAGGTGAAAAGAGTTGTATGATCACAATATATCGGGTGTACCTTACGTCCCTTGAGTTGAAACAAATGGTGAGGTGAGGTGGATGATATAGCTGAGGTACAGAGAATTTATTACAAAGTGAGTGTTTTGACGAAAGAGAACCTACCCTAAATAGACAAGTCCATGACCCAAAAAGTTATTTTTGAATGAGGCTTTTATTTTACTGAATATAGACTGATCGATGCGGGAAGTCTACAAGGGATATTGATTGTGCTATTCTTGAGGTCTTCACGAAGCTGATCAATGCGAGAAGCTTCTGATAAAGGCTGACTGTGTATAGCTGTCCTTCAAGGGAGCAGTCTATTTATAGTAGCAGATATGATTTTAGTGCATAGCTGTCCTTCGGGGGAGAAGTCTATATATAATAGCAGCAATAATTTGACATATAGCTGTCCTTCGAGGGAACAGTCTATATATAATTTAGATAGCTAGATGTTCTTTTGGCGTGAAGCATCTAGTTTGGTAGGAAGTTTGACTCAAGAAAATCCCATAAGAATACGGCTTATTTTAAAACTTTGAAGTCATGAACTAGACTAAAAAGGGGAAGGCATCGTTTAGGTGAGGTGAGAATCAAACTATGTGAGCTTGATTTTTATTATGAGGTGTAGGAAACGAAGTGCATGTGGTGGTATGTGAGCTCAAGCGACGAGCGGTAGGTAGATAAGAAGTGATATAACACTAAATTCAACAGTAAAATGGTCGAAGATGCAAGGCATTAAGGGGGTCAGGGTCAAGCTTACCATTAAGCAAAGCTAAACGATAAGTGCCTGATCCATAGGTGTGAGTGATTATGTAAGGGCCAATCCAATTGGGAGCAAATTTTCCACGTTTGCTCTTTTCTAGTTTGGTGACATGTTGATTCTCTTTGAGGACAAGATCACCAACCTTAAAGGTACGCTCATGAAGTCGCTTATCATAAGCACGTTTGATGCGTTTTTGATAGATTTGAAGGTGATCAAGAGCTGTAAGACGACGTTCGTCAAGAAGCTCCAATTGGGCTAACCGCTCTTGGCGGAAATCATCATTGGTGAGAATATCCTGAAGAGATATTCTAAGGGAGGGTATTTGTATTTCGAGAGGCAAAACAGCCTCGGTACCATATACCAAAGAAAAAGGTGTGGCATTAGTAGAGGTACGAATGCTAGTATGATAAGCCCAAAGGGCAAAGGAAATGTGATCGTGCCAATTTCTTCCGGATTCATTGACAACTTTCATTAGGATTTTGGTTAGGGTTTTATTAGAAGATTCAGCCTGACCATTGGCCTGCGGATAATAAGGCGATGAGAAACTAAGTTTGATACCAAAGTTGTCACAAAGGTCTTGTAACAACTTGTTTTTAAAAGATTTACCATTATCTGTTATTAGGCGATGAGGAATACCAAAATGACAGATAATGTGGTGGTTAATGAATTCGACAATTTTTTCCTTTTTAGTTGAAATGAGTGGAATAGCCTCCACCCATTTTGTGTAATATTCGGTGGCTGTGATTATCCATCGGTGACGTTGTGAAGAGGATGGGTGAATCTCACCAATAAGGTCTAAACCCCATTGTGAGAAGGGCCAAAGATCTCGAGCGACCTGGAGCGGGTGGCTAGGAGTATGTTGAAGGTTGGCATGTTACTGACACATAACACAACGCTTAACATATTCATAGCAGTCGTTATTGAGAGTAGGCCAATAATAACCAAGGCGAAGGATTCGTTTAGCCATGGCAAGGCCACTAAAATGTCCACCACAAATACCGTCATGGACTTGTTGGATGGTATGGGTGATCTCCGCACCGGTGAGACATCGAAGGAGGATGCCATCAAAGCCACGTTTATAAAGGAGTCCCCCCATAACTACATAACGAGAAACGCGTTTAACAAAAGCACGTTTACCAGTACTAGTAAGGTCAGAAGGGAGAACAGAGGTTGTAAGGTAGTCATGGAATTGGTGATACCAGGTATCCTGCGAGTTAGCAGACACAGTATTTATCGTACAAACAACCGGGGCTGAATAAGATGGGGCAAAGAGTTGTTGGACCAAGACAAAAATGTCAGAGTCAGTTGATGAGGCTTGAATTTACGAGGCTAAGCAAGCCATAGTATCCGCAAATTTGTTAGTAGAGCGTGGAATGGTTTGGATAGAATAGTGAGTAAATAAGGTTATAAGCGAATCCACGTAATGTTTGTATTTTTGAAGTTCCTCATTTTTGCATTGGTAGATGCCCATAACTTGATTGACTACTAATTGAGAGTCACCAAAAATATTGATAGATTTGATACCTAAGTGCAGCGCAACCTGGAGACCCAGAACAAGGGCCTCGTATTCCGCTGTATTATTAGTGCAAGGGAAATCGAGTAGGAATGAAAGAGGCATAGGCTCGGCGTCAAGAGGAACGAGAACAACGCCAGCTCCTCCACCGCGTTGGCATTTAGATCCATCGAAGAAGAGGGTCATTTGATATGAATCTTCCCCGAGTGAAAGAGTGACGATGAGTTCGTTGGGGAATATAAAATTGGTAAATTGTTCCCCAGGTAAAGGGGCTTCCGCAATTTGGTCTGCGATGGTTTGTCCTTGATTGATTTCTGGTGGACGAACTCAAGTCGAGGTCAGCGAGGAGCATGAGCCATCGGGCGATGCGTTGATTTAGATGAGGTTTGGCATACATGTAATGGATGGGGTCTGTGTTGGTGATGACGAAATTTTTGTGATTCAGAAGGTAGTGTCGGAGCTTGGTAGCCACGAATGATAGGGCTAGGCACAACTTTTCTACATGTGTATACCTAGTCTCATAATCCACCAAAGTATGACTTATATAATAAACGGCTTGTTCTCGATTTTCAGAGTCACGATGTGCAAGCATGGCCCATACAGCGTGGTCAGTGGCGGAAAGGTAAAGGTAGAAAGGGCGGTCGTCTTGGGGTGGGATAAGCACGGGTGGCTGCAAGAGATAAGTTTTGAGAGCTTCAAAGGCTTGGTGGCACTCTTCACTCCATTGAAAATCAATTTCCTTCTTAAGGAGGTGATGGAAAGGTTGACATCGATCCGAGAGTTGGGAGATGAAACGTCGGATAGATTGGAGCTTACCTTGTAAACTACGCAATTGTTTGAGATTAGTAGGTGGGGGAATTTCTATGATAGCTTTGAATTTAGATGGATCGACCTCGATGCCACGCAAAGAGACAATAAAACCAAGAAGCTTTCCTGAAAAGACACCAAAGACACATTTCTTTGGTTGAAGACGGACAGAATATTGTAACAGGCGATCAAAAATAATGGTTAAAACATTGAGATGTTCACTGCGATGTTTAGACTTGCCAAGAAGATCGTCGACGTAATCTTCAAGGATAGTGTGCATAATGTCATGAAAAATGTAGGTCATAGCCCGCTGATAGGTCGCACCAGCATTCTTAAGGCCAAATAGCATTACACGGTAACAGAAGGTTCCCCAAGGAGTTATGAAGGCAGTTTTGTGTTGATCGGCAGGGGCAACCAAAATTTGGTTGTATCCTGAAAAGCCATCCATGAGAGAAAGCATTTCATGACCCGCAGTGAGATCAACAAGTTGATCAATACTAGGTAGGGGGAAGTCATCCTTAGGGCAAGCGAGGTTAAGATCCTAGAAATCCATGCATATCCGAAGTCCCCCCGTCGCTTTAGTGACAGGTACGATGTTAGAAATCCATTGAGGATAGTCAATAGGCAAGATGAAGGAAACAAAAAGAAGTCGTTGAAGCTCTTGTTTGACCAAGAGGGCAATGCGTGGATGCATTTTTCTCAGTTTTTGTTTGACTGGTTTGGAATCAGGGTTTAGAGTGATGTTATGGATGGCAATGGTAGGATCAATTCCTGGCATGTTAGCGTAGGACCAAGCAAAAGCTTGGTTGCGAGCATGGAGGAAAGTAGTAAAGGCGACTTGTTCTGATGCGTCAAGGGATTGTCCAATCTTCACAATGTGAGGATCCTCCTCCGTGTGGATGTTGATTTCTATAGTAGATTCATTCAGCATGGTTTGGGTTTCCGATGGTAAGGTGCGTTGAAGATAGGAGTCGTCCACCCCAAGGTAAGTGAGGATGGAGTCGTCATCCTGGCACTCAACAACATTAATCAAAGGTGAATCCTCTTCGATCATGTCTGGATACAGAAGGGGAAGAGAAGATGGGTCCTCATTATCGCGTTGATAAGTGAGAGGACCTATGAAGATAGCATTTATGAAAAAAAAAAAGTTAGGAGGGATAGATTCAGGGTCTATAGATTCTGTGGGTGATGATGGCAAAGTGGGTAATGATGGTTTGGTAGGGGTGACGTCGTCTTCTTCCAGAAGAAAACTGACGCGATGTGTCTCCTGTGTAGGTGTTTCAGGAAAATTGAGACCACTGCGATCATTGTGTTTGCAGGTAGTCACAGGAATGATTGTATGTCGGCCTTGTTCGTAAAGACCAAAACCAAAGCCTTTCCAAGCACAGCGAGTCAAGAAGGTGAGGGCGAAATGACAATTTGTCAAGTATTGAAAATTGGATTGGAAGGGAACCACACCAAGAGGAGGTTCAGGGGTAATGGAGGATGCGTCAACACCCCCATAGGTTAGGTTGGTGCGGCAATGGGGTGGTCCGTAAGAGATTACCTACCCCACGCGACGGTCGTAGGTGAGAAGTGCATGTAATTTTCCGTACTCCTGCGGGGTAGGGAAAGAACTAACGTTATATAGGCGGTACTCCCCTAGCGTAAGGCGTTGAAAAACATTGACTAAGGGGTCGGAGGTTGGGATGTTAGCTGCGGGAAGGGAAGTGGTTTTTGCGACGGTGGTTTCATCCAGTTGAAGGCGTAGGCGCAGTTGAGGTGGATGGTTGAGGTACATTTGAAGAGGATTTTTGGGTTGAATGTAATGGGTGTCTTGATTGGTATAAGCACATCATTAGGGCGGTATAACATATTACAGGTTTTAAAGGGGGGGGCGCATCAGCTTTTACGGTGTAGGACTTCCCCTCGTACTCAAATTTTATGCATCTATGTAATGTTGAGGGAACGCATCCCATGGCTCGGATCCAAGGATGACCCAGAAATATATTATATTGGAACTCTCCCTTTAAGGACATAGAAGAGTTCGGGTAAAGTACGTGGTCCTACCCGAATGTTGAGGATCACGGTGCCTAAGGTAGAGGTAATAGCGTCATTAAATGATCGCAACATGATGGGGGTTGGCACACATGTAGCTAGAAGGGATATTCATTTTTTGAAAATCTTTTGAAGAGATGATGTTTAGGCTAGCACCCCCCGTCAATCATAACATGACATACACGAATTTCCCAGACGTAAGCTGAGATGAACAAGGCAGGGTCAGGATCTTCTGTACCAAATTGACAATTTCATCTTCAGAGAAACTGACTGCAGCAGCTTGTGGTACAGAGACAGAAGTGGTTGGGGTGGTGGGTTGTTGGTGAGAGAGGGCAATGTGATTGGGTGTTAGAATGGAGGCAACGGGTAGGGTTTCATTAGGTAAGACCTCGATCCCTTGAAGAATTTAACAAGATCTTGTCGATGAGATTTAGAAGTCTGAATGAGATCATATAGTGTCATTTTTACGGGTGATTGGTGAAGCTGTTTAATCATGGCTCGATGGTCGGCTCCATTAGAGACGGGGTAAGCAGGTCCACGAATAACCACTTTGGGTGGTGGTGCAATTGGGATGTTGGACAGAGAAGGAGAGGGCGCAAGTGTGCTTACTTTCGCTTTCTCATTGTTTTTCTACGCTCAAGTAGCAACACTAATCATATTAATCTCGTAGACCGGAGATGAGAAGATGATTGGGATAAATCATGGTCTTCAAGGGGTGGGGTTGTAATGATGACAGATCTTGGTGAGGCAGGGGGACAGATGGTATAGGAGAGGGAATGGAAACTAAAGGTCTCTCCCTTCGTAAGTTGTCTTTCTTAACCTTTCTATCTGGGAGAGGTGACTGATGAAGGATGGTTTTTAAAGCTTTGCATCCCTCCACATCATGTCCTGGTGTGTGGTGATAAGCGCAGATCTTAGACTCATCATAACCTATAGGTCGAGGTTTAGACGGGTCATAAGGTCTAAGTGGGGGTAGGGAAATGGTCGCATTATCTACTAACATAGCAAGGATTTTGGCGTAAGATCCTTTGAGTGGGTCAAAATCAGAAGAGGATGAGGGTATTGATTTGCACGGGTTTTGGTAATTTTTGGGCGTGGTTAGTTCGTATGGGTGGTGGTTTAACCGAGGGGTGTTTATATGTGTTTTTCACTAAACGTGGTTTCTTTGGCGTAGGAGCTACGTTCGGCTGGTTAGATGATGAGGCTACAGATGACATGGTAGCGGGAAATACCACGGAGAAAGGGGAGTGATAGAAAATAAATCCTTTGATGATGGGGTTTGTTTAGGGTTGATGGATGGATAGGATACGTGGGGTGATAATGTTGATATACCCTTTGATCCCTGTATGGGTGCAGATGGCGTAGATTGTTTTGAAGAGAAATGCAGGAGGTATGATATATTGGTGCAAGGTGGAAGGATGAGGGTCCCAATATGGAAGGTAGGTATGACGATGATGGTTTTGATTGTGATAGAGGCACGGGTTGAGTGTGTCTCCTAGGTGGTGGGGGGCGACTTTATTCTTGGACAAATCTAGTCGCTTAGGCGGGTGTGTTAGACTGGGTATGGGTAAGGTCCCAAGCGTAGGGGAAGATTTGGCTAAGTTAATAGAAGTGGACGAGGCATTTGGTAGAGGTGAGGGGGGTGAAGGTGAAAACATGGGCATTTTAAGCTTCTGTAAACACTTCGGGTATATGGTGGAGGTCTCAGGATCGGTCATTTGCATTTGAGTAGAATATGGCGTACTCAAACATTCCCATAGGGCCTGTCTTTCTTCTGTGGAATGACAATCCTCACGTGTGAAATGTGAAATTTTGTATGGAAGAAAGGTGGGTTGTGATTCCGGTCCACTGTGGGTGTGATACAGGGGGTAAACGAGGCACTGTATCAATAGATGTTAAGAGGTCAACTGGTCGTTGAAAAGATTTAGGTGATGAAGAACTAATAGGTAAGAGGGCATGTTCGAGAGGATCCGTCATGGTTAAAGAATTTGGTGATGTTGGTGCAAGAGATTCTTCATCTAAGGATGTCAAAAAGGAGTGGCGTATCTCCCTCTTGTGCAGCAAGAGGGGGTAGAAGGGGAAATCTGGGAAATAGATAGGTTAGATAACATCTGTTAGCAATCTTGTAGGGATGTGGTATAAGAAGACTCATCGATGGGAAGAGAAGTCTGGGCAGTTAACTCCTTTATGGGTAAAGGAATGATTTGATTTTTTTTTATGGTGGTAAAGGAGGTTCGGGCTCCTGTGTTAGTGAAGAGGCTTGATTCAAAATTTTCTCGATAGAGGCTTTGGGCTGGGTATCAAAGACTGCATGGATCTCATGAACACTCTCTTTGGCTAAGATATCCTGGTTTGTGTTACTGTTGGGAGAGTGATTCGGGAATGGTTTGTTGAAGATTTTCAAATTTCGGTTGGCAGGGGCATTAGGATTATCGAGGGTTATATCCCCTGCGTCAACCATTTCCTGCACTATGTTTTTCAACATCTTGCATTTTTCATGACTATGTCCTTTTACACGGTGAAAGTTACAGAAGTCATTTTCTTTGTACCAGGAAGGTATGGCACGAGTGGAATCAAACCCGGAATGAGGTTTAACAGGAGGTAATGTAATGGCTCCTGCTTTGAGCAATTTTTCCAATATCACACCATATGTTTCTCCCAAGGGAGTGTAGTTGATGGGCTCGGCTTTGTACTTATAGGTGGTTTTTGGTGGGGCATTAGACGGTGTTTGCGATTTAACCATCACCGCGTGGACAGCTCCTTTTGATTTAGAAGAAGTGGACGCATGAGGAGTGGTGGTATTTGGTTTATTGGTAGAATCAGGAGTTCGGAAATTGGGGTTTTTGTTGCGCAACCGCAATTTCTCTTCTTCTAAGGCTCGAATTTCTAGTTTCCGAGCCATGGTAAAGGCCTCATCAAATGTGCGGAAAGTTTGAATTTGAAGAGTAGGAGAAATGTGCTTAGCACATGCCCGTGTGAAAAGTTCGATAAGTTCAGCCTGAGGCAAGGCATATGTAAGTTGGTTGATAAGGCCACGCCATCGTCCAATGAAATCTGCGATAGATTCGTCTTCGAATTGTCGGATGGCATAAAGGTCAGTGATGGATACTTTCTTAGCAATGTTAATGGAGAGAAGTGATCTAAGAAAGATTGGGCTAGTTGGTTAAAAGAGAAGATTGAGTGCTGGGTTTTTCTCTTAAAGCACTGTACCACTCCAAGGCGGGTCCTGATAAGGACATGGGAAATGTGCAGAGTAGCAAGGCATCATCATGGGCAATCAAATAACAAGCATGTCTAAATGATCGCAAGTGCTGTTGAGGATCCTCTTTACTATTAAAACGAGTAAATTTCGGCAACTCCCATTGAGGAGGATATGAATGAAGGGGGACAGAAGGGTGAATGGGCTCCCGACAAACTTGCTCATATGTCAAGGTGCTACGACTTCCTGACACAGAAGCCTCTAGATTTTGCATTTTTTCCATCATTTTTTGATAAATCTGTGGTTGGATGAGATGATGATGCGGTTGTGGCAAACGGAGGCAAATTGGGCCAAGGGCCTCCACTGGACAATGGTGGAGTTAAGTGTTGATAAGGTATGGAGGATGAATATGTTGAGGTGACAGAATAGGGATGTCCCATATAAGGTGTTGAGGTTACTGGATACGTGTATGGGAATGAGAAGGTAGGCGAAGCTTGAGAAGGAAAGCTCGTGTGGATAGGTGGCAGAGAGCAAGTCATGAATGGAGTAGTCTGCAAGAGAGATGAGGTAGGGGTAGTTTCTAACCTCATCACCTAAACCTTACACAATTATTTATTAATTACCTTATAATTGATAAATCCACATCACCTTACCCGCCACCTCACTTTGCCACCTCATCATGACCTAGCCCTAACCCTAAACTAACCTAATTAAGACCCATGACTTGGTCTAGACTCACATCCATAACTAATGCCTCCTTACTCGCACCCAAAGCCGACCTTCTAGCCACTTGACCAAGCCCGCAACTGATCTCTCGGGAGAAAAGCAGGGAAGGTGGGCTATTTTACTAAAAATAGCCTACTTTTTCCTTACCGATGCCGGTTCCTACTCGACCGCCGTCGGTTACGCAACCGCCATCGGTTCCCTGTAAATGGGCTCCCCAAACCAAAACAACGGATCGGAATTTCATTTTTTGGAGATCAGTCGAATGATTTTGAATCAATAGAGAGCATTGGGAGCGAGGAAACAGAGTCCAGATCTTCACTTGACAGAGCAGAGACGAGTGAAGAAACCAGAAGTGCTTGCAGTAGAGGATATCAACTTGCATCTTCGCCAAAACCAGTAAGTCATATCTTGCATGTCCTCTGTTATAACATTTCTTATGCTCTGTGAATTTCAGTCCTCCTAAATCCGTCTCTGAATCTACTACCCAACGTGTCATTGCATCTAACTGTTATTCTTTTGCTTCTAATCATCCCATTTCCTAATATCATCCATAAACCAGCCTTACAAAACACCATAGCTACCAAGAAGATCCTAGAACCCACCGGTATCGGTTATCAGTAACCGGCATCGGTTATCAGTAACCGGCATCGGTTCCTCTGATCAAAACCAGAAAACCAGCCTTTCCCCTACCCAGTTCAACGAAACAATTTAATTGATATTTTGCAGTCTTTTGTGTTAATTCATATTAGCAGGGGAACTGACCACCTTCGAAAGGAAGTTTTATATTTCCTGGGCCCAAGGCAGTTTCCTCATTTATTGTTTAATCAAAATCTTGTGGTCTTGTGTTCTTATTTGCAGGTAGTCCTTCCAAGACAAAAAGGAGTTCTCCGCAGTCAACCTGATCTTTCTCTACGGTACGCGCACACCATCTCGACATTCAACAGGTATTCCTCCTAACCCTAACCTCATCTGTTTCTAAAAGGAATGAAAGGATAGAAGCAACTCTATTCCCAGTAGCCGAAACATTCCGAGCGAAACATTTTGGCACGCCCGGTGGGACCCATTTTGGGTTTCTTTCTCTTGCTTATTTTCATTTTAGGAAGCATATTTGCTGTTGCTGCTTTTGTTATATATTTCGTAAAGAATTTGTCTTGCTTTCCTAGTTTCGCATTAGTGAAAGTCATCTCTCTTGCTTCATCGAACATAATTTTCGATTTGGGTTTAAAACACATGCATTGCATTCCTGCTTGTTGTTCTTCAATTCTAGTGAACATAGATTAAGTAACAGGTCGTACACGTGGGGGTGATATCCACGGTATTGACAGGAAATTAACCCTAGTTTCACTGCACAACACATACCGAATCACTTCACAATTAACACAACAGCTCAAACATCCCCCCTTTTCCGCGGTATTCCTCCGCCCGATTGAGGTAACCTTATAAGCCAAAACAAACTTGACATTTCCCCTAGGTCTTGTTGTTTAGGATTCTGACATCATTCTTACGTCTAAAGGCATAAGCCCACGATAACTAAAATTAACCCTAGGATTAGTCTCTGGATTTGCGTGTGCATCTTGCTTGTTTTCAAATTCTGTTTTCTCTGTCATACTTTGTCTTCTGTGATCAATAAGTTGATAAATATACTCAACGTTGCTAAAAATCAAATTAGCAGCCTTTTATATCTTCTTATCTTAGACTTTTGACACCGGCATCGGTTAAGGGACCGACGTCGTTTGCTCTGTGACCGACACCGGTTAGTAAACCGATATCGGTTACTGTCTTCATCAGCCCCTGACAAACCAGCAACTTGCCAAATTCATCATTCTGAGGTTGTTTTTGTTCTTGATAGATTGAAACTTTCCTGTGTGTTCTTGTCCATGGTTGTCATCACTCGGAAGCAAGCCGCCGCCATGGTTTCACATGCCTGCTCTGTGTCTTTGCCTGAATCACCCCCTTCACATTCTATAGGGAACCCTACGGACACCAGTGAGATCCCCCAAATTCCTGTAGGAGACAAGGACTTTGCCAAATTTCTGGATGCTAATCCCAGCGCTGTACAATACTATTTGTCTCATGCCCCTGACCGTACGCCTGATGGTCAGCTCCTTATTGGCATGCCTATTAGTATAGCTGCTCATTTAGCTCCCACTCCTCCTGATAACACTGCCTTACTTCCTGCATCTCTAGCCCCGTCTCCCAATCCGACGGCTTCAGAGGTTCATACGACCCCGATTAGCTTTCCTTTGGTTAATCTTGGACCCCACGTATCGTTACCACCAACTGCCCCTACCTCATCTCTCTTTCAGACCACTCCATTCATGACTTACTCTCTGCCACCTATTCACACGAGCTTTCCTTCTCAAGCTCCGCCTACCTTTTCATTCCCATACACGTATCCAGTAACCTCAACACCTTATATGGGACATCCCTATTCTGTTGCTCCAACATACTCATCCTCCATACCTTATCAACACTTAGCCCCACCATTGTCCAGCGGAAGCCCTTGGTCCAACTTGCCTCCGTTTACCACAACCGCACCATCATCTCATCCAACCACAGATTTCATCAAACAAATGATGGACAAAATGCAAAACCTGGAGGCTTCTGTTTCAGGAAGTCGTAGCGCCTTGACATACGAGCAAGTTTGTCGGGAGCCCATTCACCCTTCTGTCCCCCTTCATTCATATCCTCCTCAATGGGAGTTGCCAAAATTTACTCGTTTTAACAGTAAAGAGGATCCTCAACAACACTTGCGATCATTTAGACATGCTTGTTATTTGATTGCCCATGATGATGCCTTGTTACTCCGCACCTTCCCCATGTCCTTATCAGGACCCGCCTTGGAGTGGTACAGTGCTTTAACCCAGCACTCGATCTTCTCTTTTAACCAACTAGCCCAATCTTTCTTGGATCATTTCTCCATTAACATTGCCAAGAAAGTATCTATCACCGACCTCTATGCCATCCGACAATTTGAAGACGAATCTATCGCAGATTTCGTTGGACGATGGCGGGGCCTTATCAACCAACTTACGTATGCCTTGCCTCAAACCGAACTTATCGAACTATTTACGCGGGCCTGCGCTAAGCACATCTCCCCTACCCTCCAAATTCAAACTTTCCGCACATTCGACGAGGCCTTTACCATGGCTCGGAAACTAGAAATTCGAGCCTTAGAAGAAGAGAAATTGCGGTTGCGTAACAAAAACCCCAATTTCCGAACTCCTGATTCTACCAACAAGCCAAACACCACCACTCCTCACGCGTCCACTTCTTCTAAATCAAAAGGAGCTGTCCACGCGGTAATGGTCAAATCTCAAACACCGTCCAATACTCCGCCGAAAACCACTTATAAGTACAAAGCCGAGCCCACCAATTACACTCCCTTGGGAGAAACTTATGGCGTCATCCTGGAGAAATTGCTCAAAGCTGGGGCTATCACCTTGCCCCCTGTTAAACCTCACTCTGGGTTTGACTCCACCCGCGCAATACCTTCCTGGTACAAAGAAAATGACTTTTGTAACTTTCACCGCGTAAAAGGACATAGTCATGAAAACTGCAAGATGTTGAAAAACATAGTGCAGGAAATGGTTGACGCAGGGGATATAACCCTCGATAATCCTAACGCCCCTGCTAACCGAAATCTGAAAATTTTCAACAAGCCATTCCCGAATCACTCGTCCAACAGTAACGTAAACCAAGATATCTTAGCCGAGGAGAGTGTTCATGAGATCCATGCAGTCTTCGATTCTCAGCCAAAAGCCTCTATTGAAATTTTTTTGAATCAAGCCTCTCCACCAACACAGGAGTCTGAACCTCCTTCACCACCATCAAGCCAAAGTGAAATCATTCCTTTACCCATAAAAGAGTTAACTGCCTGGACTTCTCTTCTCATCGATGAGTCTTCTTACACCACATCCCTACAAGACTGTGAGCGGATGTTATCTAATTTATCTATTTCCCAAACGTCCCCTTCTACCGCTCTTGCTGCACAAGAGGAAGGCTCGCCACTCCTTTTGACATCCTTAGACGAGAAATCTCTTACACTGACATCACCACATTCTTTAAACATGACAGATCCCCTCAAACACGCCCTCCTACCTATTAGTCCCTCATCGCCTAAATCTTTTCAACGACCGGTTGACCTCTTAACATCTATTGATACAGTGCCTCATCTACCTCCTGTGTCACACCCGCAGTGGACTGGAATTACAACCCACCTTTCTTCCGTACAAAAATTACAAATCACACCTGGAGACTGTCATTCCACAGAAGATAGACAGGCCCTATGGGAACGTTTGAGTACCCCTTTTTCTACTCAAATGCAAATGACTGATCCTGATGTCTCCACCATATACCCGAAGTGTTTACAGAAGCTTAAAATGCCCCTGTTCTCACCTTCACCCCCCTCACCTCTACCAAATGCCCCGTCCACTTCTATCAACTTAACCAGATCTTCCCCTACGCTTGGGACCTCACCAATGCCCAGTCTAACGCACCCGCCTAAGCGACTCGATCTATCCAAAAATAAATCCGCCCCGCCACCTAGGAGACAAACTCAATCCGTGCCCCTATCACAATCAAAACCATCATCGTCATACCTACCTTCCATATTGGGACCCCATCCCTCTACCTTACATCAATATATCATACCTCCTGCGTTTTCTTCAAAACAACCTACGCCTTCCGCACCCATACAGAAATTCCAGGGTATAGCAACACCGTCACTCCGCGTATCCTGTCCACCTATCAACCCTAAACAAATTCCATCATCAAAAGATTTGTTTTCGGTCACTCCTATTTCCCCGTGGTTGTTTTCTGATACCACATCATCTGCGGCCTCATCATCCAACATAGCTTCTACGCCAAAGAAATCACGTTTAGTGAAAACCACGTATCAACACCCCTCGGCTAAACCACCACCCGTGCGAACCAATCATGCCCAAACATTACCAAAACCCGCACAACCAATACCCTCATCCTCTTCCGATTTTGACCCACTCAAAGGATCTTACGCCAAAATCCTTGCTATGTTGGTGGAGAATGCGACCATTTCCCTACCTCCACTTAGACCTTATGACCCGTCTAAACCCCGACCTATGGGTTACGATGAGTCTAAAATCTGCGCTTATCACCGCACACCAGGACATGATGTGGAGGGATGCAAAGCTCTAAAAACCATCCTTCGTCAGTCACCTCTCCCGGATAGAAAGATTAAGAAAGACAACTTACGAAGGGAGAGACCTTTAGTTTCCATTCCCTCTCCTATACCATCTGTCCCCGCCTCACCAAGATCTATCATTATTACAACCCCACCTCTTGAAGACCATGAGTTATCCCAACCATCTTCCTCATCTCAGGTCTACGAGATTAATATGATTAGTGTCGCTACTCGAGGGCAGAAAAACAATGGGAAAGCAAAAGAAAACACACCTGCGGCATCTCTTTCTCCGTCAAACATCCCGATTGCACCACCACCTAAAGTGGTCATTCGCGGACCCGCCTATCCCGTCTCTAATGGCATTGCCCACCGAAATATGATTAAACAGCTTCACCAATCACCCGTAAAAATGACACTGTATGATCTCATTCAGACTTCTGAATCTCATCGACAAGCTCTCGTTGAGATCCTTCAAGGGATAGAGGTTTTACCTAATGAAACCCTGCCTGTCGCCTCCATTCTAACACCCAATCATGTTGCTTCTCTCACCAAACAACCCATCTACCCCAACCACTTCTGTCTCTGTACAACAAGCTGCTGCAGTCAGTTTCTCGGAAGATGAAATTGTTGACTTTGGTACAGAAGACCCTGACCCTGCCCTTTTCATTTCCGCTTACGTCCGGGACATTCGAGTACGTCGGGTTATGATTGACGGGGGCGCTAGCCTAAACATCATCTCTTCAAAAGCCTTCCAACAAATGAATATCCCTTCTAGTTGCATGTGTGCCAACCCCATCATGTTGCGGTCATTCAATGACGCTATTACTTCTACCTTAGGCACCGTGATCCTCAACATTCGGGTAGGACCACGTACTTTACCCGAACTCTTCTATGTCTTGGAGGGAGAGTTCCAATATAATATATTGCTGGGTCGTCCTTGGATCCGAGCCATGGGATGCGTTCCCTCAACATTACATAGATGCATAAAATTTGAGTACGAGGGGAAGTCCTACACCGTAAAAGCTGACCCTCCCCCCTTTAAAACCTGCAATATGTTATACCGCCCTAACGATGTGCTTATACCAATCAAGACACCCATACATTCAACCCAACCATCCTCTTCAAATGTACCTCAACCATCCACCTCAACCGCGCCTACGCCTTCAACTGATGAAACCACCATCGCAAAAACCACTTCCCTTCCCACAGCTAACATTCCAACCTCCGACCCCTTAGTAGATGTTTTTCAGCGCCTTACGCTGGGGGAGTACCGCCTATATAACGTTAGTTCTTTCCCTACCCCGCAGGAGTACGGACAATTACATGCACATCCCACCTACGACCGTCGCGTGGGGGAGGTAATCTCTTACGGACCACCCCATTGCCGCACTAACCTAACGTATGGGGGTGTTGACACATCCTCCATTATCCATGAACCTCCTCTTGGTGTGGTTCCCTTCCAATCTGATTTTCAATACTTGACAAATCGTCGTTTCGCCCTCACCTTCTTGACTCGCTGTGCATGGAAAGGCTTTGGTTTTGGCCTTTACGAACAAGGCCGACATACACTCATTCCCGTGACTACCCGTAAACATAATGATCGTAGTGGTCTCAGTTTTCCCGAAACACCTACACAGGAGACACCTCCTGTCAGCTGTATCCTGGAAGAAGAAGACGTCGCCCCTACCAAACCATCATCACCCACTTTGCCATCATCACCCACAGAATCTATAGACCCTGAATCCATCCCTCCTAACTTTTTTTTTTCATAAATGCTATCTTCATAGGTCCTCTCACTTATCAACGCGATAATGACGACCCATCTTCTCTTCCCCTTCTGTATCCAGACATGATCGAAGAGGATTCACCTTTGATTAATGTTGTTGAATGCCAGGATGACGACTCCATCCTCACTTACCTTGGCGCGGATGATTCTTATATTCAACGAGCCTTACCATCTGAAACCCAAACCATGCTGAACGAATCTACCATAGAAATCAACATCCACACGGAGGAGGATCCTCACATTGTGAAGATTGGACAATCCCTTAACACATCAGAACAAGCCGCCTTTACTACATTTCTCCATGCTCGCAACCAAGCTTTCGCATGGTCTTACGCTGAGATGCCAGGAATTGATCCTGACATTGTTGTCCATAACATCACCCCTGAAACCCGATTCCAAGCCAATTAAACAGAAATTGAGAAAAATGCATCCACGCATTGCTCTCTTGGTCAAAGAGGAGCTCCAACGACTCCTTTCTGTTTCCTTCATCCTACCTATCGACTTCCCTCAATAGATTTCCAACATCGTACCTGTCACTAAAGTGACAGGGGGACTTCGGATATGCACGGATTTCCGAGATCTTAATCTCACTTACCCCAAGGATGACTTCCCCTTACCTAGCATTGACCAACTTGTTGATCTAACTGCAGGTCATGAGATGCCTCTCTCTCATGGATGGCTTTTCAGGAGGATACAACCAATTTTGTTGCCCCGCCGATCAACATAAAACTGCCTATAAATCCTTGGGGAACAGTTTGTTCTCATGTCATTGCCAGTGGCCTTAAGAAAAAAATGATGATGTGCTTACCTATCAGCGGGCTATGACCTACATTTTTCATGACCATTATGCACACTATCCTTGAAGATTATGTCGACGATCTTAGCGGCAAGTCTAAAAATCGTAGTGAAAATCTCGATGTTTTTAACCATTATTTGATCGCTGTTTAACTATTCTGTCTGCCTTCAATCCAAAGAAAGTGTCTTTGGTGTTCTTCGGGAAAACTCGTGGCTTATCGTCTTCTGTGCGTGGCATTGAGGTCGATCCATCTAAAGTCAAAAGTATCCTAGAAATTGCCCCGCCACCAAAAAATCTCAAACAATTGCGTCTTTACAAGGTAAGCTCAATCATCTGAGTTTCATCTCCCAACTTTTGCGGATCGATGTCAAACCTTTCCATCACTCCTAATAAAGGCTATTTTGCATCCAATGGAGCGAAGAATGTCACCAAGCCTTTGAAGCTCTCAAATCCTATCTCTTGCAGCCACCCGTGCTATCCCACCCCAAGACGACTGCCCTTCTACCTTTACCTTTCCGCCACAAAACACGCTGTAGAGCCATGCTTGCACATCATGACTATGGAAATCCGACAAGCCGTATTATAAAAGTCGTACTTGGTGGACTATGAGACTAGGTACACACATATAGAAAAAGTTCTGCCTAGCCCTATCAGTCGGGGCGCACCAAACTCCGACACTACCTTCTAAATCACAAGGGACTTCGTCACACCAATACAGACCCACCATTACATGTATGCCAAACTCATATGAAAACAACGCATTGCCAGATGGCTCTGGGCTTCCGCCGACCTCGGAACCTTAGTTTCCACCAGAAATCAATCAAAGGACAAACCATCACAGGACCAACTTGCGGAAGATCCGTTACCTGGGGAACCAATTACCAATTTCACAATTCCCGCGAAATCATCGCTACTCTTTCCCTCACGAGGAGTCGTACCCAAGGACCCTCTTCTTCGAGGCTCCAAATTCCATCGCGGCGGAGGAGCTGGCGTTGTTCTTATTCCTCTCAACACTGAGCCTATGACTCTTCATCCTGACTCAATTTCCCTTGCCACTAATAATATAGCGAATACGAGGCCCTTGTTCTGGGTCCCAGGTTGCGTGCAACCCACTTAGGTATCAAATCATCACTATTTCGGTGGACTCGCAATTGGTAGTTCAATCAAGTTATGGCATCTACCAATGTAAAAATGAGGCGCTTCACAAATACAAAACTAAGTGGATCAATTCTAGCCTTATTACTCACTATTCTATACAAACAATCCCCGACTCAACTTAACAAATGTGCATGATATATGGCTGTCTTCGCCTCGCAAATTCCCGCTGCGCCAACTGATCTTGGAATTATTCGTCGTGGTCCAACAACCTTTTTGCCCAATCATATTCAACCCTGGTAGTTTGTATGATAAATACTGTGTCTACTAATTCACAGGATACCTGGTACCACTAATTTCACGACTACCTTACAATCTTTGTCCTCCCACCTGACCTTACTAGTAATGGCAAACGTGCTTTTCTTAAAAGTGTTTCACGTTATGTTGTCATGGGGGGACTCCTCTATAAACGTGGCTTTGATGGCATCCTCCTTCGCTGTCTAACTGGCGCGGAGGCCACTCATACCATCCAACAGGTCCATGACGGTATTTGTGGTGGACATTTTAGCGGTCTTGCCGTGGCCAAACGATTCCTTCGCCTTGGTTATTATTGGCCTACTCTCAATAACGACTGCTACGAATATGTTAAGTGTTGTGTTATGTGTCAGCAACATGCCAACCTTCAACATACTCCTAGCCCACCCGCTCCAGATCACTCGAGATCTTTGGCCCTTCTCACAATGGGGTTTAGACCTTATTGGTGAGATTCACCCGACCTCTTCACAATGTCACCATTGGATAATCACAGCGACCGAATATTACACAAAATGGGTGGAGGCTATTCCACTCATTTCAATCAAAAAATAAAAAATTGTCGAGTTCATTAACCACCACATTATCTGTCGTTTTGGTGTTCCTCATCGCCTGATAACAGATAATGGAAAATCTTTCAAAAACAAGTGGTTGCAAGACCTTTGCGACAACTTTGGTATCAAACTTAGCTTCTCATCACCCTACTATCCACAAGCTAATGGGCAAGCCGAGTCCTCTAATAAAACACTAACCAAAATCCTCATGAAAGTTGTCAATGAATTCGAAAGAAATTGGCACGATCACATTCCCTTTGCCCTTTGGGCTTATCGTACTAGCATTCGTACCTCTACTAATGCCACACCTTTTTCTTTGGTATACGGTACCGAGGCTTTTTTGCCTCTTGAAATACAAATACCCTCCCTTAGAATATCTCTTCAGGATATTCTCACCAACGATGATTTCCGCCAAGAGTGGTTAGCCCAATTGGAGCTTCTTGACGAACGCCGTCTTACAGCTCTTGATCACCTTCAAATCTATCAAAAACGCATTAAATGTGCTTATGATAAGCGACTTCATGAGTGTACCTTTAAGGTTGGTGATCTTGTCCTCAAAGAGAATCAACATGTAACCAAACTAGAAAAGAGCAAACGTGGACAATTTGCTCCCAATTGGATTGGGCCTTATATAATCACTCACACCTATGGATCTGGTACTTATCGTTTAGCTTTGCTTAATGGTAAACCTGAGCCTGAACCCCTTAATGCCTTGCATCTTCGACCATTCTACTGTTGAAATTAGTGTTATATCACTTCTTATCTACCTGCCGCTCGTCCCTTGAGCTCACTTACCACTACATACACTCTGTTTCCTACACCTCATAATAACAATCAAGCTCACATAGTTTGATTCTCACCTCCCCTTGATGATGCCTTCCCCTTTTTAGTCTAGTCCATGACTTCAAAGTATTAAAATAAGCCGTATTCTTATGGGATTTTCTTGAGTCAAACTTCCTACTAAACTAGATGCTTCTCACCAAAAGAACATCTAGTCATCTAAATTAAATATAGACTGCTCCCTCGAAGGACAGCTATATGCCGAACTATTGCTGCTATTATATATAGACTACTCCCCCGAAGGACAGCTATGCATTAAAATCATATCTGCTACTATAAATAGACTACTCCCTCGAAGGACAGCTATACACAGTCAGCCTTTATCAGAAGCTTCTCACATTGATCAGCTTCGTGAAGACCTCAAGAATAAAACAATCAATATCCCTGGTAGACTTCCCGCATCGATCAGTCTATATTCAAGAAAATAAAAGCCTCATTCAAAAGGAATTTTGAGTCATGGACTTGTCTATTTAGGGTAGGTTCTCTTTTGTCAGAACACTCACTTTGTAATAAGTTCTCTGCACCTCAGCTATACCATCCACCTCACCTCACCATTTGTTTCAACTCAAGGGACGTGACATACACCTGATATATTGTGATCATACAACTCTTTTCACCTATTGACTTCTCGTCTATGCACGGTACCTAGGGCTTCAGGCTCGTTCTACGTTGTGTGGTTTGTTTAGATCTTTTCACCTACAAAGCACTCTTTCCACTTTGCCTCGCATCTAGGATTGTGTGTTGATCTTAATCAGGACATGATTCCCTTCTACTTGGGTAGGCTAACTTTCGCTTCCCTTATACCTTTTACAACATCACCAATTCATTACCAACACCATCAACCTTACCTTTACTAATCTTAATATTTTTACCAACCAACCAATTGCCTAAACCGTACCAAATTTCCTGAATTCACCTCTCCCTGATCCTAAGGGAGAACTACATCGGTCTGAGGCCCCTCCTTGCTTTGTGCAATGGGCTATGTAGGCAGCACTTCGAAGACATGGGGTCTCCCAAGGTTAGCTCGACCATCCCCTACCATAACCTATCCTGTGTGGTGAATATAAATATTTTTGTGTATTTCTATTTAATCACATTCCTCTTTATCCTTTTCAAAACACCGAAAATCAAAACACAAACATTCTTTTTTTTTTTTTTCGTAACTCAAATCAACATACATATTCAGCTTTATTTAGATGTTAAACAAATACATCTTCTCTATCATCGACACGCAAGTCGGCATCCTTATTTATTCTTATACCTTGCTAACATTTACTCAGACCCTCACGCCTCATCCCGAACTAGGTGATGATCGTGATCATCGACCCCTCTCGTCGGGCCTCTCTATCCTCAAAGGTACCACGGCTATTGGTACCACCCACTGATCTGCCAATCTCTCCTGTAACATATGAATACGCCCTCTCGCATGGAGGACTCCAGCCTCTAGTCTCTCCACCCGTGACTCCACAACTAATAACAATCCTCTTGTCTCATTCACCTGCGTTTGGAGCTGTTGAACCAAACGCTACAGACGATCCCTCTATGCTGTAATCACCGCTATGTCAGGGTGCTCACGTACACCTCGCAGTTCTGCTACCCACCATAATCTATAGGCCTCTGTCGTTCCTGCATCCATTACCCTGCGATCGCCTGCTACCTCTTCAGGCCCTTCTGGAGGTGTTGGCCGAGGAGGTGAGAATGCTGCCTCGGCGTCGATCCTCATATATGGTCTATAAGCCAGGGGTATATCCTACACAAATCCAAATTGTCGCCGCACGCGATCTATAGGAATCCTCTCATATTCACCTGGCCTGTGCCCCGCGATCCACCTCATTCGCTCTACACCCCTTAACTCCTCAGCTATGCTCTCTGTTATCATATAGTTCCCGTAAGGCCTCCAACAGATATCCGCAACCGTCACTCTCTCCCATACCTACCTGTAATACTCAATGTCACCCATCACGGCCTGAGATCTTGCCTCTTGTTCTGTCTGGACCCATCGTCTGAATCCCAACCTCTGTACTCCGGTCTCTCCTGCCTGGAGGGATTGGCCTATTGGTCACACACAAATAGTGTGCTCATAGGCCCAACAGTGTAATAAGTATGAACAATCCAGCGTCGTCCTGTGATTTCACCTACAAGCCCATAAACCCCTGTATAGCTCCGCCAAATATGCAGGTGCCCATGCAAACGTAACATTCCTTTCTACCATCTCCCAGATAACACACATCAATGCCTTTAGAAATCTTCCTCCTTCTGCCCTCGGTAATGCATAATACCCTACCGCTATCATTAATATCACTGCTAACCTTGTCTCCTCAGGGTGTGCTGCATACATTGCCCCATACGTAAAGGATAAACCTCACTGTGTCAAATCTCATGCGTATGGACCAAATACTGATGTTATCGCTCCCCGTGCTGCGCTAGGTAGTGCCTGATATACTGGTTCTCCTGTAATAGGGAGTCTCAAAATCCAGAACACATCTTCCAATGTTACTGTCATCTCCCCTGTTGGCAGATAGAAGGTATTTGTCTCGGGATTCCATCTCTTAATCAACGCCTGTAACATACCATGATTACGTGCGATTCGTGAATAATAACGGATTCCAGTTAACCCCAAACGATTTATCAATGTCCATTCCGCTGGTGTTACATCCGCTCGGATCCGTGACAGCAGCGCCGGTACACTATCATTCATCCTTATCCCTGCCTCTGCCTGCATACGTTACAACAACAAACAACCATTCAATCTGTCAGGGTTTTTCAAACATTCTGGAAATTCCTCCAGTAACCGGTATCGGTTATACATAACCGGTACCGGTTCAGTAACCGATACCGGTTACCTCTAACCGCTACCGATCACTGTCAATTACATACATCTTGCCTAAAACAACCACCTATGACAGTAAATTACTCGTTTATTCCTCTCTGTATACACAGACATACCCGAAACCCTTGATTACCTACCACGTAACACTTACCTCACCTATAACCCTTGCTATCATGTTTTCTTCTTCATATCTACCCACTTAATCTCTTATTCATAACACATGCAAAAATTAGATCACAATCAAAACGTTTACCTCTTGGGTTGCAGCGGCTTGAGGTGGCCCTTGTCTTCCCTCTTGTCCCTGCCTGCTGGATGCTTCTCCTCGTTCTGCCATGATCACCACCCTTTTCAAATTCACCTTTCTACTTTATGAATCTCAGATCGCATTCACCTTCCCAGTCTCTTTTCTTATCACCCAAATCTCTCATGCAATTTCCTGTCTCTTTTCTCCTTATCACTCAAATCTCTCATGCAAATACCTGTCTCAGTCGTCAAAAAGCGTCGCGTTCACGTATTTAACCTCTTGCATGGCTCTAAAATTAAAACTTAAGTTGTCACCCTAGCTTTTCTATTTTTAGAAAAGCTCATACGTAAATAACCGGTATCGGTTACTTAACCGATATCGGTCTATCAGCTACCGATATCGGTTCCTTAACCGATATCGGTTACACACCTATCTTTTCTCAACAGCATTCTTTTCTTCATTTCTCACCTAAATTTTTGTCGCGCCCGCCTCTTTTCCTGCATAAACAACACAATTTACCACATTTGTTCATCCACCACACATAGCATTACAATTTCATTAACATCATTTATTTTATACAAATACACAAACCATCAACTACGGATATCAAGAAACTATCAATCTATACATCATTTGGATCCAACTCATCAGTTACATATATCACAATGTCACAAAACCACCAATTCATCACATAACCTGACATTCATATATACGTACAAAAAAACAGAAACATCAGCATCATCCATCTATCAACATGTCAATTAAACTCATCACACATTCTATATATTACCAGCCATTAACCAAATATTTAAACACATTTTGAACACTGCATGTGGATCAAAACATCGTCTCTCTCTCTATATATATATATAAAAGTTTTCAAAAATACAATGTGCCCTACATCGGGGCCTCTGTGATCTCATCATACAACAAAGTCGGCACGCAGGCCGCAATAACTGTCAAAAAATCTCGACTCGGCTCGCAGGCCGGTCCCTCGTATCAAAAATAGCTATATACTTGGCTCGCAGACCGGTATCCACTATACAACCCCTACTCGGCTCGCAGGCCGGTATACAATAAATGAATGAATGAATACATGAATAATACATAGGCACGCAGGCCTCTATCAATACACCTGGTTCGCAGACTGGTGCCCATCTCTAAAATACAACAACCATGTCTGGGATCTCTCAGCTCTCCCCACCGCCCTCGGCACCTCTCCCCGCTGGTCCCTGTGGTGCCTCTCGCCTCCTGCCCGTCACGGACACGCCAGCTATGGCTGCACCTCCCTGAGATCTCTGGCTGCGAGAGGTCTCTGCCTTATACGCTGCATAAGCCTGATACTCGACTCCGGTACCATCAAGAATATCCTAATAATATCGGGCCTCTGCTCTAACCTCCATATAGCGCTCTCGAGCCATTGAAGGAGCTGGCGATGGTCCCCTGGCACCTACAACCAATGCCCCCTGAGCCTGTGCTGGTGCTGCTGGTGGTGCCTGTGGCCGCGGTGGTGCTGGTACCTGTGCTGCTACCTGTACCTGTACCTACACCTGTGGCTGTGGTGCTGGTGGTGGTGCTGCCTGTGCCTGTGCCTGAGCCTGGGCTAGCTGCCCCTGTAAGACACCTATCTGTGCCTGTGCTGCAGCTAGCTGCCCCTGTAAGAGCTACACCTGACCCCTGAGCTGATCTCTCTCTCCTATAACTGTAGCAAAATCTGGCTGTGTAGGCGGTACTATCCTGGCTGCTCTCTGCCCAGCCCACCACACCCTATATGCTCCCGTGCACCCAGCATCATCTACACCCTCACGTGCTGGCCTCTCTGCAACCCAATCTGGATCCAAAGGCTGTGGTGCAGGCAGTGGGGCCTCTACATCCTCCCTCCTGTACTGAGGGAAGGGAGGTGGCTCATCCTGTCGCAGCCCCATCTGCCTGTGTACCCTCTCTAGGGGTAGCCGCTCTTACTCTCCCGGCCTCCGTCCTGCTATCCAGAATGTGTACTGGATTAGGTGCAACTGTAAGCGGGCTCCTCTGCCAGGATGGTGACCTCTGTAAGGTCTCCATACAATGTCTACTGCTGTAAGGCCCTCTAGCAAATGTCTATAGTATGCCACATCCCGACCTGCCATAACTGCTCGTGGCTGGCCCACGACCCCTAACCACCTCTGAAAGCCATATCGGTATATGACCTGTGGCCCTGGCTCCTGGGGTAACCCTACTGGCCTGATGCATACGATGTGCTCGTATGCCCAACAATGCAACAAAAATGTAGAACAAATACCGAATTACCTCCTCCGGTGATAGCCCCATAGCTCCCTGTATAATTGCACCAGATATACTGGTGCCCAGGCGTAACAGGTGTGCTCCTCCACCATCTCCAGCAGCACCCCCATCAATGCTCGTGGGAAGCGACCTCCCTCTGAGTCCGGGAGGGCGAAGCAGGTGATCCCAACCATCATCAACACAGCCAGTCGTGTCTCGTGTCGATGCGCACGGTACATGTCACCGTACCTGATACTCGCGCTATGGTAGGTCAGTAGCATGGCTGCATCCCCAAAAACCTGCAGTATGCTGTCCATGGCAGTCTCTGAATCTACCTGGAAGACTGCCTCTCCCTCGATAGGTAACCGAAGGATGCGATACACATCCTCCAATGTGACGGTCATCTCCCCAGTCGAGAGATGGAACACATTGGTCGCCGAATCCCATCTCTCGATGAGGGCGACCATCAGGCTGTGATCTCTCTCTATCGCTCTGTACCTCTGGACTCCACTGAGTCCCACCTCACACATGATGGCCCAATGAGCCGCAGATACGTGTGGCCTCATCCGAACCAACAGCGGGGGCATCCTATCCCGCATCGTCAACTGCTGACGTGCTTGCAAAACCAACCCACATCCTTAGACCTACTCTTTATTACAACATCTACTTTATCATCTAAACACCCTTTTTTATCCCCCCGACCATGACTCTCTACCACCCCCCTCTAGTAACCTACCACCCTAAAAACCCAAAACCATCCCACCCAAAACCAACAAAAAAACAAAAAACCCCAACACAAAACCAAAACACAAAACCAATGACCCACAACCCAACCCCCAAAAACCCCCTACACCAAACCCTTCTCCAACCTCCAACCTCACACCCACCCACAACCCTACACCAAACCCTTCTCAACCCAAAACCCAACCCTACACCAAACCCTTCTCCCACCTCCACCTCAAACCCAACCCTACACCAAACCCTTCTCCACTCCTAACCCAACCCCCCACACACCCACAACCAACCCAACCCACCCCAAACCCCTACACCAAACCCTTCTCAACCCAAAACCCAACCCTACAACCAAACCAAAACTTCAAGCCACCGACGCCGGCCGATACATGACCGACGCCTCACCAACAAGTCTCCCTTTCCCTACAATTTTGCGACCGATGTTGGTCGCTTAGTGACCGACATCGGTCACTGTCCTCTCCCGGAGCCGAACCCCCACGCGGCCCCCAAAACCCATTTTTTACCTATTTCTACCCATCTACCCACCCAAATACCCTAAAAACTTACCCACCTACCCACCTTAGCCTATCTAGCCTATCTACCCTCTCCCTTTTTCAAATCATTTCCATTTTATCATTATTTCCTAAAAAAGGTTAATTCCTACCCAAACCCCTAATTTAGCATAATACAACCAAATCACCAAATTAAAGAGTTTCGAATCTACCCGAACGATGACACATCGTCGTGGTGGGATGGGTGGTGGCGGTCTAGCTGGTCCAGCCCCTCCAACTCCTCCTGCCTATGCCATGGCTCCAATCCTGATCTGCTGGGTCCCCGGCCAATCAACTGCTGCCTCCTCCTTAATCGGGCCCACTATCAACTCTCTCCGCCAATACAATAGCTCCATCTCACTCAATCAAGCCTCTAATCCCAACTCTCCACGTCAGACAAGTCGATTTGGTTTGCAAATAACAAAAGTGACAATGACAAGCCGTATTTTTCTTTTTATAGGTTTTTTGCCTTTCACCGATATCGGTTTCATTTTGCCCTAAGGAACCGGTATCAGTCCCTTAACCGATATCGGTCATGCAGAATCGACATCGGTTCCCTACCCAACTTTCACCCCATTCTTTTCCCTTATTTACTCCTTGCCTCTTTTTCACCAATATCACCTCTATCCACCTTTGATGCACACCATTTGTTCACTTGTTCAGCCTGACCTAAGGCCTCAACCTACCTTTTCGACCTAACCTAAGGCCTCAACCTACCTATTCGGCCCGACCTAAGGCCTCAACCTACCTATTCGGCCCGACCCAAGGCCTCAACCTACCTATTCGGCCCAACCCAAGGCCTCAACCTACCTATTCGGCCCGACCTAAGGCCTCAACCTACCCATTTGGCCCGACCCAAGGCCTCGCCCTACCCATTTGGCCTAACTTAAGGCCTCAACCTACCCATTCGGCCCGACCCAAGGCCTCGCCCTACCCATTCGTCCCGACCTAAGGCCTCAACCTACCTATTCGGCCCGACTCAAGGCCTCAACCTACCCATTCGGCCCGACCCAAGGCCTCAACCTAACCATTAGGCCCGACCCAAGGCTCAACCTACCTATTCAGCCTGACCTAAGGCCTCAACCTACCTATTTGGCCCGACCTAAGGCCTCAACCTACCTTTTCGGCCTGACCTAAGGCCTCAACCTACCCATTCGGCCCGACCCAAGGCCTCGCCCTAACCATTAGGCCCAACCCAAGGCTCAACCTACCTATTCGGCTTGACCTAAGGCCTCAACCTACCTATTCGGCCCGACCTAAGGCCTCAACCTACCTTTTCGTCCTGACCTAAAGCCTCAACCTACCCATTCGGCCCGACCCAAGGCCTCGCCCTAACCATTAGGCCCGACCCAAGGCCTCAACCTACCCATTAGGCCCGACCCAAGGCCTCAACCTACCCATCTGGCCCGACCCAAGGCCTCGCCTAACCATTTGGCCCGACCCAAGGCCTCAACCTACCTATCCAGCCCCACCCAAGGCCTCGCCCTAACAATTTGACCTGACCCAAGGCCTCACTCTACCCTTATGACCTGACCCAGGGCTACCGCCCAACCACTTGGCCTGACCCAAGGCCGTATCACTTCAATACCATACCCACAATCAACGTTTTATTTTATCCATCCATCATGTACCTTTTGTTCAATCGAGCTCACCTGTTCGTGTTTTAGCATGATTAGGGTCCTTGACTTGATCTATCGACCAACTTTTCCTAGACCTAGACCGTGACGTTTATCTCAACCAAACCAACCATTTGGTACTGCCGAACATGCCTAAACGTTCCTGTACCTCACCTGTTATATACCCTGGAGCTACTTCCTATGCCTTGGATACCAGGATTATATCACCCTTGTTTGGATAAACTATCAACCTTTGCCTACACATTGCTGGTTTTCTTGTCAAATCATGTACCCTCGTCGTACTATTACATTTCAACATGCGTCTGCTTCCTTGGACCTACCCCACCACCTTACCATCCTCTCTACAACATGTACCCTTTATCAACCCTATCCCTGATTTCCCGTTCACTCAATCGGCGATAGATTTGAGGGGGATTACCTATATCTTTAACATGAGAAACCACTTCATATTATTGTCCGCGCAGCTTTACAGAACAAGCTACACGACAATAAGGGGCTAATGTAGACACCAAATTTGTGTCTTACGACCCCTTGTGACCCGCATCTCATCTCGCAATCTAACCTCATCACCTAAACCTTACACAATTATTTATTAATTACCTTATAATTGATAAATCCACATCACCTTACCCGCCACCTCACTTTGCCACCTCATCATGACCTAGCCCTAACCCTAAACTAACCTAATTAAAACCCATGACTTGGTCTAGACTCACATCCATGACTAATGCCTCCTTACTCGCACCCAAAGCCGACCTTCTAGCCACTTGACCAAGCCCGCAACTGATCTCTCGGGAGAAAAGCAGGGAAGGTGGGCTATTTTACTAAAAATAGCCTACTTTTTCCTTACCGATGCCGGTTCCTACTCGACCACCATCGGTTACGTAACCGCCATCGGTTCCCTGTAAATGGGCTCCCCAAACCAAAACAACGGATCGGAATTTCATTTTGGGAGATCGGTCGAATGATTTTGAATCAATAGAGAGCATTGCGAGCGAGGAAGAGAGTCCAGATCTTCACTTGACAGAGCAGAGACGAGTGGAAATACCAGAAGTGTTTACAACCAAGGAGATCAACTTGCATCTTCACCAAAACCAGTAAGTCACATCTTGCATGTCCTCTGTTATAACATTTCTTATGCTTCTTGAATCTCAGTCTTCCTAAATCCGTTTCTGAATCCACTACCCAACGTGCCATTGCATCTAACTGTCATTCTTTTATCCCTCATCATCTCATTTCCTAATATCATCCATAAACCAGCCTTACAAACACCATAGCTACCAAGAAGATCCTAGAACCCACCGGTATGGTTATTAGTAACCGGCATCGGTTATCAGTAACCGGCATCGGTTCCTCTGATCAAAACTAGAAAACCAGCCTTTCCTCTACCCAGTTCAACGAAACAATTTAATTGATATTTTGCAGTCTTTTGTGTTAATTCATATTAGCAGGGGAACTGACCACCTTCGAAAGGAAGTTTTACATTTCCTGGGCCCAAGGCAGTTTCCTCATTTATTGTTTAATCAAAGTCTTGTGGTCTTGTGTTCTTATTTGCAGGTAGTCCTTCCAAGACAAAAAGGAGTTCTCCACAGTCAACCTGATCTTTCTCTACGGTACGCGCACACCATCTCGACATTCAACAAGTATTCCTCCTAACCCTAACCTCATCTGTTTCTAAAAGGAATGAAAGGATAGAAGCAACTCTATTCCCAGGAACGAAACATCCAATGTCGGTTACACTATAGCCGATGTTGGTCAGGTAACCGATGTCAGTGTAAGAAGTCTGGGCTAACAAGATATAAAAAGGCTGCTAATTTGATTTTTAATAATGTTTAGTATACATGTCCAATTATTGATCACAGAAAACAGAGTATGAGAAAGAAAACAGAACTAAGAACAAGCAAGATGCACACACAAATCCAGAGATTAATCCTAGGGTTAATTTTAATTATCGTGGGCTTATGCCTTTAGACGTAGAATAATGTCAGAATCCTAAACAAGAGACTTAGGGGAAATTTCAAGTTGTTTTGGCTTATAAGGTTACCTCAATCGGGCGGAGGAATACCGCGGAAAAAAGGAGGGGATGTTTGAGCTGTTGTGTTAATTGTGAAGTGATTCGGTATGTGTTGTGCAGTGAATGTAAGATTAATTTCCTGTCAATACCGTGGATATCACCCCCATGTGTACGACCTGTTACTTAATCTACGTTCACTAGAATTGAAAAACAACAAGTAGGAATGCAATGCACGTGTTTTAAACCCAAATCGAAAATTATGTTCGATGAAGCAAAAGAGATGACTTTCACTAATGCGAAACTAGGAAAGCAAGACAAATTCTTTACGAAATATATAACAAAAGCAGTAACAGCAAGTATGCTTCCTAAAATGAAAATAAGCAAGAGAAACATAAACCCAAGATGGGTCCCACCGGGCGTGCCAAAATGTTTCACTCGGAATGATTCGTTCCTTTTAGAAACAGATTAGATTAGGGGCTAGAAGGAATACCTGTAGAATTTTGAGATGGTGTGCACGTACCGTAGAGAAAGATCAGGCTGACTGCAAAGAACTCCTTTTTGTCTTGGAAGGACTACCTGCAAATAAGAACACAAGACCACAAGATTTTGATTAGACAATAAATGAGGAAACTGCCTTGGGCCCAGGAAATATAAAACTTCCTTTCGAAGGTGGTCAGTTTCCCTGCTAATATGAATTAGCATAAAAGACTATAAAATATCAATTAAGTTGCTTCGTTGAACTGGGTAGGGGAAAGGCTAGTTTTCTGGTTTTGATCGGAGGAACCGATGCCGGTTACTGATAACCGATGCCGGTTACTGATAACCGATACTGGTGGGTTCTAGGATCTGTAGGTTAGTTGCTTTGTGGGGTAGTTGTGTTGTTTGTAAGGCTGTATATAGGTGGTATTAGGAAATGAGGTGATGAGAGGTAGATGAATGATAGTTAGAGGTAATATGCATGCTGGGTAGTGGATTCAGGGATGGATTTATGAGGACTGTAATTCAAAAGGCATAAGAAATGTTATAACAGAGGACATGCAAGATGTGACTTACTGGTTTTGATGAAGATGCAAGCTGATCTCCTTTGCTGTAAACACTTCTGGTATTTCCACTCGTCTCTTCTCGGTCAAGTGAAGATCTGGACTCTCTTTTTCGCTCCCAATGATCTCTGTTGATTCAAAAATCATTCGACCTGATCCCAAAAATGAAATTCCGATCCTTTGTTTTTGGTTTGGGGAGGCCATTTACAGGGAACCGATGGCGGTTACGTAACCGACGGCGGTCGAGTAGGAACCGACATCGGTAAGGAAAAAGTAGGCTATTTTTAGTAAAACAGCCCACCTTCCCTGCTTTTCTCCCGAGAGATCAGTTGCGGGCTTGGTCAAGTGGCTAGAAGGTCGGTTTTGGGTGCGAGTAAGGAGGCATTAGTTATGGATGTGAGTCTAGACCAAGTCATAGGTCTTAATTAGGTTAGTTTAGGGTTAGGGCTAGGTCATGATGAGGTGGCAAAATGAGGTGGCAAGTAAGGTGATGTGGATTTATCAATTACAAGGTAATTAATAAATAATTGTGTAAGGTTTAGGTGATGAGGTTAAGTTGCGAGATGAGATGTGGGTCACAAGGGGTCGTAAGACACAAATTTTGGTGTCTACACTACACCAGCCTCCTTTCCACCTTCAGTGTGTGAGGCCCCTTTCACTCCTTTACCTTCATTGGATGACTCATACCTATCTGACATCGCTCTTCTATTTGTTGAGCCCCCTCATTGGGACGAGTATCTTCCTGACCTTAGTCATCTTTTCACATAGTCTACTTGTGATGCATTGCAGGTCCCTCATCCATCTACAGGTGTTTCAGAGGAGTTCATCATCTCCATTGTTAGGAGTGCCCCTTTTGGGACTCTTACCACTTCCACTTTTTTGGAGACCTTCATTGATCCACCCTCAGTTGTGGATCCCTTTTCTGTTGTAGAGGATGTTCTGTTCCCTTCACATCACTTGGACATCCTTTCCATAGGTGTTCCTTTTTTTATACTCTGACAGTTCTACGCACATGGCATTACCTTCAGTTCCTTGGCACTCACTCACTAGACCTATGTCACACTTCAGTGCACCAGACTCAAAGTTCTATGTGTTGCTACCTTCGGTTTCCTTCACGGAGTGGGTGGACTTCCAGCACGTCATTTATGTCCTTCCTAAGGGCAGGCACATAGTTCGGTCTGGGTGGCTCTTCTTCAGTCCAGAGGTAGAGGATCTCATCATCGACATTCTTCTAGGAGACCTCCTAGAGTTGCAGAGTTCAGATCCGTCCATGGCATCTTCTGCATTCCTCTCATCTCCCTCTTCTTCTCTCTTCTTCTTCTTTATCATAGATTACCTCTTTGTACATGGGTACCTTTTCAGGCTCACCTATGGCTGGGACCCATATTTGGCATCTTTCTTAGATTAGAGAGTGTGTTGTTCTCTTGTGGTGGATTTTTTTCCCACCTGGGTTTTCCTTCACTGCTTGGGATATTTTTTCTTGTACATGGGTACCCTCATCAGGCTTTGTGCCGGGAACCATTTCTCATTTCTAACTTGCCGCCTCATCCTAAGTTATGATGAAGGGGGGGGTGTTGGTGTGTGTTATTTTCCACATCATCAGGTGAGTCATCTCAGTTAGGTGAGATCGTAGGTCCATGTGTCCTTTAGGGGTCATTATGAGATTCCCTTACATGTCAGTGCATCAGCGCATCAGCACATCAGTGAGTCAGTGCGTCATATACGTCATTGGGAGTTACACATCTATTCTGGGAATGTAACTCCCCCTCTCTACTCAAGTTGTCATGATTGCAGCACTGGGGGGTTACTTAGCTCCTCCTATATGTACACGTATTTTGATCTATGAGAGAGAGGAGATTTTTATTGCTTAACCAGGTTCTGCCTATGTTTAAAATCTTTGCATGCACATTCGGTTGATGCTTGCTCCTCCCGAGATCTCTTCATGCTACCGTTCGCATGTCTGTTGATGTGCACGTCATCCCTCATGATCCTCGCTTGCAGTTTTTAAACCCTCTTTCAAAGACAACTTAAAATAATCCTTATACTATGTTGATACGAATGTGCGATGATTTCCATATAAGTTTTGAGTGGCTTATGTGCTCTTACGAAACTAGGCTTGCTAGCACAATGCAAAAAATTACAAGCATCGTAGTGCCAAGAACTGATTGCATTGTTTATTCACCATTTCTTCTTTTAGTTGTATTTGAGATGGAGTGAATTAATTTCATTCTTCAATGAATGACACTAAGAAAAATGCACAGTATCACTTTACCTATAAACAATTCTAACCAAATATATATAATGTATATCGGATTATAAAGAGTGGTGAATGGGGATTGGGAGGGATTTGGAACCCTTGCAGTTGCACAAGGCTATTATAGGTTATCAAGATGGATTATGGAAAATTAATAAATGATGGATTACTTAGTGTTGATCTAAGTAATCATGTTAATCATTATATCATAAAATGAATCAAGGGATTTTTTACTCTTAATTAGTATGTCGGATTTATCTGCTTCATGATGAAGATCAATGATGACATAAAAATATAATTAATGGTTTAGAAATTTTTTCCTTAATTTTTTAAAGCATAACAGATGTGTTACATTTTGGTATCATAGTTGAAGGTTGCAACTCTTGGAATTAATAGGACCTTACGCTAACTGAACATATACTTATTAAGTGAATAAAATGGATATGTGAAGGATGAAATGTGGAAAATGAACCGAACTAGATTATACTGTAGGTTTGGTGGTTAGTAATTTGAGCAGTTGGTAATGAGTATAAATTATTAGTTAAGGAAAAACAACTTGATCATGATTGGTAGCAATTAGCAAGGAAAACACTAACTACTGAACTATCTTTTGATATTAGGTTTTCAATATGAAAATCCAATCTGAAATTGAACCCAAACATGGTAGATGAAGAAAATATGTGTGGAATATCTATTATGGAAGAAATGTTTGAAAAAAAACAAAATGCTAGAACTAAATCTACAAGAAATTCCAACTCATAAGGAGAAAAAGGGAAAATAAGAGTGTCATCTCTTTATCACCTGTAACTTTTAGGGAAAAGAGGTGGAAATTTTAAGGTAGAAAAATGTGGGATACTAGGATGAATTAAATAGTAAAAAAAACTGAAAGTTCCAGCAAGATAGAGCAGGACAATGTTGCAGTGGCTAACAACCAAGAAAAGGAACAAATTATTCCTAACACGATATCAGGTAAGTTAATTAGGACTTCATGTTTTTGTTTCAGTATAGGATTAGCATAACTAATTTCCTTGTATCTAGTGATTAGATGGAAACTTAATAAGAAATATGGTCTTTATCATATGAAAATAAATTTTTATAAACTGTAGACCTATGTATATTAATGCAACACTTACCTTGTTTAACTTCATCATGGAAATTGGATTTATAAGTAAGTTCATTTAGGGACTTATGACCAATTGATTAATATTGAATATCTCAAAGTAAGTGAATGGTTCATTGGTATGAAAGACAAACAAATACCTGGAAGATATGTAGAAAAAAATAATCTTAAATGGCAAAGAAAGGAATAATTTAAACAATTAAGGTTATCATTGGAAATGAATAAAGGATGAAGATATCTGAAAGATGAAAACCATATAATTATTTTGATAAAACCAATTGGGAATGCAAATTTGATGAGTACATTTCAAATAATAAATGAATAATTTCACAAGGAAAGGTCTTAAAAGACAAGTGTTCTAATGAAACAAAACAGCTTGGGAAGAATTGGAGGAATTAAAAACAAAAATTTCCTTGTTTTTTTCAGCATTATGTAACTTGTTTTTACTATTTGTTATATATATATATATATAAAATAATATTGCATATTATGTTTGTCTATAATGAAAAAATTATGTCCTATTGAAAACTGTGTGATAGTTTTTTCTAGTTAAAAGGATGCTATAGCCAATAAATTTTAATACAAATAGACAATAATCTAGAAAAATTGCAAGTTTTTGGATGAAAATGTTGTTTATTATCCTTGTTGTACAATATTGATTTACGTTTGATTATTCTGATTGATATTAATGATTTAGATCATCAGGAAAATGATTCATTATGGGGGAAGTATCTAACATCCCTCATTTCCATTTTGTTTCGTCATAAGGTTAAGTTTTTGTATGTATAGTGGTTTATAAAGGCAGGGGGATAAGTATTGTTGCATAGTTGAGTATGCAGCTATACATGCATATGTATATCCTGAAAAGGATATACACACTTAGCGTAGTTACATTCCCAACAATGTGACATCGCTTGTTGTCAAGAATTTGTAGACTAATTTAAATTTATAACTTATTCTTTTTGTACTTAATTATATAGGTTTACTTTACTTTGTTGTGTGTAAATATTCATAATATCGGCGACCTATCTAGTTGTTAAACCTGTTTATGATATTTTCTTATCTTATAAATGAAGTTAATGGTTTGTTGATGATTAGTAAATCTCTACTTGAAGTAAATGGCATTATTTTTCATTAAGAGGTGACTATTGTGGTGATATAGGTCTACGACCTCATGGAAAATAATTATATATTGATGTTTAATCAATCCATTAACCAAATAATTAGGTGAAAATAATAAGGCGTTTGATCTCCTTATATAAAAGTCTTTATTACATAAGCATAATGACTTGAATGCATATATATTTAAATGTTTTAATTGGGGTCAATTACCATAGAGTATGATTTGTCTTCAGCTCCTTCTTGTACGTGATGATTTTGGTGCACTGATGTTCGGTTTCCTTCTTGTACATGTTATTTATATTCTAGTTCACCTTGTTGAATGGAAAGTATAATTTGTAAATAAGATGAATCTATACATAGTTCGAATGTATTATTTTCTATTTGAAAACAATGATGAATTTTGAACATTACTCAATTTTCTCAACATGATGACGCTAATTGATCGTAGAACGATAAGATGGTCTTCAATTAGAACAAGTAAATTATGGTCGTCAAGGTAAGATTTTAAGTTAGTTTCATAATACTTGTAACTGTAAGGAGGAATAAGTAATTTATTGCAGTGAAATGTTAGTACATTTTATTTGATTTTTGTTATGTAATTAACTTTTTTATGACATGATTGTAGCTCATATGATGTTCTATTGATGATTGACTTATTGATCGCAATATGCGATGGATCGAAACTTGTTTTTTTTAATAAATTTTCCTTCGACTGATAGATACTTCTTTAGCATTGGATAATACAAGTGTTGGCCTAAGACGAAAAGAAAAAGTAAAATTTTATATAATTTTTTTAGTTGATATAATCCATTAACATGAAAATAGTGACTATAATATTAACGGTTAATAAGCCACCTTAAGTGGCATTAAATCATTATAAGTTGCATAGGATTAAATTGTTGAAAGGTAATAGCTTCTATTTGATTGTTGTTGTTAGAGTACTTGATCGTAATCCTTGGTCTAAATTATGGTTTGTAACCATATGGTTTTTGACCATATTCAAATGAAAAATAGATTGTTTAAATGTTTGATCAGTTGACAATCCATGCAAGTTAATAAGGTTTGTGTTTTATTGATCTTTGACCATTCCTGAAATAACTCCTAACTAATTTTGGAGGGAACTAGTACACTACCAGTGGCATGTTGAAGAATTGGGCCACTCCATAGCACCTGCAGGAGTTATTGAAGATTTACTATCTTAAAAAACATAAAGTTTCCTCTAGAAGATACCTTGGCATGCACCTGTCAAAGTCATTTTAGTTGTTTTGTCATTATTTTCAGCTTTCCTTCTGGCTCAAGATGTTGCATGCAGTTTTATATGGTATTTCTATTGATTTGAGGAATCCATAATGGGAAACCCTGCATTATTTAAATATTATTTTCATTGATTATGGGGTCCCTGTTCCTTCTAATTTGGGTCATTTTTCTTGGGGTTATCTAGAGAAGTGTTTTGGGAGATCTTTGGCTTGACCAATTTGGAGTTTTTAAAAATAAAGTGCGAATAAGTTACAAAGATGATTAATAATCTCAGGCATGGATATACCTCTCTTGTTTGGTTATTTAATTTCAAAAGAATAGAATATTATCTTGGTGATGGTTGAATGATTGCATAATTAGCTAAGTGTATATGACCTTAAAATAATAGAAATTTTGATATGGATTTTCTTACCTTTTTGGTTGCTTGATTATACACTAGAAAATTTGTTTATTGTGAGTCTCTCTTATGCAAATTGTTGGGCTATGTTTATTTGGTTTTAAATAGGGTTTATGGGAAATGATTTGTTCTGGGTACTATATACCACACTTACTTGATTCGTGGTCGAGACTAGTTATTATGAATTAATTATTTCCATCTTGAGGCTCATATAAGATCTATGAATAAAGATATGGTTACCATGTTAAAAATGGAATATGGGCATTGTTGTTTGTGGGTTGAATCGACCAGTGAATGGAATTTTTACTAGGTATAGACTCTAGCTTGTACAAAATCTATGTGAAGTGAAAAAACATGTTGACAGTATTGTATTCTTGTGATTCATGTTTTTCCTCTACATGTTTGAGTATTCCTTTTATTTTATTTTTTGGATCTGTTATGGATGTATTCAAAAGGAAGGTATGTTCCTTACCTTATCAATCCTGAATCGACCTTATAATGTTTTATCTATTTGAGTAGATCCATTATTGTGAACCATGGGTTCATTAGCTTATTCATGACATATTTGCAATAGGAAAATCTTCTTGAAGTGTTCGAAATAAAGTTTTAGATGCATATTATAGTTGTGTTTGAGTCGGCTTAGTAAAACACTATCAAATTTATAATCTGGTTAAGCATGTTCTTGTGTGCAAAGTCTTGGTTGTCTATAAAAGCAGATGGTGATTTAATCTTTAAGTAAAATTCATACTGGAATAAAATGGTTTCATGAAATATAGGTGAAATGATAGTTTTTTGATCAAGTATCACATCACCTAATATGAATATCGTGTTACATGAATATTTATTTAAGATGTCAATGGTATTTGGTGAGTATTCTGTTGGGTGCATACTTAGATGAAAGTTGTGTCTCACCTTTTGTTGGAATTTTGATTTTGCTCGTGCCTCATGATATGATTGAGAAAGTATAATTAATTATTTTTTTATATCATCTATGACAAAAATATAATTTCAAATAAAGTGGAAGGAAATTAAGCTAACATATTATTCTTGTAATTTTTAACTGGATACATTTCAATAAATTGATTGAAGAATATCTTTCTTATCTCTTCAATATTTTATAACTGCCATACCCAGTAATTTTTGATTAAGTTATAAAGAGTGTGATTATTTTAATTAACCGTTTCTTGTAAATTGGAAATATTGGTTGATTATACTTGAATTATACATAAAGCTAAATCATTAGAAAATTATAAGTTGTTAAATAAATGTAAATAGTTGCTAATAGAAACTCGATTATTTTCTTTGATCTCTTCATTATAGTAGACATTCTTAGTCTGATTGATATTAAGGCTATTATCATTAAATCAAACATAGATGTTTAACTATTTCATAATAAAACATCTAAGAAGAGAGATGTATATTACTCCATGCCAGTTCTATTGAGTTGACCATGTATATGTTATTATTTTTCATCTTACAGGTTTGAGAAGTATTATGAAATGATTAAGGAATTGAATTATGAAATATATGATTTTTATTTAATTGGTTCATATGTATGTAGTAAATGTATTAGTAAATGATTTTAATGTGAAAATATTTCTTGCAATTGTGTAAGGAAAATGTGAAGAATTAACACGAAGAGAAACAATACAACCAAAACATTGCCGATATGTAAAGTATCAATGCATATAACAAAGAATAACAATTTTTGTTTCTACTGCAACCATGAAAGTTTAATTCAAATGACTTAACACTATCATACAATAAGATCAAAATTTTAACCATGATAATCAAATATATAGTTGTAAAACTGAAAACCTATTCCATTATCCACTTACCCAATTACGGATTCCATTTTAGTGATTAATATTTAACCCAGAACCCAAAAATGTATTCTATCAGAAGAAGAGTTATTTTCATGAACTAATCAGATAGAACAATTTTTTGCAAGGTTTTAGTGCTATCATGTCTGGTAAAGCTTCCTGGAGTTCTCTATCAATTCCATGACAAATTCTATAGTTGAAGCGGTTTACCAATAGTCTCTCCATGAATCAGAGTAGAGATTACAACAAAAAAATGACAACCATATCAATACTCAAAACATCCTTTTCAGAGTGAGTGAGAGAGAGAGAGAGAGAGAGAGAGAGAGAGAAGCAAAATGATCAATGAAACCCAAAAAAACTATACATCCTTCGCCAAACCCGACATATTTTTCCTTGGCGGTTTGGATCATTTTTCAAAATCATTAATGCCTACCAAGATAGTCCCATTTCTCCAGTAACCAACGACCTCTGCTACCTCCATTTCGGTTGACTCTCAACTTCCTAGTCAATTGGCCGATCAAATTTAGCACCAAAAGAATTAGAAACCTTCCAATTCGAATTGGCTTACCACTAAAGGTGTTGGTGGTCTACCATTAATGGAAATAAATTCCATTATAGTACATGCAAGTGTGGCAGAAACCACTGACCAACTCTTAACCATCCATTATCCTTCCACATGCCCACCTGAGTTACCATCAAGTTAGCGTATATATCCACCTTTAGCATCATAGGTTAGGAATTAGGTTAGACTTAGTGACATAGAAATTAGGCATAGATTAATTTAGCTTAGGTTCCCATGCCACCAATAAGATCCACATGCCGCAAGTAGTTGGCTAGGTCATTAGGATATTTATATATATATATATAACATTACCAGAACAATAGTAACAGTCAATGCATAATAACAGTCATATCCAAACCTTACTAGCGAGGTGGCATTCCCAAATGGGGTAATACTATTTGAGCAAACTCTTGGAACTTCCCAGTCCTTATCTCGGGATTGCACCATAGGTAACTGGAAAAAATCACCTGGATTAATTAGAACAACAAGGATAATAAAAAACAATGAACTACAATTTTTAGAGGAAATGCCTTGCATCGATAAAACTAATCTAAGGTATTTTCTTAATCGATTCTTAATAACTATAGAAAAAATTTATTAATGTCTTAGGACAATTTTCCATTTTTACCAGCTTACCCAATTTTTCCAAGAATAGAAATTGTATTGTCCACAAGTTACAAACATCTATTTTATTTCATGAATCGATTAGATAACATCATAATTCAAGAGGACTTGCAAATAATGGATGATTGATCAAGAAAATCTCAACTGAGATAAATATAAATATAACAACATAACTCATTCAATTCTGTAGAGCTACAACTCAAGAAAAATCACATTTCCACATTTTAATCCATTATCAACAGATCCAATCCAGGTGAAAGGATGGTGGAGGTGTTACATTCTTCCCCCATAAAGTATCATCATCCTGATGATTTCCTAATTTCCAAACAATTTATCCAGTAAATGGTTCAATATCAATTATACAACCACATGATTTTTTTATAGCAAATAGAATTTAATCCACAAATTTAGTTTTTCCTTTGGTATAACAACATCATTGGTTGTATTAATACTCAAAATAAGTATTTTTCTCAAAACATCAACCCATAATCAATTATATATCAAAATGATTAAAGTTTTTACATGAGAAATGAAATCTTTCTGCTAAGGCAAGTGAGAAAAAGGAACTTGTATGTCCTTGATTTTTTTCCAGGTTGCACTTTCTTTGTTAAATTGATCCCATTGGACCTTACATTGTCCAATTTCACGATTACACAAGTGCAACTTGCAAGTTTCCAGCACTCTAATTGGTTCCATTATGATTACCCCTTGGTCTTCAACCCACAAGGAATTCCAGTTTAAAACATGTGATAAATATGGAACATATTTCTTACGTAAAGAAATATGACAAACATCATGCATCTATGTCAATGAGGGAGAAAATACAAGACGGTAGGTCAGAAGGTTGATTATTTTAGCAATCTTGAAGGGGCCTACATAGAGAGGTGACAACTTGGTGGACTTTCTAAGGGTAATCCAACTCTTTTTAGGCTTGACCCTTAGAAAAATTTATCACCAAGTTCAAATTTTATTTCGACCCTTTTCAGGTCCACATAACTTTTTTGCCTATCAGCAGCCTCTTTCAATCTTTCCCAGATTAACTTAACCTGGTGTTCCATTTTAGAAAGCATTTTAGGCCCAATCACTTCATATCTTCAATTTTATCCCAACTGACCAAGGTCCTATAGATCCACCCATACAAGGCCTCGAAAGGTGTCAATCTTAGAGAAGAATGGTAGGTATTATTATATACAAACTCAACCAAAAAATGATATTCTTCCCATTTGTATTGATGATCCATGTTGTACATTCTGAGCATATCTTCAAGAACCTGATTCACTCTTTCAGTTTGTCCATCTGTTCTAGATGATAAGAAGACATAATATTTTCTTTGTCCCTAAAGCTGCATTAAGAGTTTTCGAAAATCATGAAATCATTTGTGGGTCCCTATCAGAGATTATCAACTCAGGAATTCCATGCAATGTAAAAATTTCTTAAACAAACCTTTTTGAAATAACATGAGAGTTATCCTTTAGATTCCCAACAATGAAATGTGTTACTTTAGCTAGTTTATTAACCACAACCAAAATAACATCATGCTTATCTCTTACCATAGGCAGACCCTAAACAAATTCCATGCTTATAATCTGCCATTTACATTGTGGTTTGCTCTGAAGGTAGAACACACTAGTTGGGAGTATATGCTTAGCTTTCACATGCTAGTATTCTAAGTAGTGAGAGACATAATTCAAGATGACTCTGTTCATCCCTTTTTAGTATTTTTTTAACATTAGTAAGCATCTTTGTCACTCTAGGATGTCCAGAGTAATGTGCATGAAATTCATTCATCACCTTCTCCCTTAACTCATTTCACGATGGCATGTACACTTTATCCTCATACCTAAAATTCCTTCAACATTTAAAATGCAGTCTCAAATTTTTCACTACATAAGAACTTTTTATCTTTCTTTTGTAATGAAGCTATTGGGGCAATAACCCTTGATAAATATTTTACAATTTTTTCTGTAGTAACTGTTATCACCGAATCACAGCACCCCTGGATGTTGATCCGATTTCTAGTTTGATCACTCTAAGCATCCAGTGTGATTGGATAACATGGGTACTATCTCCAAGTTGTGGGACTTGCTACTTGAGATAGACCTCCAGAGAAAGCTGGTTCTTGCTCCTAAACTACCTGCCACAATCTACTCTAATGCAGGAGAAACTAGCTATTCTAACCTAAAATTCCAAGGGACCAGAGAGAGAGAATGCATAAAATGAAAGCCTACACTAAAGCGGTGATACACCAGAAAAGGAGGGTGGGAGAGTAATCTCCAAATGTGTGAAATACAGAGGCAAAATGCACACTAGGAGAGGTGATGACAGTTCACCATAATCCAGCAAAATGCATTCACAGCAATATTCCAAGCACACACAATGATAATGGATTCTTACAAGAACATAATAAATAGACACAATATACTTGCAGAAAGATTAAAGGGGCAAGAAGAATGCAAGAAAAACACAGCAGGGGAAGATACATCCACAAACTTGTATTTTATTGCTTTCTGGTATGCACAATTCAGTCTATTACAAGATAAGGGCCTGGATCACCATGCAAGGAGTCCACTACAAGGGCCTGCAACACACTGGCTTCACAAAGCAATTTTGGCAGAGCTTTGCTACCCAAAAACTCTCTCCCCTTTACAATAAGCCCAACACTCCAATTTATAGAAAAAATGAGAAGGAGAAGAGAAGAGAAAGTGGAAATCCCGAAATCTGTCCTTCAACCACCTGTAAGAGGCATTAAATTGAGTGGAATGGGTATACATTACTTGCAAAAGGCTCCCCATACTGTCCCATGTGCCGCAGCAGAGAAAGAATGATGACCATGCCTCTTAAATGCACTCCCAGCTACCAAATAAAACACTGTTCTGAACCCGGCCACGTTTTCTTAAAAATATCAATCAGTTTCTAATCAAATCCGGAATTTCTTGATTTCTGTGCATTGGGCTCGGAACCACGGTTCCAACGGTACTAATTTTGTGCGATTTCATTGAGAAATGCAAAAGTTATGGCCTTCTGAGTGCAGGCAGCTATTTTGGGCCTGGCAGGCGTTTTCTGTCATTTGACGGGAAAGAGCATCTACTGACTGGAGCCGAACACATTTCCTTTTGACTGGAGCCGAAAGAGCATCTATCTGTCATTTGTCGTGCTCGTTCCAGAAAGTCCAATTTTATCAAAATCGGAGCTCGGAGTCAAAAGTTATGGCCGTTTGAAGTTCCACGGGTCAAATGTTGACTTTTCTCCTCTGCCTTCGGCCATTTCGGCTTTTCGCGTCCCACGCATCCCTTTGTCCCATTTGGTTTTGGTGCTGAAATTTCCCATTTCGGCCGATCCAGCCGGTTCGCGTACTTTTGGCCCGCGCGTCCCATTTGCTTTTGGACTGTCCGGGACAAATTCACCCGGTTCGGCCGGTTCGCGCCTTTTTGTCCCAACTGTCCCAAAGGCGAACCTCTCAGCAGTTAGTCGATTTTTTCTCTGTCGAACCGGAATTTCGTGCCCGCCGCGTACTTTTGTCCCATTTTTCCTTGTTGCGTTTCAGACTGTTTGTGCTGATTTCGCCCGGTTCGGCCGGTTCGCGCTTTTCTGTCCCAAACGTCCCAGTGGCGACCTTGAGCGGGACTTAGCCAATTTTCACGATTTTTTCTGGATCAACCTATTTGCCTTCTACAACCCTTTTTTTTGCATTTTCTCAGAACTTACTCTCTTCCTCTTGGACAGGGGAGTTTAGACAAATATGAGGGGACCCTAGAAACATGACTTTTCGCCCTGAATCAATATAATTGCTTGCATGTTATCAAAATTACCTTGGGGGTGAATTTTGGATAACAGTAACCAGCAAGTCCCATGAAGCTCCTAACTTCATACACATTCCTAGTTGTCGGCCAGTCTACTATGGCTGACATCTTCGAGGGATCAACTGATATTCCATATTTATTTATTATATGTCCCAATTATTGTACCTAAGTTTCGTAAAAAAAACACTTGTATAGTTTTCCATAAAATTTTATCTTTGTTAGCACCTGAAGTACAATCCGTAAGTGCTCATTATGCTCATGTAAGATTCATGAATAGATGATAATATCATCCAAGAATACAAGAAAAAAAATTTCCAAGTATTCTTGAAATATGTTATTCATCAAACTCATGAAGGATGAAGGGACATTGGTTAACCCAAAAGGTAAAACCATGAACTCATAATGTCCATATCTCATTCTAAATGCAGTTTTATGAATTTTTTCTTCCTTTATCCTCAACTAACGATACCCAGAACATACATCTATTTTAGAGTATACGGATGCTCCAAGCATTTTGATCAAAAAGGTCATCTATCCTTTGAAGAGGATATCTAGTTTTATGAATTTCTTCTTCCTTTATCCTCAACTAACGATACCCAGAACATACATCTATTTTAGAGTATACGGATGCTCCAAGCATTTTGATCAAAAAGGTCATCTATCCTTTGAAGAGGATATCTATTCTTAATAGTTTCCTTGTTCAACATTCTGTAGTCAATGCAAAGTCTTAAGTTTCCATCATTCTTTTTAAGAAAGATTATTGGTTCTCCCTAAGGAGATACACTCGGCCTTATTAACCCTTTAGATAATTATTCATGCAATTGTTCCTTAAGCTCTACCAATCCAGTGGTATTCAATTGATAGGGTGCCTTAGAAATAGGTTTAGTTCCTAGTTTGATTTCAATAGTGAAGTCAAACTCTCTTTTCAGTAGAAGACTTAGTAACTCTTACAGAAACATATCATTGTAATATCATAATAGTAGGTAATTTTCTAAAAATTTACCCCCTTCTTTAGTAAAATCTGAATTTTTATTGCATAAAGTGTGAAGCCTTTATTTTCGGGATTTTTCAGCTACATAACAAATATTTCTCTAACTTTTATGCTTCTTTTTTTTCCTTGGATGTCTGTCGATTTATGCAAGTCATCCAAACACCTTATACATTTCCAAAAAAATTCCATAAGTGATTTATGATCAGCCAACCATTTCACTCCAATGATAATTTCATATGACCCTAGAGGTGTAACATAAAGGTCTACCTCAGTAGTGAAGCTCGGTAATTCTATGGCTGCACAAAGAAGGCACTTACTAACTGTGTGGACAACATTATTGCCATACTTGACAATGCATGGTTTTTCCATAAAACTAGATTTATGTTTTATTTTAGTTGAAAACTTACTAGAAATAAAACATTCAGAAGCACCATATCAAAAAGTATAGTTACAAGCAGGCCATACAACTTACCTGGAACTTCTATCGGTGTAGCATACTTTTCAACTTGCTTTTTAGCTACCGCAACATGTATCTTATGCTGCTAATTGTTATCATTTTTCTTTAAATGAAAATGACTTGAACAGTGGATTCCTCCAAAATTAAAACAACCTCCAGTGGGTCTCTTCTTAGGCTCATATTTACTTTCAGCCTTAAAAGTATTGTTTAGACCATGATTTCCCTTCTGGCCGTTATTTTTATTATTCATTGTAGCCTTGCCTACTGTTAGTTTCTTTTCATTTGCATCCCAAGGATTTCCTTTGTTTCCAAACTTCTTCCATGTACCCTTCTTGGGTGGAAAAGATGAAGAATCATTCCCATTTTTCTTACGTTTCTCCTCCTTATGTGCAGAAATTGCCTTTTATTTCTTCTCCTACCGAATGGATTTTTCTACCACTTCTTCCATGTTGGTGGGACAATGCACATCAACCTCACCACCTATGATAGGATAAACCCCATGATGAACTTCCTTATTTGGAATTTTTCATCTGTTTGATATTGCGGCACATATTTGAGAAACCTAGTAAAATTCTCCCAATATTTCATTACCAATAGTTTTCCTTGAGTCAAAGTTTGGAACTCGATCATTTTCTGATCATAGTAGAGTTGGGGCAGCTAGAGCTTCCTAAAATGACCCTTGAACTGGTCCCATTTGATGTTTTTTCATCAACATTAAGCTCAACCGTGTGTTTGTCCCACCATGAAGATGCTCCATAGGAGAGCTGATAAGCTCCCCAAACAACCTTGGTTTCCTCAGAGAAATTTATCATCGCGAAATAATTCTCCATTTCCCTGAGTTAATTCTTATCCTCATCTTCCTTGGTGGTTCCATCAAACTTTAGTGGAATTATCCACTTTATATCACTGGTCAACTCAACTGTCAATCTTGCCCTCTTGTTCTTGGGATAATTGGGTGCATTTCTGTTGTCATTTTTTCCAGCTTTAATTACATCACTCTCATTCACAGCATTGAGATACTCAACTTCATCATTTCTCTCATCTTGTGGCTTTCCCTGAGACTTCTCACTATCAGTCTTAGTGTTATTTCTAGCCACTTGTTATTCAAGAACAACAATCCTATTCCTTGTGTCCAGTAGGGAAGAAAGGATTTCATCCAGCTTTTAAGTTTTCACTACTTCACCTCATGGAGGTAGGTTATTTGCAGCATGTCCCCTTGTTCTTACCATTTTTGTAATAAAGAAATTTAGTTTTATTAGAAGTGGGCTCAAATAGGCCCCAAGAGTGCAACCTTCAGCTTTGATATCAAGATGTAACATCCCTATTTCATTATTACAAAATCAGGGGAATTTTTTTTATTCATTGTTCTAAATTTAGGATTTAGAACCACGATAAATCTGCTAATTAATCCTACAACAGTAACAATATGCAGTTTTCATGAATCGGTGTAAGATGATCTCTCATATTTCATATTCAATGATTACTCGGTATAGAAATGATCTCTAATATTTCTATTTATTGTAATAATAGTATATAAGTGGTTCCCTAATTCATTTAAGGGTTCATCAAGTGTAGCTTACTAAGGGCTTATCTAGGTACTTGTTACGATTACCCATCATATATCCCACACCTTAGTCTCATGAATTTAAGACAACACAACCAACAACTTGTGATACTTTGGCAAAAGTTGTAGACATGTTTGTCAAGCCTATATTCTGAGACAACATACTCATCTTGAAGGAATATATCTTTCACCTCACTTGAACTGTTATCCTCGTTATAATTTCTTGACTCCTATCAATTGTTCTCATTTTCATGTTAGATGCTAGGAAGAGATAACCCACATGGGCTAATGTAGATGATCCACATACAATGATTAAGGTTCATCAAGTATATTCGAATCAACCCCTGTTATTTCGATTACACTTCATCACATGTAGTCTACACAAGTAGACATCGACCATAGACCATGCACTTATCACTGCATAGTATTTAACAATAAATTGAGATCCCATTCTGATACGATCTTGATTAGTGGAGATGAACATGTTATTTCTACATATAGACCACTCCATAGTAACCAACCAATGAGCTTGGATTGGTACTATACATTAGTGGTTATGTTGCAATATCCCATTAAGTTCCAAATCTAAACCTCCTTCCATAATGAGTTCATTAATTCTATTAATTCACATCTTGTTAATCCAACCCCAATTATTTTTAGCCTTTAGGTGTCATTCCTAAAGATTGAATCAGGTTTTATTAACATCCTTTTAAGGAACTTCATGTTTCAACTTAAGTCAACTAGAAGGATCTGCAGGTCCATTCCTACTCATTACTTCATCTCTTTAAGTATGAAACCTTCATTAATTGATCTCATGTCTTAGAAACATCAGATAAGTATATTATAGGGAAGCAACCTAATACATTCATTTATACTTTTAGGATCCTTCCGTAGTTTATTTTAATGACTCCATATGGGTTTTATGCATTCAACTTGCAATGGTTTAATGACATACATTTACTTTCCTTTAAGTCATTCAATTAATCAAGTTGCAATTACTTAGTTAATCTTAATCACTTAAGTGTAACTCATCTATGAGGGAAGGATGTTTTACATCCAACTCATAGTCTATTAGAAGGGTTCATACTGTCACATATTAATGAACAATCCCTTATATTAAGTTTCCATAACAAAATTACATTATGCATGCAAGTCAAATAGGGATCTTATAAATGACTTTATTATTGCAACAAGAAGAACTTGTTTCTCAATGCTTATGAGGTTAGGTTCAATTATACAACTAACCCCCAATTATCGTCTTAATCCTCTTAAGTACAAATCCATTTTCATTAAGGTACTTATTCATTTATTAGGGAAGAAATAATTGCATTATAGTGTAATCACCTAGATTCCCTTACTATTAACCATGCAACCCTTTTTATTTTATATCTTTTCCCTTAGTTATTATCACAAGTATTGTTCATAATGATATAATAATTACGAATAGTCCTTCCTAACTTAATTTCCGTATCATACAACTTGTATAGATATAATTTTCTCATTGTTATCTTATTCTAATAAAATAATTAATTAAAAGTTATAACCAATAACTATTTGAGGAGTGAGACATTATAATTATACCTTTCATTTTGGTCGTAAAGAGGGATATGATTCCTACTATTCCATTTTACTCATGTTAATGGATTAATAATAATATTATTTTATTAATAACAATAATATGGATTGGTTATATTTTATATAAATTTCCCAAGACTTATCAAACAATGTGAAGGAGGGAAGCAATATATATCAATGATTCTCTACAAACTCCAACCCAAGTGAGAAAAATCCTTTTTAAATTGAAAACATTATACCCACAAAATCAATCCAATCAACAGAACATGATTTAAGAAAGTAATTTAATCATTTGTAATTTAAGATGTCAAATCAAATAGACAAGAATATTTCAACTTCCATCAAAAATTTAAATTACCGGTCTCAGGCCTTAAACACTTATTCTTAAAAATAGTTAGAAAATTAAACATGATCTATTTGTCAACTATATTTCTTCAATCAATAGAATAAATGCATCTTTCCATAAGTCTTCCTCTTTTCCTTTTTCACGAAAATTATCTGCAAGAGTGTTAGTATTGGTTAGTTGATTTGAACTGAGCATGATTGAGGCTAAATCCTTGGAATCATATGCTCTTACTAACAACTTCAAGAAGGAACACTACTTGTTAATAGAAAACAGTCAAGGGTCCATAAAAATATTTTCCTATTTTAACACTTTTGAAGTACCCTACTCACATGTTTCACAAACCCTGCAATGTTAGATTCTAACAATCCAATAAATCTTGTTTCAATCAGCTATATGATTATCAACAAATGAATTTAATATTCAAGTAACCAACAAGTGGTTCTATAATATTACAAGTATACATTTCCGTGAGAGTAATATTTCACCAATAAAATGAGAGCCAAATATGCATAATATTCAGTGAAAAAATTAGAGTAGAAATGTCTTAATCATGTAGCCCATACTACATAACTAAAGTATTTTACTCCAAATCAATTTAATCATAAAAAAAATGAGTTCCAGTTCCACATACTAACAATCCCAAGTTTGAGAAATATTACGGTTGAGTAAATAAATAACAGTGGCCACTTCTCAAGACCCCAATCCTGTTTTAAATTGTTATACAAATAGTCCTTGCTATACTATTTGGCTTCAAAAACAAATTATAAATACACAAACCATTATAATAATTTAAGGTGATGAAATAAGAATGTTTGAAACCATGCAATTATTCCTTCCAAGACTGATACAAACATTCCCAAACAATTTCATCACTCAAACAAAGAAACAAAATGATCCCACATAGACAGGGAGAACTCACAGTCAAACAACCTTCAATGACCAATCGACATCCTTGATCATACAAAGATGATCAAGTCTTGACATAGTATTTAAAATAATCAAATCACAATAACTTTTGGGAGACATGTAATCTTCAATGATTTGAAACAATCAAATAATACAAGCCAGCATACCATAAGACCGTTCACATTTGTTCTATTCAACATTACACCCAACCATCTAACCATGATAGTCATAGAAGTAAAATGTTACAGTCACCACGATGAAATAGAAGGAAGCATTATAATCACCACATTGAGGTAGAAGGACCCCAAAACTCATACAACCCAGGAAACATGCAACCAACCACAGTTTAGTGGAAAAAAGTTGAATGGATACGTTGTATAACAGTCAAGCGACTCATTTATATGTGAATGTGAATGCATAAAATCTTCAACGGGTATGAACAATACCCAATATTTATAGTAAAAACATAACCCATCCCAGGTTATCCAAAACACCACAACCTTCCAAAATAAACACAGCCATACGACCGATACCATAAAAAATCAGGTCGAGAAACAACTCTCCCACGTGAGGATAATCAAGAAGACGTGAAAAAACCCATGCAATCACATTCATTTAAAATATGAAGGCAAACATTCAAAACAAGAGTCAAAATAAACCTGGAAGAAATGATAACAATACCATTAAACAATACCATTCAAATTCGACTAGCTTCTTGAGTTCCAACTCGACCCACAACACAGAATCACTATTACCTTTAAAATATACATACAGGATGTCCATGACAGCAAAGTTGAATAACACAGAATAAAATCTCAACACTACACAATCCCATGGGGATATACATAAAACATGTAAATTGGGGTCATTGAAATAACATGAAGAGAAACAATACAACCAAAACATCATCGATATGCAAAGTATCCATATATGCAACAAATAATAACCATTTTTATTTCAACTGCAAACCATGGCAGTTTTAATTCAAATGACTTAACATAGTCATACAAGAAGATCAACATTTTAACCATGATAATCAAATATATAGTTGTAAAACCCAAAATAGATTCCATTATCCACTTACCAAATTACAGACTCCATTTTAGGATTAATAGTTAACCCAGAACCCCAAAATGTATTCTATCAAAAGAAGAGTTCTTTTCATAAACTAATCAGATAGAGCAATATTTTTTAAGGGTTTAGTGTTATCATGCCTGGTAAAGCTTCCCAGAGTTCTTTTCCATTTCTACGACATCTTCCAAAGTCGAAGAGGTTTATCAATAGTCTCTCCATGAACCAAAGTAGGGATTCTAACAATAAAAAAAAGAACCAGCACAAGATCAAACTGAACCAGCATACTTCAAAGAAACATATTAAGACACCAAGACAACTGGTCACTGTAGACCAGAAAAGAAGAACAGGAAACAAAAATAAAGCAAAAGGAATATACACTGTACAAGAACATGTACGTTGTTTGTAATCAATCCAATAAGTGCTTCATATTTCTACCATTGAAAGGAACTTTAAGCAAATCTCCATCCAGGTATTTCAAGAAAAAGGTGTGCTCACAATTTTTTATGTCAAAAAAGGTGAAGGCCCATCCATAAGGCATGAAATTTACCTTGTTTTCTTTTATCCTCATGTCTTCTATCCCACATCAAAACAAGATCGCCAACATGGAAAGTTATGGGAGTCACCTTTTTATCAAATAATTTCTTGAGTTTCTCTCTAAACATAAGGTGTCTTTGGTGAGACTCCCTTCTTTGTTCATCCAACTCCACTTTCTGATTAATCTTGGATTCAAAGGGGTTCACCATCCTCAAGTTGTTGTATGAATTGATAAAAGAAAAAAATTATATGTATGGGAAAGAGAGCTTGGACATGGACTCTTTCAAGTATCCCTTTTGGTAGTAATTATATCTTCCCATAAAGCAAATTTCAACTTCTCACCCCACTTTCTTTTATTAAGCTCCAACGTCATCCTAATTATCTTGAGTAGATTAAGATTATTTCTCAATTTAGCTTGACTGTTACCTGGGTGGGTTGTAATTGGATGCAGAGGTTAGATTAATTCCATATTCTTAGCACATTACTACCAGTGGTTTAGCCTTAAAATTTTTGGCATTATCCAAAACCATTTTTGTAGGAACTCCAAACCTACAAATTATATGATTCAGGATGAAATCCATGACTATTTTGTGAGTTTCCCTTTTGGTGGGGATAACATCAACCCACTTGGTAAAATAATATATAACCACTAGTATCAATTTGTGCCCTACACTTGAGGTATTTGAGAATTCACAAATAAAATCCATGCCTATTTTTTAAAAGGATCTTCTATTGACACTAATTAGAAAGGAACGACACATGAAGCTTTCATTCTTCCTAAAAATATTTGACATCTTTCACATTTCCTGACCAATAAGGTTGCATCTTTGAAAAGTGTGGGCTACTAGTAGCCTACCCTTAATATTTTTTGGGTCATCACTCTTCCAAGAAAGTGGCCTCCACATACTCCCCCATGAAATTATGCAATCAATTTGGGATCTTTTTCCTCAGTGATACATCTCAAAAGAACGCCCTCGGGATTCTTCCAAGCAGACCCATAGTCAGTTATGATATATTTTTAGGAAGCTAGTTTGAGTGTCCTTCTCTGATTCTTATCTAATTTTCCAGGGAACTCCAAATTCCTGATCTAAAATAATATGTCCTTAGACCATGTGGAATTGATTACCTCTTCTAGGACATTCATAGTCCCTTCCTCAACCTCACTAATTTTCATTACTTGTAGGCTACTCTCTGTCATCAATTTTGCAAGGCCCAAACCTCTAACCATCTCGGTGATTTGTATATCCATATTGTATTCTTGTAACTCGTTCACCCAGCGATACCTTTTGCTAGAAATTTCCATCTCTGATAAGATATCTTTGACCATAGTGTGGGGAACATATGCCACAATCTTGGAGCTCAAGATGTAGGGCCTAAATTTTTTTTTTTCTCTCACCAAAGTAAAGGCTTGTTTCTCCATGATGGTATACTTATATTCAACTCCTTACAAGGATTTACTAAAAAAGGTGATAGGCCTTTCATGTCCTTCTTCATCCTTTTGTAATAATATAGATGTTATTGTGTTTTTATATGCAAAGGAGAATTTCTAGAAAGCCTTCTTATAATCAGGGGCTGCTAACACTGGAGCATTTTTTAATGTCTCTTTAATTCCAATGAAATCTTGGAGATCTCCTTCCTCCCATTTGATAATCTGGTCCTTCTTTAACATGCTTTTAATGCGGATATTCATTTCAACAAAATTAGAAATGAACCTCCTAATGAAATTTTTCTGACCAAAGAAGGAATAAATCCCTTTCTTAGTTTTTGGGATAGGAACTTTTTCTAATTGCTTCCACCCTTTCTAGATCAATCATGACCCCATATTTTGACACAATGTGCCCCAAAATTTTTGCCTTTTGAACCCCAAAGTGACACTTCTTTGGATTCAATGAGATGTCATATTGTCTACATCTAATCAACATCTTTTCTACATAGCTCAAGTGACCACTTATTTTCTTAGAGAATATTGTCACATCATCCTGATAAACTGCAATAAAATCATTGATGTATCCAGAGAATAAAACATCCATTTCTCTTTGAAAAGTAGCCCCTACATTCATTAGACCAAAAGGCATCCTCACATATACATAGGTGACCCATGGAGTTGTAAAATCAGTTTTAATTTGCTTTGATTGCTTCACAACCACCTGGTTATACCATGAAAATCCTTCTAACGTGGACAACAACTCAGACCCAGTTGACCAATTGTAGTATTTTATCCATATTAGGAAATGGATAGTTGTCTTTGATTGAGGCCTTGTTCAAGTTTCTGAAATCCACACATAGCCTTATGTCTCCTGTTTTCTTTCTTATGAGCACTAAGTCTACAACCCATGAAGAATATTATGTTGGAATAAATACTCCATATATGATTTCAATTATAAGTAAGACCATGCCAAACAGTCCTGATATTTCTTTAACCATTCAACATAAGACTGATTTTCCTCCTTATTCAATTTACTTCCTATCCAAAATTTTATGGGTTTATCTTTAGTTCCCAGATTATGTTCTTCAACATCCCTTAAATTTGATATGTATCTTTGAACCACTATGTCTACATTATCAAAGTTGGAATCTAAATCCAACAACCCTTTGAGGATTATGTTTTTTTTCAATTGGATTATATCCTTGCCAAACAGGGTTTCTTTACCATCACAAAAAAAAACCATTGGCTCCCATTCCATGCAATGATTGGTAAATTCTCCTTCATTCTACAAAAACCTCATAACCTAAGCACCATCATCAAATAGTTTCCAATGTTTCACATTCTAAGGAACAAATGGTCTTGACAATACTTCAATGTAATAATCACAATAAGGAGAAACAATGTAATTTTTAAACCTAGATCCAAGTATGTCCAACCTATCCGCTATAACATTCTAGGTTCTGTCATGATACCATATGTTAAAGGAATCAAGCATTTCAATAAAATCCCACACCACATGCTTATATTGTTTCATTCTTTGATTTCTAATGGCATACAGTTTCCTTACTTGTTTCACTACAAGTTATGAATATCCTTTAACAATTATATCCCTTATACCATATTTCCACATAATCCTCAAACCCAAGAGTAATGCCTCATACTTGGCAATGTTGTTTGTGCACTCAAATTTAATCTTGAAGGAGAAATTAAAAATATTTTGACTTGGAGATAAGAGGACAACTCCAATGTCATTTCCCAAGTTGGAGCAGGATCCATTAAACATAAAAGTCCAGGGAATGCCAAAATTTTCAAGAAACTTACTCTTATTAATACTATGTTCCTAAAAATCCTCAATCAGATGCAACATATTTTTCTTACCATACAACTTGATAAGGTTCCCTTATACTAGTATGGTGGCATATTACATATCCATTTACACACTTCCACCCACTAAATACTCTTAAGGATATTCCACTAAATTTTCCAATCCTTACGGCACTACCAATTCTGTAATGACAAGGGGAATATCCATAATGGTAACATCATTTCCCAGGGGCACTACTTCTTCCTTGAATCCCAAATACTCAAATTCCATTTTCCTATGCTTAGGGATTCTAATAAATTCAAAAATGGGTACAGTGACTTTGATCTGACTCAAAACCTAGGCCATATCACAAGGGGCATATTTGGGTAATAAAGTTTTGGGAGGGAGAGTGACTACCTATTCTCATGGTATGAGATTCTTCATGGCTTGGGTAGGGTTACTAGGTTTATTGGCATTAGTTGGAATTTTGGTTGACACATATTTCTTGGGGGAATCCTTTAGGATATTAGTGAGGAGGGGATTATTTGGTTTAGGTTATGGTCCTCCTCCTTTGATAGATCTACTTCTGAGATTGTACTCCTTTTCTTGGGCCACTACTAAATTCATAAAAATCTATCTATCCTCATAAAAAGTAATAGCTCCATCATACTTATTTATCATAAAATCTCTTAAGTATTCAAAATCATGATGAGGTAATTCAAAATCATGAACCATATCAACATCAAGATCGCAAGTAGAAGGAAGAGGATATACGTGGTCTATGTAGTTCCAAATACTTTGCACAATCCTAACAATCAGTAATTCAATAGAAGTGGCTCCTTAATGTGAACTGTAAGGGAATTATGGATCATGCACATATTACCAAAAGTAGCATCATCGTCAACCTCTTCACTTTATTCATGAGGATCACATGGGGAATATGGAAAGTAACACTTATCAGATCAATCAATAACATGATTCTCTTCTATCATATCAACTCTAGCAGTTAAAGGATCAAGGACCAATTTATTTTACCTTGGTTATTGTTGTTTATTTCCTAATCCCACGGGCCCTTTACCTCTCTCATCTGATCTATGATCACCCCTAGGATGATTACCAAATTTGTTTTGGTTTTGAGGTTAGTGTTAGCCCGGAGAAATCTATCTTATTCCCCTCTCTACTCTAGAAAGCTTGTAGGATATTTGTTTCACTTCCCTCAATGAATTATTAACTACTTCTTCCATATCAACTCCCTTACTCGTCTGATACTTTTCAAGGTTTATTATTTTGACATCCTTTGTTCTAGGAGGTTTCACTACTTCTTTTATATTATTTTCAATTTGTACTGCCATAGAGAAAGCCTTCCTAAAATTCCAAGGGTTTTTGTCCCTCAAATAATACACAACTTTCTTATCAAAGGCATTACAATATTTTATTAGATAGAAGTCATCACTTGGCCTCAAAATTATATGCAGTCTAGTCAAGGTTTTGTTAAACATGGTATTGAAATCTTGGACAAGTTCATTAGGATTCTTCTTTATATTCTCAAATTCAGATATAAGAAATATGGGGTCAGTTGTATCCTTATATTGTGACTTAAATTAATTCTTCATCTCATTCCATGATTCAATTTAATTGTCTAGTAAGGATTTATACCAATCCCTAGCATCCTCTTCTAAGGTGTGAATAAATATTTTTACATAGACATCCTCATGTTCAATCTCGAAATACTTCTTAATATTCACCAAAATTATTAGGTGTTGATCAATGGTAATAGAATTATTTCCTTGAAAATTTGGTAGCCTATTCCTTACTTCTTGTAGAATTGTATTAGGATAACCCACCATACCATGAAAATCTATGGGCCCAAAAACATTTACAATAAATTGAGGTCTAGGTGGAGACTGATCCATGTTATTTTGATGAGGTATCCCAACAGGAGGATTAAATGGTGTGGGTAGGAGATATTTGAGGTAATGGTATAAGATCCTCAAAGTAATGATCCTTTAAAGATTCAATTTCACATAAAACTCTATTACTTTTGAGTAGCAATGGAGGGATATGAGGAGTAGCCATATCAGTTGTAAATGAAGGCCCCTCACTAGTTGGTGTGTAAAAATTTGTGCAAGGACTACTTGATCTAGAACTCTATGAGGAGCTAGAATAATCCTCTATCAAAGGTTGATCACTCTCAACCATAGGCACTACTTTCTCTTCTAACCATTGATCTCCCAATGCTCTCCAGACTTGTTTCTTAGTTGGATTTTCCTTCCTAACTCTGGAAAGAATTTTCTAGAAGGATCTATCTTGAAGAAATACCTTCTTCCTTCTATATTTATAGATCGTGATAACATATTTCAATTATTAAACCTTGAGGCACTAGTATTTACCATAAATTTTAAACAATGTGGAGTCTCAACTGAGGTCTTACACCTTAGATGTGTAAATTACTGCAAATGACTTGTCAATGTGAACCTTAATGATCAAATTTAACAAATATTAACAAATGTCAACATTATTTGTCAGTATTTACCCCTAGCCAAGAAAATTTAATGGAAAGTTTGCTTAAACTAGGAAAATATCAACAAAATAACTTCTGATTAAACCCTGTTTTAGCAAATCTCAACAAAGGATGATGTTTAGATCATGCATTTACATATAAACACACTTAATACATTAGCAAAGGATGATATTTATCCATTTTTACAAAAATAGTCCCCAGTAACAATGCCACGAGGGTGTTGGTACCCAATTTAGTCCTTCCTTGTGAGCCGAGAAGCATCAATAGGCTAAGCAGGATGCTTACATGAAGATAGACTAGGATTTGAGTTGTTTTATAGTCAGGGATGGATCTGGTAGCCTCTTTTTCTCTCTAACTTGGGGAATATTGTATAGAACCTCCACTAAGGGTATGACCTACCTTTCTACTTTAGGTTTTACCTATAACCAGGGTTAGAGGACACATTCTCTATACTGTATTTGTGAAAGAAATAGATAGAACAACACTATTTGGACTCTCTTTCTCATATAACTGAATTAGAAGCCTCAAGAATAGATGGTAATTATATAAATCATATGACTCTCATGGTTTATCACACTAGAAATTGTAGATATCTTCTATAAAGGCTAAGGTTACCAAAGAAAACTGTAAATTCTAACTTTATCTTGCATACTTTAAACAAAGGATGGAAAAATTTAACAAATCTCCATATTATTTATGCATAAACAGTGCAAGAAGGAGTAGTTCTGGTGGATTTAATGGGTTTTGGTTGTAATTTTGATGTGTTGTTGGGACGTTAAACATGATAAAGTGTATTATACAGAGAACTCAAATGAACCTTACAAATACTGCAGATAATCACTCTTGATGTAAAATATCGATCACATAATCTAAAAAATTCCTTCAACCAAAAGGTTTGTTTTCATGGAAGCCCAAGGATATAGGATTTCATAGAAACTTTGAGAATTCAAAGACAAAATCTCATGATAAACTCTCAACAAAATACTAACAATCTCTGATCAAATACACTCTAGATACACTCAGGAACTGACAAACATGCGAGTTCAAACAAAGAAAAATTGAATTTAAAATAGTTTACCACATTATGAAGGAAATATCCATCAATCATGTAATTCCAGTTACCAAATTTTCACTATTTTGAACTAAGGATTTTTGTAATTTAGATGGATTAATTAGTATAAGATTGTAACACAAATGCAAACAATTTATTCAAAACAATTCATCTTGAACAAAGCAGTAGCACTCGTGTAAACATGTACAAATTAATTGAAAGAACTCAAATTCTTCAATAAGGGGACACAATAAGTATGACCTCAATATTTTCCAATGGTTGTAAATGCAACCATCTTGGCAAGAAGGTTTGGGAAAAAATTAATAACTCAAGTTTCTCATATTGGTTTAGTTTCAAAAAACATAAACAAGTTCTCTCCTTTCTTCTCCAAAGGCTTAGAATATTTTAACCCCCCATTGTGAGAGTACTCTCATCACATTTATACAATTTCATTCACTAACTCAATCTTTGTTATCCCCCCAAAAGCATGAATCTCTAAGGGAATATTCTTCTCTAATTTTCTAGGCGGAAAAGTTGTGAGCTATTAACATTTTTCACTTTCTCATAAATGATTGGGACATCATGTCATCGTTTCTCCTTTTTTATAGATAAGAAGAATTGTACCATTCACCATACCAGAACCATCCTCAAGACGGAAGAGGGGGAAATCAAGTCTTAGCCCCCAATTAATATTTTGGATGATGAAGCAGTAGAATCTCTGTCTCCTCAACATTCCAAATAATCATTATCTGTCACCGAGGAGAGAAAGGGAAAGTCTACTCTCCAACATTCCATTCCAATGCAACAAGATTATTTTATGGAGAAAACATTATCAAGACCTTGACATATTCTTATGCCAAGAGAGCTTCCACCTTTCACGAAGAGGAATAAGGGTTAGTCTAGTTCTAAATATCTTGCTCCATCAGGTCCAAGGGCCATAGTACTTTCTTTCCCAGCCAATCCAAATTCTCCCCCTCATTCCAATGCTAGTTAGTCCACTTCTTACAAGGAAAAATGGAAAATGGTATTTCCTACAGGTGGTTTGGATTTTTTGGACTGGGTATCTTCTTATCAAAAGAAGATTGAGCTGGGGGGTATTAGTGATGGTCCCAGAAAGACTATTGAATTACTAATGGAAATGGGGATGTCTCAGAATCTAGAGGCATTAGTTGTATTTTCTCAAACAGTATAGGGTTCAAATGATTTCATATCAAGAAAGAACAAGTTGTTAAATATAATTCCCCCATTTTGAGGAGAAAAAATAGAATTAAGGGAGAACTTAATGATTTCATTTTCTTTCTTCTTTCTGATGTAATTTCCGAATATGTATGTAAATTTTTTCATCATGGGTTGGGGACCTTATAAAATCCCAAATTTGCATTTGAATCTTTATTTCCACCATCTTCTGAACATATATGAATTTACATGCTTGACTTTCTTATCCGCTTTTGACTTTAACTATGATATGGAGTCATGTCCTATGTGAGCATTCGGGAACATATTTGCATTTGTAGAAGAAACCCACCTCAACACATCCAATGGTGTCATGCCACATATTTTTTCCATTCTTTATTATATCACAGCCCTTCAAAACCATTTGTGGCTCATACGGATGACGTAATTCACTTCACTATGATCCGCATCCCACCTTTCATTGCTACCTTAGTTCATAGCATTAGTTAGAGTAGTGTGGCTTTGAATATCCATATGTGGGGCCTTTTCTTTTTTCCAAGGAAATTTCCTTCCTTTCGTAGACTTATTATCTTTTGAAGTTGCACCTGGGTGAAAATGGAGGTATGCACGTTCTTTTCTTTTGTTTCTACTTTTAGCCCACTTGGGCTACCTTTCCGTACTTAAGCCATGTGGTCAACCCTCACAACTTGGAGGCTCCAAATTTTCTTGTGATTCTTCAAAGGTGTGCCAGAGGGTCATGTGGATAACCTTTCTCCTTTCCATGGTGATGTTCTTTCCTTCCACGGCTTCTCAATTTTTGTCTTCAAATACACACCAAGTCATCTAAGTTTTTGCAGTGTGCAATTTATACTAGGGACAAAAATGGAAACATTTTGAAGGGGCAAACCACAATTTTACATAGTTTTTTTGACCTATTTCACATGGATTTTTCAGTAATGACACACTTGCACAATCCTCAAATGAAAAAAAGGATCAATTCCCTAAACACAAGGTTTTCATCCACATTCAATGTGACTATATCTTTAAAGCATATGTTTTTCACATGAGAAAATTAGTCAGAGAGAATTATTTCAAAGGTATACATTGGATAAAAGGGGGAGATCAAATCGAGCACTAAAAAGAATATCAACTTTATTTTTTAGAAAGATCTTTTAAATTCCTAAATAAATGAATAAATATCCACTCTTATCTTTTAACATAAAAACTCACATAAAACTTATAACATCATCAATGAAAGAAATGAAATATAACTTTTACCAATAGTTCTACTAGACATTGGCCCACAAAAATATAAATGGATTAACTCCAAAGGTTTTATTTGTCTCCATTTCATGATAGAGAAAGAATCCCTATGAAATTTCTAAATAATATATGAATTTCATGCATAATCCTTCTTTATAATTATCTTAGGAAGACCTCTTATAATACCCTATATATCAAGAATATGCAAACTTTTGAAACTGATATGACCATATCTTAAATACCATAACATGCTAACATTCTCAATGGTAGAGAAATAAATACCTCATATAGTAAAATTGATCCTCATCAGAAACATACTATTATTTTCCATATTTGATTTTTAAATAAATCTATTTCCATCTCTAGAATGCAAGTTAAAACTTTTTTCAAATAGTTGAATGACACTAATCAAATTATTATTAAAACTTACAGTAAAATACAATATTAGTTTCAAACTTACATTTACTTCATATGATTATAATGTTATCATCTCCTTAAATTTGAAAAAAACATTGATCATGTAAATGAACTAGTGAATTTTGAAGGTGTCATCTAGAATGTAAAACCCTCCTTTTGAATTTCCATGTGATTTGAGAAAATTGAATCAATAAATAAAATATTCTTGGAATTTTAGTTTCCTATATTTCTTGTTAGATAATAATTTGATTACTCTTTCATGTCACTTTGTTTATCTTGGAGTTTCTTCTTGTCACTCTCTTGATTAGATTTGATTCTTTATTGCCAAGTTCATCTAATCTTTCATAAAGTGTCCATTTTTTAATAATCATGACAAATAATGTGTTTCTTACCCTAACATGTGAAATTTACTTATCCTTTTGCATTTGAATTAACTTTTATTAAATTTATTGATTTTTGTTTTATATATTTATCCCTTATATTGGAAATTATAGCCATCGTTTCTAGTACATGTTCTAGATTTATTCTTAAAATATTTTTAACAATCATTTTATCTCTAATATTTTCTTCATAAATTCTCTTTCTTTGAACCATATCATTTACTGATATGCAAAGATCTCCTACACCTTCAATTTATGACATTTTCAAATTTTCCAAATTCATATTTGATGTTTTGGATGTTTTCTTCTCATATCTTAATAGAGCCTTGATATGAAGTCTCCAAGGTAACCCATGGTTCATGAGCATTTTTACAGATAGCAAGACTAGGGTAGATACTAGGATCTATATCACTATGAAGACAAAATAAGGCTTGAGGATCTTCCTTCTCTTCATCCCTTTTTACTCTCTTCTAAGATTGAGAGAGAACATTCCAATCAGTAGGTGGTTGATAATAATTAATGATATTTTCTCAAAATCTCTTACTAATATGTCCAATACTAAAATTTGTCTCCTTTGAAAATATGGATATTCAGAGAAACATATTTCATAGAAGCCATTACTTATAAAAATTCGCTCTGATGCCAAATGAAATTGGAATGGATATGCAAGGATAACAGAACTAGAAAATATAAGTGTTGATCAACATGTAATATAACCTATATAATAATGTAGAAAGAAGCTCTATGTCATTCAAACAATCTTACGAAAACTAGTGACGAAGTTACTATAATTGTGTGCACTTGATGATAAAATTGAACAAAATATTGACCACTAAAATTTTAATTAATATTTGTAAACTTAGTGATAATTAATTATAAATACATGTGATAAGTAATAATATAAACAATTTACAAAAACTTTAATAATGGAGTTCTATGGCACCAAGATTTTAATTGTAATGCCCCACTCCATTGCATCCAACAAGTGAGGTGTGGGTTCCACCTTCCCACTTAGCACATTTTTATGAGAGCTCATCTCACCAACTACTGAGGTAGTTGTATAAAAGAAAACAAATAAGCCAAAATGTAATAAATCAAGATAAGACCCTTGTTTGAGGCGCCCCAACTTATGTTCCTACACTAATCTCTTGTTGACTCCATTTAAGTTCTCCAATGTTGAAGACCTACATTTCCAAGAATTTATTTTGGAGCGGGATGTATCATTTCAAGTTGTGATTTTAATTGCTTCACCTTTGCTGACATACTTCATCCCTGCACAAAAGATAAAATATTTTAAATCTTGGTATGGGAACCTGAAAGAAGAGCATGGTCTCTTGGATGAGTTGGAAGGTTTATAAGAAGTAAATGATCCTGAGAAGAATGCCAAAAGAATAAAATTTGAGAGATGTTTTTATTGTCGGAAGCACACCAAATGCTGATGAAATAAATAAAAAGATTATACTCTTGCATTGCCACTACCAAGAAATGGCTTCCAATTAAATTAAAACACTTTTAGGCATGGTATTATTTTCCCTCCTTGCACACATTTTGGTTTCCTAATTTTCTCTTTTTAAATAAAAGTTGAAGATAGAAATAAATGTATGTTTCACTTTTAGGTGATTTTAATGAATCGTAGATCAAACAAGTAACTCATTCTCCTTTACGAGAAAATGAAGGAATGTTATTTTAATGCAAACCCAATCTTATAATAACATGCTTCAATGTTAAGTCAGCTTAGGTATTCATACTTGAGTGTGGAAAGCACTTGAAATGATGAAATGAACTTGTTCTTAGTTACAACTATCATGTTATTAACCTTGCAAAAGTTAATAAATGAAATTTTCACCAATGTCTAAAAAATTCTTCCGAACCCTAAAATGTGATGGTTAAGTTTTGGATGGGTATTGTGTCATGTGGAGTACAATATTAAACCTTGTGATGACCTCACATGTTTGTTTGTGCACTTTTCGTAACCCCTTTAGAAGCCTTGTTAAAAAACTTTACAGTCTACGAAAACTGCTGAAAATTAAAAGTTGAGTTCAGTTTTGGTTTTCCATTCCCACCTCAAGTGATGAAATGGATATCAGTTTCCATGCACCTCTAATAAATCTACACGAAACATTTCTTCTAGCCATTATTTTTTAGAAAAACACCCCATTGGTTAGTTTTTCAAAGGGGTTTTATAGGCCTTAAGATGCTAAATGACCATACCAAACTAGTCCAACTACGACTGGTGACCCCAAAATAGTAGCAACCATTTGTACCCATCTCACCAGTTCTGAGTTTCATGGACTCCAATGAATTCCCTATGTATAGGTGAATGCATAGGATTTGTGTCGTTGTGCTTTGACCATCGTAAATTAGTTTTCCAACGTATTTTAATACTCACTTGGAATAAATTTGGGTGTTTCGCAAACTAGAAAAAAAATCAGAAAACATTGTCGTGGACCAATATTAATTTAACACACTGGTGGAAAAAAATATAGGCACTAACAAATGATGTCATGAATCTCCATTTGGTTGTTTGTTTTGATAAATGTGACTTTAGGGAAAAATGACGTGCTTCTCTCTCTTATCTCTATCTCACTATTACTTGGAAAATGAAAAGAAATCAAAAGTACCTAGTGTCTCTCTTGTATGTGTAAAGTGTTCTATTCAATTGCAAAATTTTTTTTACCAATCATGAATTGTTCATGATGGAAGGATAATTCCGTGTTAGTGTCTTTCATTGACCCATGCTCTAATGGTTGTTGCAAGTTCCAGGTAACACGAAAAGTAAGCTAAATGAATTAAATTGTCTATATAGTTGTATTAAACTTGTAAAATGTATAAGATGATGCGATGTTTTATATTTTTGAAGAATTGTAATTATTTATGATTTTGAAAGGATAAAATGAAAATAAATTAAATGTTAGCTATTTCATTTTTATACTGATGGTTGTTTTCCATTATTATTGAATGTTGTTCAATGATATCGAGTTATTTAAAAAATCATTACCATACTAATTGTAGATTTCTAGTCCTTAAAAAATTAATTTTTTGGTTGAAATTTACCTTACCTTGACCACCTAAATGAATTGAGTTACATCCCTCTAATCATACTTTACTCTTAGTCGAATCTCGTTAAGTACAAAGAATCTTATGGTGTTGTAACCAAGTTTTAACTTATTCCTTATTTTTTCCTTGTTTTATACATGGAACAATCCTTTTTATCACATTTTCATGGCTTAGGTATGTTATGAGAGGACATAACTAGATAACTAGATGTCGTAGTGTTAGACCCCCTTGAAAAAATCAATCCTCATTTGTGTGTATGGTCCCTAATACTCTTATTACTATCCAAAGCCATCTGAATATATATTTGGGGTGTCTCATTCAAAAATGACCTCATTAAATAAATTTAAACAATGCAATTCAAACCTAGGTCCTATTTATTGGCACTTGGAACTACAAAGTTGGAACCCCTTAAGCATTTTTACAAATAGAAATGTTACCTTGGTAATAAGTAACAAAGTACCTAAGTTTGAGATAAAGTTTGAGATGTATGGATTGACCCTAGTTCCCTTTGTAATCCATCAGATGCTTGTTGGTGTGTGCTAAGTTTTTGATTTTTCCAAAAAATATCTCCTTCGAGGATCTTACGAAGGCTTGACATGGGGATACATATTTTATTGAATGTATTTTGTAATTCCTACTTCCCTTATACCCTTTTATGTCACTAGATTATATGTTTTGGGGCACACTATCTACCACATAGGACATTCTATTAGGGATTGTGATACTTGACATATTGACATTTGGACACTATTATCTTGACATTTCATTACAGACCTGTTTTGATGGCATTAATGTTTATACATAGTATATGTGGATTGTGCTAACTTTTTTGATGTGGGGATTTATAATATTTCCATTGCTTATTTAGCCATATATGAGATTATTTGACAACGAAAATGATGTTCTAACATTTATATCTTGTGAAATTGTGGATGATGAATGTTTATACTAACTTAATTGTTCTCAAAATTACATATATTGAATGTAATTATGATGATAATTGTTATTAGTATTGATTTGCATTGAGTTGCGATGTTAACTATATGAAAATGTATGATTTGGAAATATTTTGGATGGATTTGATGTGTGCGTTGAGTGTACAGTGGTGTACAGGTTAAAAAAATTAACACACATGAGGACCAAGGGACTAACACGTGAAGGATGCATGAGAAAGGACCCCTTAGCTACCTTGAGCAACAATGTTTTTGGGTTTAAAAATGTGGCTAGGCCTTTTATTTTCTTGTGGTTGTTTAGTTTAATTTTTTCTTATCCTATGTTGATGGCCCCTTTTGAATAGTCACCCTTGAATTTTTATAATTTCTAATTTATTCCTCTCTCATGTGATGATGTGACCATTTTCATGACCATTGTTGTAGTTGAAAATAAATTAATGAGTCCCTAAAACCCAAGAGAATTATGAAGGGGCGGATTTTTGATTTGAGTGAATTTTTAGACAACCTTAAATGCACCTAACCATGTCCTTGGCACCTTAAATGGACCCATACCCCTAACACATCATGGGTGGAGTATTTTTTAAGGCTCATTTATGATTTTGACCCGTTTTATGTATCATTTTTCATTGATTTTATTGCATTTGCATTTACTTTTTGAAATTGATTATTGGGGGATGTGTTACTTGTAAATTGATTTGAAATCTTGGAGCGATGGATGTGAAATAAGTTTACTTACGTGACTTTCCATTGTTATCATTTATTTTCCTTGGATTTTAGGGGGTGTACTCTTAATTTGAGAGTAAATGTTATTTGAGTATTGTTTTTGAAGAAAATTATTTTGCATTGGAGAATGGTATGTAATTTCAGTGAATTGGAATGGGTAAACTTATTTAGCATCCATGTGGAGCTATCTCACCCACTTCCCTTGAAAAATATATAAATAAGTCTAATGGCCTTTGATAAAGGGTTGACTACTTGATTCTTCTTCTATTTTTATTGGGATTTTTCTTGTGCCTTGGGAAGCTTGGAAGGAGAGAGGTTTGGGGAAAAAGAAGGTCTATGTTGTGGATTTGAGGTAGGGTTTTGAAACCCTTGTTTTAAATTATTATTGTTTATTTTTCATACTAGTAATGTTACCTTCTTCGTTGATTTCTTTACCTTGGTTGTTTTGGTCATTTTCAATTATTTCTTTTTTTGTTTCTTTATTGCATTGAAATAATTTTTAGAAGGGTAGAGAGCCTCTAGATTTGGGTGTTGGAGGGGAGGATGTGGGATTCGTTATGGTGGAGGAAAAAGGATTATTTTAGGCTTCTTGTGAATATGAATATGATATTGTGATATATTATTAGAGGGATTTAGGGTAGATAGGGGTTGTCCTTTGGTGGATTTAAAAGAAGTGGTTTCGGCAGTATAAGGTGTAGTGCATGTATAAGGAGGTTCGGTAACTTAGAGGTTTAAGACCTAATCCCCCTATCTGTTTGGAGCTAAAAGGAGACTAATCCACATTCCTCCCTTTCCCACTTGGTTGGTTTTTCAAACCTTTGTTCTTGTTTTGGTAGCTTGCATTTGTGTGTTTTTCTATTTCTTGTGTGTTGGGTCTTATGGACCTAGACCATTTGTATTGCTCAAGCAAATTGATGGTTCATGTAGTATTCATCTATTGGAGCTCGGGGGAATTTTTGGGAGAGCTCCTCTTCTCCAATGGATTTGGTTGGGTGGAGAGCATCACTTGGCTCTCCTTGTGTGTTATGGGACCTCTTGTGAATACTTTGACTCAATCTTGTAGCTACTACATCTTTATTGTAGGTGGATTTATTAATTTTTTCACCCTTGTAAGTGGAGATGTAATGTGAAATAAAATTTATGTAACCATCATATTTTTATTTCTTGGGAGTGATGTAATATTGAAAATATTATATGATGGAAAAATGTGTTATAACCAATATGTAGTGAAGAAAGTTGAATTTAAAAGGGATAACGAAATGAAATAGAATCTTCTTCTTTAATCCTTCATTTCCTCCATAAATGTTAACTTAGTGGATTGTATGTTAACTTTAATGAATAGTTTTTTTTGGCTTTTATTGAATGGTATGTTATGGAAAGTGCAGTACCTTATTTTGGATGAAAAAAAGAAAATGGAAATGTACATAATTTTTTTCTCATAACTTGCATTTGGAAGTCACCATAATGACATATTTCTACTTAGTTGATAGTGTCATAAGTTTTACTTTACAAATTTGATGGAAGCTTAAATCACTTAGTAGTTTAGAAAATATAAGTTCTTTCATACTTGTTAAAACCACCATAACCATGGTCCTAATACTTGGGCTATATAAAATGAAACACCTATTTTTAAATAATATGAATATATCAATAAAATATCTCACATATATGAAATTTATATAATACCTAGTAAGTATTAATTATGATGTCGAAGGCGTTCCCCCTATGGGAAAGGCCTTCCGGATGTTTCTGTGATGATGTTAAATTTGACAGCCATTTGGATGTTCTTTTAGGCATTTACACATATTTTCTATTTTTTCACTGTTCCCTGCATGTTGAATGTGGCATTAATAGATGGACATAAAATGATAGTATAAAGAATGAAAGATAGCATGTTTTGTTACAAATTGGTTTAATTGATAATAGATCTGATTGAGTGCAATGACTACGACTGGGATAATGAGGAAGAATGGCAAAGAAAATTGCTCATAAGTCCACGGGAGGGAAAGCTCCCAGAAAACAACTTGCCACAAAGGTGTTTACATTCTTCCTTACCTGTACTGTAATAATTGTATTTTTCTCTGGATTTTTTGATTTAGGGGTTTTTTGTTGTTTCTATTTTTTGTTGTAGGCTGCTCGTAAATCTGCACCGACAACAGGGGTAGTGAAGAAACCACATAGATACCATCTTGGAACTATTGCTCTGTGGTATGTCTTTGATTAATTTTTGGATTTGATATCTTTGTTCGGGTTTTAAAATTTCAGAAGTGTTTGAAAATTGAATTCTGGAATGTTTTCCTCAAATGTATTTGTCAGGAAATTGAATTACTAGGGTTATTGATTTTTTTTCAAAGGCTTGCTCGTGAAATTTCACAGGATTTTCAGGTATATTTAGTTATAGTTAGGGTTATGAGATTATAGGAATTCTATTTCTAGGTGGTGTGGAAAAAATTGTGATGTTTTGAAAATTGGTTACGCTGCAGATCGATTTATGATTCCAGAGTCACATTGCTCTTGCATTGTAAGAGGAAACAAAGGCATACCTGTTGGGGCTATTTGAGGATACTAATTTGTTTGCCATGCATGCCAAGACTAGGGTCACCATCATGAAAGAGCAAAGAGCTCAAAAACCCATCATGTAATCTGACATTAATTTAGTTACAGTTTTAAACTGAGAGTAGTTTAAAGATAGTTTGTGTAAAATATGGTTACAATTCCAAATATTTTGAGGCTTTAATGTATTTTTTTAATGGAAAAAATTGGATCTCCATTTGGCTCAAATTTATGTATTCGAGGAATTAATCTCTTTGTGAATATAAGAAGGATATTGTGTCCCCCTCCATATTCCATAGAATTGTGAATGATTTGACGACCATTTTCATGAGGGGTTTGATTTAGGTCTCAATTTTTAATTAAAAGAACAAATATAGAGGATTTTTTATTTAGGGGTTTTTTGTTGTTTCCATTTTTTGTTGCAGGCTGCTTATAAATCTGCACCGAAAACAAGGGTAGTGAAGAAGCCACACAGATACCATCTTGGAGTTGTTGCTATGTGGTATGTCTTTGATTATTTTTTGGATTTGATATCTCTGTTCAGGTTTGAAAATTGAAGTCTGGAATGTTTTCCTCAGATGTATTTGTTAGGAAATTGAATTACTAGGGTTTTTTATTTTTTTTCAAAGGCTCGCTCATGAAATTTCATAGGATTTTAAGGTATATTTAGTTACAGTTAGGGTTATGAGATTATAAGAATTTTGTTTCCGAGTGGTTTGGACACAATTGTGATGTTTTGAAAATTGGTTACGCTGCAGATCGATTTACGATTCCAGAGTCATGTTGTTCTTGCATTGCAAGAGGAAGCAGAGGCATACCTGGTGGGGCTATTTGAGGATACTAATTTGTGTCCCATGCATGCCAAGACTAGGGTCACCATCATGAAAGAGCATAGAGCTCAGAAACCCATCATTTAGTATGACATTAATTTAGTTACAATTTTAAACTGAGAGTATTTTAAAGATAGTTTGTGTAAAATATGGTTACAATTCCAAATAGTTTGAGGCTTTAATCTATTTTTTTAATAGAAAAAATTGGATCACTATTTGGCTCAGATTTATGTATTCAAGAAATTAATATCTTTGTGAATATAAGAAGGATATTGTGCCCCCCCTCCACATTCCACAGAATTGTGAATGATTTGATGAGCGTTTGCATGAGGGGTTTGATTTAGGTCTCAATTTTTAATTAAAAGAACAAATATAGAGGATTTTTTATTTAGGGGTTTTTTGTTGTTTCCATTTTTTGTTGCAGGCTGCTTATAAATCTGCACCGAAAACAAGGGTAGTGAAGAAGCCACACAGATACCATCTTGGAGTTGTTGCTATGTGGTATGTCTTTGATTATTTTTTGGATTTGATATCTCTGTTCAGGTTTGAAAATTGAAGTCTGGAATGTTTTCCTCAGATGTATTTGTTAGGAAATTGAATTACTAGGGTTTTTTTTTTTCAAAGGCTCACTTGTGAAATTTCACAGGATTTTAAGGTATATTTAGTTACAGTTAGGGTTATGAGATTATAAGAATTTTGTTTCCTTGTGGTTTGGAAACAATTGTGATGTTTTGAAAATTGGTTACGCTACAGATTGATTTACGATTCCAGAGTCATGTTGTTCTTGCATTGCAAGAGGAAGCAGAGGCATACCTGGTGGGACTATTTGAGGATACTAATTTGTGTCCCATGCATGCCAAGACTAGGGTCACCATCATGAAAGAGCATAGAGATCAGAAACCCATCATTTAGTCTGACATTAATTTAGTTACAGTTTTAAACTGAGAGTATTTTAAAGATAGTTTGTGTAAAATATGGTTACAATTCCAAATAGTTTGAGGCTTTAATCTATTTTTTTAATGGCAAAAATTGGATCTCTATTTGGCTTAGATTTATGTATTGAAGAAATTAATCTCTTTGTGAATATAAGAAGGATATTGTGCCCCCCTCAACATTCCATAGAATTGTGAATGATTTGATGAGCATTTGCATGAGGGGTTTGATTTAGGTTTCAATTTTTAATTAAAATAACAAATACAAAGGATTTTTTTGCATTGATGTGTAACTGATCTAAATTGTAGAACAATGACCAAATTTTTGACAATTATTCCTTTTCGTGTTACATTTTTAAATTTCCATACATTATCATTCTTGTCCAAGTGTGATTCAATACAATACATCATTAACCTGGTTTTCTTGAGTTCCCTTTGTAAGGTATGGGAAAAAAAACAAAATTTAAATTTATGTTGTCCTGATGTGGCACTTGTTCAGGTCAAGCAAATTTTCAAGGAGTAAATTTTGGCATTCACTCAATCCCCAGTCTCATTCTCTCCTTAAGCCACTTGGAAGATGCAGTTATAAACACACAAATGTTGATAGTATTTACTATTATTAGGTCAAATAAGGAGTGACCATTTCCATATGTTGCATCGAAATTATTCAAGTATAGACACAGTTACTTGAGGAGGTCTTTACCAAGTCATCTAAGGTGTAAATTTGTTAAGGCATACTCCGATCTAATGTAAACACTACAATAGGATGGAAACCTGAGTATTCAAAATAAAATCCAAGAGTTGATAGTTGAATAAATATCAAGTTTTGACCTATTGTCATCATCTCTTCTTCTTGTTTGTAGGGTACAATGATATTAGGAACTGTTATCAAGTAGGGGATTCCAAGATTGTTGTGACAATGTCTAACACTAACATTTAACACTATGATTCTGGCCTTTGGACATTCATAAAGTAAAATAAGATGAAGTTTTGACATGAATCCTCAACAAACTCATATTTAAAATGAATTAAAGCATTTTAGGAAAGTTTCAGGTAGTACAATAAGCTCGTAAATGAGTATAAATAAGGGATTTGAACAAATACCATAACCCAGTCATATCCCATATAAATCAACAAGGAATGGTTTACTTAGCCAAGGTTCTTATGATGTAAATAGGCATGTTGTACAAAGAATAATTTCATTTACTCATTACAATTTCTTTCTTCATGATAAATCATTACATTTTATACAAAATTCTCCTCTTTCTACAGAGTACAATCAACATGATCAATTACAAGAATCATAACAATGCTCAACTTCAATGTTTTCAAGACCATTCATTCTCATCCTTTCCTGGATTCCTTTGTAGATTCTAGTAAAACTTAAAGTTCAAAACTTGATTCATATGCCACTAGAATACATCCTTTGTACAAATTGAAATGTATATTATAGGAAACAAATCATAATTTATCGTATTAAGCTTATTATAAGTGCATGGAGAGCATGCCAAACAATGGCTCAAGGATTCATATCACTTCTTCATATTGATACGAGTCAATCAGAAAATGCTTGTAATAAATTTTTGAATCCTAAGTTTGGGCTAATCTTTGTAGCATAGATTCCCTTTTCACATAATTTGTTCTAAAATTGTTGTTCGTGTATGTAATGATTCGTTTTATTGGTAAAATTAATCTAAGTAGCTATCAAGTTAATTATGTATGTCTTTATGTGGAAGCAAGAGAATGTAGGCTTGGCATCAAGTTTCTCCCTCTCTTTCTCTCACTCTCTCTTCTATATATAAAATCAAGTTACAAGCCTTATCTTGAGCATATTTTTATATTTGACATTTGTGATTGCCTTTATAAGATATCCTTTGTTTGTTTGGACTATGATTATGCATGAATGCTATTTATTTTTACTGTATTATTTTCATTTTCTCTTGGATTTATTGTATGCTAGGAGGGTACCATTGTTTGTCCAGAATATATTATGGAGGACTTTTATACTACAAAAGGTTTAGAAATTTTTAGTATTCTATATTATAAAATGTTTCAGCTTTGTTAAAATATCCTTCAACAACAACTCCATCTGCATTGGGGGATGAAGGTCCATTATCTTTATGTGCCAGGTTGTAGCTATGAGAATAAAACCAGTGGGGATTCCTGAGGTCTCATCCAAATATCGTTAATCATAATATCTACCGAAATTTTGTCATGATTGGATCCTTTTTGGAATCATATTAATAAACACATACATATACATAGAACTAAATACAATGAAGCTTAACCTCAAAAATATCCATTAGTTTCTTTGTTTCATATACTTTTAGCTTAACTTCTCATATTAGTGGCTCTCCATGCAGAAAATGATGCCATAAAGTAATAGTGACATTGAAAATAACTCTAGCCCAAGCTCTTACTGGATACAATGTTAATTTAGTTACTCTTGATGGTAGGAGTTTGAGCATCCCTATTACAGATTTCATAAGTCCAGGATACGAAAAAATTGTTCCTAGAGAGGGAATGTCTATATCAAAGGATCAAGGAATGAGAGGAAACCTTCAGATTAAATTCGATATTAAATATCCATCAAGATTAACTTCTGGACAAAAATTTGGTGTCAATAGATTCATTGGGGGCTAAATTCAGGCTGCATTTTGTGGAGTGAAAAATGAGTGGGAAATGTGTGTTATAACTTATTTTTTGAGGGGGTTAAGAATCAGAATTTACATGTGTGTAGTGCTTGAGTTAAACATGTAAATTTTGTATATAATAAGTTGTATGTTGTACGATTTATATAATTTTATGAACTTTTGGATTTTGCATTCTGATTTGGTCTATTATGAATACTATGGTGAGATTTCTATCATTTTCTTTGGGAAAAAGGATTATGTTGTAAATACAACTTGTAATACTTACCTGTTAAATTTAGCATGTTTTGTTCTAGCACACTTTATCATTGATTGCAATGCTTCTTTGATTTCCTTGCTTTGGTGCATTTTTTTGGTTTATTTATGGTAAATTATTGCTTAAGAGCTGCAATCATGTAACATCCTTCAATGATTGAATTTTGTTCAATGGGGTGCTTGGGTTGGTTAGGAATATATAAATTAGTGCTTCACATATAAGTTCTTAAGTTGTTATATGGTAGTATAACTGTAGACATATATTGGGTTGTATATGTGAAATTGTTTGGGTGTTGTAACAACTCAAGTAATTGGCATATAACCATCATATTATTTAGGAGATGAATCTCTTATGTAAGTGTATAATGGTGTGAATAATACTATTTAGTGTGATATTGTTGTGTAAACTTTCGGCAACCTTTTTCTGTGCTATGTTCCAATTAATGTGAAAGATATGAATTATGTGGTAGATCATGAAATGCTTTGAGTCTTGATATTGTTATGAATGTTAGCTTTGATCAATCACACTTTCCCATATAGTTAGAGTAGGGCAAAGTGATCGGTATATCTATTATTGCGAGAGGATTGCTGCCACCTTCCAATCAAATTAGTTGTATCATATTCAATTCAATTTTTCTAGATTTCAATAGATTTTTGTTATTGGCATTTATTTATGTGTAATTGTTTTTGTGGATACATTTTAATTTGTTCCAAGAGTTTCAAAGTCATTTCATTGCACCATCCTATCCCGATTTGAATTTCAATTGTTTTTAAATACACAAACATCTTAGTTCAATTAGGTACCTATCTATTATCCATCTATCATTTAGGAATTTAAAGAAGAATTCATTATTTATTATGTTATTCAATGAGTTTTAAAATTAAAGTTAGAAGGCAATTATTGCGTATTTACAAGCATTTTAGAGAATAATGAGTTCATTGTAACACTAAAATTCTTGTTTGGAGACAACACATTGCCCCAGTTTTCCACGTTGAGGAATTGTTGCAATTATTGATGTATTGTTTACGATATTTTATAATGTTTAGGGGTCTAACAAAGATCAAGATAGTTTAGCTATTCCATTGTGTAATGCAAAGCCAAAAACACAATGTTTTTCTTACATAAGACAAGGATAAAGACTAATTTCCCAAATATTCGAGTGAATTGATGCATAATTTTGAGTAAGATTTTGGAACACAAAAGTTATGGAATGTAGTCGTCAAACCATATTTGTAATATTGTAAGTTTTCTAAGAATATCAAGCACACAAAACATACATGCTATGAACATCAAGTGTATAATCTAGAAAATGACTTTCATTGCTACAAATTTCCAAGATTTTGTCCATATCATTTAGAAATATTGGTTCTTGTTGTAAATTTGGATGACTGTATCTTGATTTCTAGAAAAGCCAAATTATTTCTCCCTCATCTTGTTTTGGTTATAGGTAATTAAACATAATATATTAAATTTTATACATAATAAACATACAATAGAATTTGTGGCCCCCTAATATAATATATAAAATATTCACTTTCACTCGGAAAATCTAGCATGATATGAGATTTGCAAATGTATATGTACGAATTTGTAACAAATTTGAAATGTAGAGATGGAATCTTTAAATGAAGTGGTTCATCTATATTCCTACACTTAACAAATTCAATCACACCCATTATCAACATCAATTAGATAAGTAATAACTATCCCTCTAAATCAAATAACATATACCGTTCAGTGTTCACATTGCATTGTACACATGCGATTGCTAGTTTATATCCAATTATAGATAATTTATTATTACAAAGTAAACTTGTTCTAGTTATTGGATTAAAATTCCTTTTTCATATATATATATATATATATATATATGGCGATGAAGGGATAGCCTTTCGTGGAGGAAGAGTGGAAAATACAAATCTTACATAGGTATATGTTCCTTCAATGGCTTAATCAAAACAACCAACTAAAATAAAATATAGAGACCAAGAAGAGCGAAGTGGTAGCCTTTACTACCAAAATAAGGGGCGCTACAAAGGTTAAGTGCATGTAGCATAGTTGCTAAGAAGCAGAAGAGAAAAAATAAATGCAAATAAACATTGTGCCCGAATGAAGTGCCTCTTAAACCCCAAACAAGAAAAATAGCAGGTCCTAGTTCCCTCTAAGAGACAAATGATCCCTCTTTAGATACTCATACAGATCCATATCAATCAAATTACATATAGTACATGAGGAGATGGCTATTAGTGGGAGCTACTTTTAAGAAAGTCCCCATAACTTTCCTTCACTAGAAGTATCCAACTCTGGCTAAATTTAAAACGTGAACATGGGATTTGGCATGGTCAATGCCTCTGGTTTTCAAATAAATTGCTTATATTATTGTCCAAGGAAATGACAGGCCTGAAATGTCATTTGGGATGCATCCCCCCCTCCACATACTGCTTCGGGTTTTTAAGAGCCATAAATGAACTTGTTGGGTTTGTTTGGATAGGATCTATTCTTCCACTCAATATTTATTTTCTTGCCCAATAGATAGCGTCGTCTAGCTTTGAAGATGTCTTGGTTGGAAAGTGTCAAATTCTGGTGATCATAATTTTGCAGGTTGTTGGATTTCAGATATTTTTCTACAGTCTTAAATATTTATTAATTTAGATATCTGTAGATATTAGATACTTCCTATAATAATATCTAAGATATGATTGTTCTACTTTAGATTTTTTATAGTCTTAAATATTTATTATCTTAGATATCCACAGATTTTAGATATTTCCTATAATAATATCTAAGATCTGATTGTTCTACTTTAGATTTTTTTTAGGATACAACGTTTATCTATTTTTAGGACTATATATAATCTTTAATCTAGTTTTCCATTTGTTACTTTGTAATAAGAGAAATTGTTTCCTTCTGTAGTTGCAATCTTGCAGATATGCAAAGTCAAATTCCAACAACATTGTAGATGCAGTCTTTGGCTAAATGGAGACACATTGATGGATTACATTCCAAATTAATGCTTAGGCAAGTTTCCCAAGGAATTAATCTCCCTTTGTTTTCAAGTTTCTCCATTACAGGGGCATAGGAGTAATTGTTTGTTCTGACCCTTGGTTCATTAATAGGGTGGATGGATTTTTGAGACATTGGTATATAGATTTGAATTCACTGCAGATAAATGTTGCATCTTTCCTAGAATGGATGAATAATGCCCAACTTCCCATCAATGGGTTGAGCAAATGCTCCAACAGTTTAACGTAATCTAGAAGTCTGTTACTCTCTCAGAATATATATAGATCTTACTGCATTGTTAGTAGCTGTAGAATTGGACTTCTTGTGATCCTTTTTTTTCTAACCTCTTGATCATGAAACTGTGGCCTTCAGAGGAAAACAATTTCTATGGGTATGGTCAGTTAGCTAGACATGTTGCTCATTGAGGAAGTATAGATATAGGAAAACAAATCACATTATTACGAGGGAAGGAAAAAGTAATCCTAGCTTCATAGAAGCACCGAGTTCAACAATCCATAAGGAAAACAAGAGGAACTCTTGTTGTTCAAGGGAAGTTCAACCAAAAATACCATCTATTCAACTCTTAAAATCTGAAATCCTTAGGCCTGATCAATCAGATAAAGGGTCCAAAAAAGAACAGACAAATAAGATGTGTCCTTCAGGAGAGAAAAGTAGGTCCATAAGATTATCAAAGGTGCATGCTCTTGTTTAAGTGATCAAATTTGAAAACAGACTAGAATGCGGAAAACCAAAATGTGCCACATCATAGAAATCAACACTTCCTCAAAAGGCACAATCGAGGGAACTACTTTAGCAGAATAAAATCTTAAGAAGCAAGAAATACAGTCTTTTGGGAGACGAAAGAATAGAGAAAGCTATAATGCATGTTAACAAAGATTGCTATTTAGACCAAAAAAACAAGTATGGAAAAGGGTTAATCCATGCCTAACAATTCCCTCATGTGATATTGAATAGGGCATTTATTTCATCATCCACAAATCTAAATCATAGAAAATCACTTAAAGTTGATCATAATATTATTAACAGCTTGGCAGAACTTTGTTCAATTAACCATAAAGAAATTTAGAGTTGTATTTAGTAAAGAACCAAAAACCAGTGTACAACTAGGACTGAAATGCGAGAGGCACGCAAGGAAGGGATACACTAAGATATATATCAGGTGCTAACATATCCTAATTATTACAAATTCCAAAATCTGCATAATTAGAGACATTGGATCCCTTTGACTACACATCTAATTGCTGAACACTAGTCGCTAGTATACAAAACCTACTATAAATTGTACAACAATGCTACGGAACTTGATAGACATAAGTGTATGTTTTCCCACATTAACAAGCCCAACGCATTTGATATAATTCCTTATCATCCCAAATCTATGATTAAGGGAAATTAAACTACCAATGCAAATAAGCTAAAAAAATATTATCAATGATTCAAATTCTTGGTATATTTGGGGTGTCTGATTTAAAAAGACTTTGCACCCTATAATCAATAATAAATATGTCTAGTCAAATGGGATGAACTCAAGTGGTGAAAGAAAATGGACATTCAAAGTGAAGGCACAAGTTCACACACCAACAGTTGAAGTGTTGATATTGAGTAAGATATTGCATAGAACATGATGGGTATGGGTGTAAACTCATCCGAGATACCCCCTCGGTCTTATCAACTAAGTAGAATGTTACCTTAAAACAAGGACTTTTTGAAATCAAAAAATAGTGTGAATATGTTTAGGGAGTTCTAGTGTAATCATAATGGGGGACACTTGTAAGAGTGAACCAGGTTGAAATTCCAACACCACCGTAAGGAAGCCCATGTCTCCAACAGACATGTCACAAGAACATAGTGTCACAATAATGGAGCTTTTTACAGCCTTATTTCAAACAAAAACATTCTTCTTGGCAAGATTATTCATGATGTTGAGTGAAACAATATGTAAACCCAAGCTTTCACTATAACAAGGCACACCTGTGTTAGAGCTGTAGTGATAAAGAAAGTGCTCGTTTTATTACCAATTTCCAATCAATTTCCTTTTGTAAGTTTTTAGAGATACGTGCCATTCTACTGACTTTATAAAATTAAATATATAGTAATTTGCATCACTTCCTACATATACTTATGGGATATTAGTTAAATCCATCTTTTATGACACCATGAAATGTGAGTGAAGTGCTTACAATCAATTTAATGTTTGGACACACTCCACAACCTTTGCTGCTAGCTTCCTAGCCTATCTAAGATTGAGAGATGAACAACATGTGGACATCCATCAAAGCACTTGATGGAAAGCTATGTTTTTGGATTGGAAAGTTCCTTAGTAGACAGGTGTGCAAAATGTGGAGGGGTACACAATGCACATAAACTGTTAAAAAAATTTTCTTAAATAGATGTGGCCTCATGGACTATCATGATTGCAAGATATGTATGCAATGAATTATGCAAGGATTCTTTCAAAGTATTGATACTAACAACATTATGAATAACCAACTTTTGTCAAATGGTTTAGTTCTAAGTGTCGTGGTAGATATGTTTGTAAAATGTGTAAGCAAACACAAGCCATATGAATAAAACTCTATGAAGTAATGTAATTGTTTAGAACATACCTTCCCCATGTAAGCTTCATTTTTGTTTGTAGATCTATAAAAAAATAAATGAAATGCATCAAAGTTATGTGCTCATGAATGGAATGCCATGCTTACAAGATATGCACAAAAAGCATTTTTCAATGGAATGGATATACAAAAAACAAATTTTGCATGGATGTGTTTACTTGGGACTTGTACAACACAAAATAATATGGACCCGTAATGAAATACAACAATATTTTTTTAGTTTGACTAGCTCCCCCACAAGAGAGACTGTCCACACGCCAAAAGTATCAAAAATATAGATACAAAATCTCTCAACAAATAAGAGAGATACACTACACCTGCTAAAGAAAAATGCTCAAAACAAGAAGCATCACAATGCATAAGGTATAGAAAGTGGAGCAAGAGGTTGAATGGTGGAGGAGCCATACCTGTAGATTCCTCTCAACGAATGCCTATGTCACCTCCACGAGTGATCTGTGGAGTTAGCTTACTAGTATTTTGGAGTTAACTTAACTACCAATATTAGTTAGTGGGAGTTCTTCACCAATGGACTAGACGGATAGGTTCGGGACTAGCCAAACGTATATTACTAGATATTTTTAAAAAATTAAAATCTGATGTGAAAAATTTGGAAAATAAAATGGATACGTATGTTCTTCTGTCAAACATCTATGTAAATAAGATCCATCATTTCATAAAAGAACAATGTTCTTGTAGATGTTATTGTTAATGCTATGTAAAACAAGACGTACACATAGGCTAACAATTTAACAAGGTGCATCATCTCAAACCAACAATGATATAGAAAGATCGAAATTTATGTATAGTTTCTTTAAAAACAAACCATGTGGTGATCTAGACTACATTGTTGACATTGAACTTTGTTCATAAAAAATTACACTATCTAAAATGCTAAATTGTGGGAGGTGGAGAAAAGGGAGGAAAAAGGATTAGTATCCCTAAGGAGTTAGAAATGATGGAGATATCATCTCTTGATGGTTGTATGTGATAGAAATACACATACACGATTATGTGTGGACATCCCTTCCAGCGTAACATGCAACTCATGTGCAATTGCTAGCTACATTACTTTTGGAGCTATGCCACTCATATAATGTCTTTTAAATATAAATTTTGTCACTCTCACGAATATCTTTATCCAAATACCCTTTAAAAAAATTTGAATTATGTCCTAAATCTGCAAGCCCTAAACATTTTACAGTAAAAATTGTCTTATTTATAAAATTATTGATAATTTAAATTAAAGAATTAATGTCCAAAAGTAACTAAAAATTTTAATGGGACTATAAGAGGAGCAAAGAGAACAAGACAATGCAGGAAAGTGAAAAAAAATAAAAAATACAAAAAACAACTGGAAAGAGACAAGATACAACAAGTCTATGTGTCATGCTTAAGAGGTTCTACGCCAAGTAGATTGTGACTATTGTGTGGAGTCATGAGCTCATTTATGCCATCAATGTTGTGTAGAAGGCTGAAGGAATGAATACAAAGTCTGAGATCTAAGGTTGCCATGATGATGTTTGAGGAGGCCATATCTATGTTGTGTAATATCCATGATAAATAAAGCTACACACCTTTGGTATTCATAATGGATAAGGGCCTGTAATGAGCCTTGAGTTTCTTGGAAGAGACAATATTACCTGCCACAAATCTCATAGGACACAGAACAACAAAATATAATGTGCTCCTCTTAATCACGTTCATTCATGTAAAGTGTGTAAGTGCATTAGTCTCTAGGAATGTAATGCTTTGTCTCCATGCAAAGCTGATGAGAACAAACTCATAGTTGGCCCAAGAGGAATGCCAAAACAAGTTGAAGCCTTATGTATTTGGGAGGAATGACACGTTCATTTTCAATTTAGATATAATGCTCCAAATAGAGTTGCATTTTGTGGTAATAATGGCATAAGGATGAGGATAAATCTTAAATATATATAACCAAACCCAACTGGGAATACCCAAGCTTGAATTGATTAGAGTAGGTTTGATTTTATTATATACTTATAAGACATTAGATATATCATATGTAATATAAAATATAGTTCATTTAAAGCTATAAAGTGGTAACATTGGTTACACGGTAAAGTGGAATTAGGATTTATATTATATATATATATATATATAATAAGTAATGTTTTAACAAGTTCATGTTTATAAACAAATACTATTTATATTAGTATGATTATATATAGACTGAACTTTATTAAATTGTGTGTGTGTGTGTGTGTGTGTGTGTGTGTGTGTTAAAGAACATTATAGGTATTATATTATGTGAAGTGTATTTTAGGTACTTAGGTTTATGTATTTTATAAACTAATATAGGTATCTTAAATACACCTAGTTAGAATATACTAAGAGATATCAATCTCAAGGGACTTATCTAGTTACTATAAATATTACTACTTAATTGTTGATTTCTCCGAAAAAATAAAATAATAATAAACAAAATTATTTAAGCGAAATTCCAATAGAAAAAAAATTTATGAATAAACTATCATGACGGTTAAATGAATGTCAAATGTAATGTCTAGAATAAAATAAATCAACGTACTTTATGTCAGCCTTATTTTCCATTGTAGAACACCCTTCGGCATAAATACCTGATTGGATAATATAATAAATATAGTGTAATATACATATTTAATATAACATATGGTGTCATGTACATAGTAATAGGTATGTTACAATATACTATGTAATAATTGTAATATCATTATATAAATCTAATTTATATAATATTAATAAATTTTCATAATACTAAGGTATTACGTTTACAATATCTATTATGTTATATTATAATAGTATATCCAATATAATATATATTATAATCTACCTTCTATTATAACATGTATATATTACAATAAAATAAGTAGATTATAAAGTTTACAATATTATTACGCCAAAGGCGTGTTTTTATCGGGGAGTGATCCAAATGATGACAATCACCTATATGATCTGCTTGTCATCAGTTCCCACGCCAGTTGGTGCCCCCTCCTTTTTGGGTTCTGTGTCTTCCTACAGTGTGTAGCATGTGTAGGTTTTGTTGTGGCAAAGCTATTTATATATTGTTTTGTTTTTCCTTGTACCCATGCTTAACAAAGGAATCCTCCACCATGCTACCTTTGCCTATAAAACATATAGGCTAGAAAATTTTCCCCGCGTCGCCAGCGATCATAGGTCAAATAAAGTTTCAATTGAATAAGTTTATTTTCTTTTCTATACTATTTTGAAAAGGACCTATTAATCAGTTTAAATTAGCAGTATTTAGCTTTTGATTGCAAAGAAGGAAAAAGGAATTTGATTATTAGACTTAAATATTCACACTTGAGGTGTGATTTAGAGCTCTCAGTTTAAAATTTTGCATGCATTTTAGGATTGGAACTCCAGAGGCAATGATGCAGCCTAAAATTTGCAAGATAGCACATCACTCAACCTAGACTGAGCACTCTTTCAAAGCGCACAAAGGTACCAGGTCCCTCTTTAGAGTTGTTGTAATAGAATGTCAACATGATGAAGACAAAAAAATATAGATTCATAACTAATCCATCATTCTACAGTGCATGCTACCCACAGATCTATGAAAGAACAAGCTTAAACAGTAATCATGATTGAATGATTAACATGCACTACTCAATTACACAGAATAACACTTAGATTTAGCCAATATCTTCCATCTATTAATGAATATAGAAGCTCCTTATAGTACTGTCAATTTACATCAATGCACGTATGGATCCAATACACACATTCATACACTTCTCTCTGTTATACATACCTATATATCTACTATGCACCTAAGATCATATATATATATATATATATATATATATAGGGTGGGGACTTTCCCTTCACTACTTAACTACTCTAGAAATAGGTCACGTGCTATTGATAGCCACATGCCATTTAAAATTATAGCCACACATGCAAGTGTGTTATCTATAGTCCTCTTATAGATAACTGAAGTTTCCATTCTATTCTTAGCATGTCTCCATGCATAGATGCTTTGAACCACTTCTCCAAATATAGAAAATACATGGCATGCACATCTCTTCATCGTTGATGTGTTCCGCACGCCATCTTCTAAAAATAGATCTTCATGCTCAAAATCGGCTAAACCCCAAAATCTAAACTTACCTTCTGTGCATGGGTCCTTCCTATCCTTCCGCACCTTCGTTCCTGGCCTTCTATCCCATGCAGACTCCTTATGTGTTCTTTTCCAAGTATTCTTTGATCAACATTACCCCACACTAATCTCATTGTCATCCTGACAATGGGTATCTCCAAAATTTGAAGAAAATAATATCAATGAAAGAATAAGAATGAAGAATGTGGACAAACAAAGAATTTATATGAGGTTATTTAAGAAACCTCCTCTATATCAGTTTTTAGCATCAGCTCTGGATACTCCTCTTTTATTACAACTTCTAAATCCTGTCATTCAGTGAGTGCTTGTTCCACTTTCTCTGGGATGTCCACAACTATGGATTCCAACTCATCCCATGCAGTTTCTCCTTTCTCATTTTGCAGAACCAACAAAACACTGGACATGGATATCATCCTTCCTTCCAAAAGGTCCATCTTCTATGCAATCATCTTTCCAAGCTCTTCCAGCCTAGTCATATGCGGCTCTTGTGTTGCGGCTAGGGCCTCACACTTTTGTTTAATTATTGTCAGCCTTTCTACACCCCATGTCTCATCTTTCATGGCCTTCTGTACCTCATTTTTCTCTTCCAAGCTCTTAATATTGATGAGCGCCTCTGGAGCTGTACGTATATAAAGCTTGATATCCTTTCTTCAATACTTCTTGTAATGCCTGCAATAGCCCTTTATAAAATGTGATTTTCCTCATCACAGATGATTTATCTCATTCAGCATCTTGTTTTGATATTTATGGCGCTTTCATACGCAGATTTTCATCTTTGAGAACCAAGTCTACTAATTTTCCCACATAGTGTATCACTGAAGGAAATGTTTGTAGTACCTTGGGTTCCAAATGTGGCCTTGCTTTGATTACATTGTCCCCAATTTCCTCTGTGATGCTTATGAATACTTCATTCTTCTTCTGTGTGAAGTCCCTTTCTTATGTTATGCATGTTATCTCAGTGTCCTTTATCTTCAACTCTTCACACAACACTTTGATTGTGGCAGGTTTGTCCGTGTTTCTTGTAGCCATCTCCACAGAAACTATCACCAGTGCATTGCTGACCTACTCATCTGACATGATAGTAGGCTTTACTGTCATGTGTCTAGCCTGAGGTTCCTTCTTCAATCACCTTGAAATGCATGACTATTTACACACATCAAATTCAGGCTCATCAATGTGGGTGTGCATTGACCATGATAGTTGCTTTTGTGTGTGCACACTCGCCATATCCTCATCCATTAACTCCCAGCCAAATAGATCCTTTTGTGCTATTGTGCTCTAGAAGCGATCATGGATAATATTTCCTATGTCCTTTGCATACCTCATGACTAGTGGAATGTGCTCCCCACTTGTCCTTTTAGACATTTGTTTCTTAGGAACTTTAGCCTCCAAATTTTGGACTTGCATCTCCATGTCCTGAGTGTCTTCTACAGTTGTTTCCTCTGTCCTTTCTCTTCTTCTTCCTTCTCCTTTGACTCCTCACCCTGTTCTTCTATGTGCTCCAGAAGTGTAGGAGATGTAGGTGCACTCTCCTCAGACTCTTCCACCTCCTCATTCAACTTCAGCTTCCTCCTTCTTTGCACGGTTGCTTCCTTTTATGGGGAGAGTCGGGGTGATTTGCACATAGTGGTTGGGGTAGTACCTTGGGTCCTTGTTCTATTGAATACCATTTTAAACCTATGCTCCCCCTCTTATGGATGAGATAGTGTCATAACGGGCTCATCTTCACTCTGACTTGTAGGATGTCTCCTACCCCTATGCTCCAAACCACCACTATCTTCATGCTCTTCCTCCTCATCCTGCACTTCAATTTGCTCTGAGGGCTTAGGTGTTGGGATATTATCCATTGTATGCTTCCCCTTTGGTGGTGTTGGAAGAGTGAAATGACCTTCCACATATTTTTTGTTCTCCATCTTTCACTTCAACTAGAGATACACCAATGCTGCCCCCAAATCTGCTACATCCAAACTTATTGGCTTGATATTCAGCACCTCATAAATGATCTTCTCTGTATAAGCACTTCTGTCAGGATACACATAATTCTTCCTTAATGTATGGTAATCAAATTTAACCTTGTCTGCATTGAAGATCAGTCTGTGTATGTCGATAAATCTATGAACAAATTCCTGAAAATACCTTGTAGTCAATGCGTAGGGTAACTTACACCAAGGGCTTCAGAATCCATCCTTCATTAGAAAATACACAATGTAGAAATGTTGGCATATAGAAAAATGAACTTGCTTTCCTATCACTGCTGGTAGGTCCTTTGTGTTACACCACTCTTCCCCGAATGCCGCGCGGAGCCTATCGTACCACTTCTCCACCCTATGATTTACTTCGTCTGTCATAGCCTCCTTGGATAGGTATTTGTTGAATCTTTCAGCTGGGGAATTTTTCTCCATGGGGTATTCCCATATTTTCTCCTTTGGTCCGTCTAGCAATCCAGTATCCATGAACACCAGTGATAGTACAACAACCCCAAATCTGATCTTCCCTCCTGTGCGTGCTTCTTTGACTATTTTCTATTCGATATAGCCTGCAATATTGTAGATAGTCCCTTCCAACATCTTTCATGCCACATGCAACCACATAGTGTTTACCTACAACCACCGCTCCTGATCATTCAACTTGGTAACTAGGTGTGTTGCAGCTTGTATAACTAGACAGTTCTTAAATTTGTCTATGTCCATTCCACGCGGACCCTTTAGGTATCCCAACTCCTGTTTGGTCTTTAAAATCACAGTTTTATCTGTAAGGTCACTTTTTATATCTTCCCTTGTGGCCTTCAGACCTGTCACTGATGAGACAAGCATAGAAAAAATTCTAACTCTATGTCCTGCAAAGTAGAAGTAATCTTCGTGTACTCTGCTCATGAGTTACTGGTACAAGGGCTCATACTTCCTAAAATATGACAGCTCATACAACTTATATACCCTAATTCTCTTCAAAATATTTTCACCGGCATCGTCATACACTAGCATGTCATTTTCCATGCGTTTGTTTGTTCTATCCATGAGTAAGGAATCGAGCTCCTTTTTGTTCTCCTAGGTCCTGTGATTATTTTCACTTACTTTACTTTTCCTAATGGGTGAATCCCACTCTTGGCCAACAATGACTCCTTCTAGGTATTGCATCTCTGAAAAATGGCTTTCGGGTGCCATCTCTTCTTCCTCAGTGACCACCTTCTTCTTTTCTTTTGCTACTGTTGTAGATTCCTTCTTTGGTGCCATTTTTACCTTGTAAATGTCTCCTCTTCAACCCTGCAACTCTGTGAATCAAACCTTAGCTCGATTCAATTATGCCTTAGGTGGAAACCTCGTAACCTAAATCTTTTCTATCTCCCTGCTTCACTCAAACCCTTCATCACCAGGGACACAAGCTTCTTATAGCATATATCTAGTTATCACTCATGATTTCACACCTCTCACATCTTAAATTGATCACTCATCTCTTCGCACTTGGCTCTTCTTGCGAATACTCTTAGTTGCAATAGTAAAAATGAATCCGCATCTCATCCTTATATATTTTTTTAAAATTTTGATGCATTTATTTCTCCTCACCTACCAAATATCCCTTCATTTATTGACAAAATCCATTCATTCCATGCAGTACATCTTCATGCCCAGCCATAACCTTCTAGCTCACCTTCCTACCCTTTGGTCAAAGAATTCTCTTCAACGCACACTCCTACGCTTGAGTACCTTATTACTGCACCTTCTGTGGGTAGCTAACATCACCTCTGCTTACCTCACATTATACTATTCTTTCATTCATCTCTATCCTTGGTCACTTTGAGAAAACAATCTTCTTTTAACTTAAATTACACCCGTAATAGCTTATTCCTTTCACCTTTCAATTCTCAAAGTCTTTTTCATGTATAACGACAACCACCCCACACTAAAGGTATGTGCAATCCTCTACACATAAACATTCTTCATACATTAATTAGCTTCATGCATGCAAGCACACTTATTATAGAAACAACAACTAAATTGACAAAACATAGCGATAATGAAGGAAATACTGAATTGAAAACCTAAACTAAATGGCAATACTGCATTATTACAAACACCAAGAAGACTTATTTATAGTAGGGCTTCATCCTACTCCCGTTAAAATAACTGGGTATCCATTTTCCATCAAGTGCTTATAACTAACATGCACCCAATTCCAGTAAAGAAGTGATAACATATGGCCCCAACCAATGTACTTTGAGCTTACCTGGATGGCGCAAGAACTTTGAGTCATAAAGAAGTACCATTTATCCAATCTCAAACTTCTTATCTATTATGTTTATATCATGCCATGCTTTATGCCTGGCCTTTTCCTACTTCTGACTCCATCGTGCTATGGCTCAGCGCTCATCTAGTTGAATCATCTTTTCAATCCATTCTTCTAAAGCCTCTTCATCAGCTAGACCTCTAGCGTGCACAATGTGCAAAGAAGGTAACATAAATTCTATAGGAAGAACAACTTCCATGCCAAACAACAATTGAAACAGTGTGGCTTTGTTCAATCTCTTGTAATTTGTTCTATATTCCCAAAGCATAGCTGAAACCTTGTCATCCCAATCCTTTCTTTCAACATCACATATTTTTGTCAAAGTCTAGCCCAAAATTTTGTTGAAAGCCTCAGCAGTTTGATTTTCCTAAGGATGGTAAGGTGTAGTTTTATGGTGTGCAACCTAAACTCATCTAATAGGATCCTGATTGTCTCATTCAAAAAGTGTGTACCTCTATCACTTGTCAAGCTTAAAGGACATCCATATCATGTAAGAACATTCTCCCATAGAAACCTAGCTACTATAGTTGTTGTACACTCCTGCATAGGTGTTGCTTATGCCCACCATGTAAGATAATTTGTGCAAGTAATGATATAGTGTGATTCAGTCCTGTGCGTGGTTGGTGAAATAGGTCCTACAAAATAAATGGCCCATTTCTCAGACAGTTCAACACTAGTAATCAGTCTTAAAGGCATTTCATCTCTTTGCCCTAGTTTACCTAGGTGCTGATAATGATCACATGCCTTACAATAAGCTTTACAGTCTTTATATAATGTCTTCCACCATAATCTAGAAATTAAGATCTTTTGGGAAATCACATCACCTACATAATGGCCTCCTGCAATACCACCATGAGCCTCTTCCATGATATCCTTGTGCTCATGCTCTAACACACAATGGCGTAATACTTCATCTCTCCCTAACTTGTAAAGGTCACCACTGATTAACATAAATGGTGCCCCACGTATAACAAGCTACTTATTTTCTAATGCTTTCATTCCTTCTGGTGCCATACCTATTCGTAGAAAGACAACACTATCTTCTAATTTTGTGGGCACGTGTTGTAACGTGTATAATTTTGCATCTGACATTGTGTCTTTAATTGTCTGTGCATCCTCTCCTGAATTGATTCTAGATAAATGGTTTGGTCCAGAATTACTTTTCCCTGGCTTTACTATAATTGTGAAGTCAAACTCTTGAAATAGGAGCACCCATCTTCATATGCGCCCCTCTAATATAGGCTTGTTTACCAAGTACTTCAATGTCATATGATATGTATAGAACAAAAAGGGTGTTGCTAACAAGTACTGTCAAAACTTCTACAATGTGTAGATCATTGACAAACCTTTGTGCTCTGTAGTTGTATAATTTCTTTTAGTAGGAATCAGCTTCCTACTAGCAAAACAGATTGGATGATCAATAATACCTTCACTAGGTTGAGCTAACACAGTGCCAATGGCCATACCAGAAGCGTCCACATGCACATGAAATGTTTTATCCCATGAGGGAAAATGCAGAATGGGCATTGTAGTAAGTTTCTCTTTTAATACCTCAAACATAAGTTGTTACGGTTCTCCCCAATAAAATGTACCTTTCCCCTTCAGCAATTCTTCGAAGAGTGCAGTAATTCTGGCATACCCTTGTATAAATTTTCTATAATATCCTGTATGACCTAGAAATCTATGCACGTCACTTTGATTGGTAGCTGCTTCCAGGACTAAAATGACTGTAACGTTGGCTAGATCAACTAGCAAACCTTCCTTACAAATTATATGTCCTAACAAAATCCCAAATGGCATATTAAATATGCAGTTCTTGATATTTAAAGAGATACTCAATTGTTTCCATCATTCAAACATTAAGCACAGATTGTCACAATGATCTTTCACAAGCCCATATATTGTCCAATCATGTAGGTAAACCTGTAAAAATTTGTGAATAAAATCTTTGAATGCCTGAACAACTATGCGTGAGATCACATCAAGCACGTTGTTAGTCCAAATGGCATCACAGTATAGGCAAAACTGCCCCTTTCACTAGTAAATGTTGTCTTTACTTGATCCTTGGAAGTAATCTAAACCTAATGATACCCAGAAAATCCATCTGTGAAAGAATATATTTCACGCCCTACAGCTCCTAGTATTTCCTTAGTGAATGGCATAGGGAAAGGATCTGTGACATATGTAGCACTCAGCTCCCTGTACTCCACACATATCCTAATCCGTCCATCCTTCTTGATACTAATCACTATCGGGATAACCCATTTTGACTAATCAAGGGGCTTGATAATGCTAGATTTCAACATTTTATCAATTTCCTCTTTCACCTTTTCACGTAAATTAGGATTCATTCTGTAAGGCCTCTTTCTAACTGGTCATGCACCATCCTTAAGTTTGATCTTCATTTCCCCAAGTGACTCATTCACTCCTTTAAGTTCATGATATCCTATAGGGAATAATTCCTGATAATCTCTAAGTAATTCGATGATTTTTGCTACCTCCAAGTCTGACCAGTAATCTCCAATTATGGCCTCCTTAGGCTCAGCCTCCAAACCTATATTTACCATCTTTATCTTTATGGGTTCATGGTAGATGCACATATATTTGTCTGAATTTTCCAAGACCTCACATACCTCGTGTGAATGTTCAATATCCAAGCTCTCAACTTCCTCGTCATCTATGATGTAGACCATCTTTTCTTTTTCTTTCTGAAGGCAAGTGTACTCAAGTAGTTTGGAGTCCATTTCTTCTTCCTTTTCAAAACATGCACCAAATTTTGTCTCACTAAATAATTCTTGAATATGCTCTTCTACTTTTGCACTACCTCCCATAGTTAATCACTTGACAAATTTTAATGCCTCTGCTATAGGAGGTTGAGTCGAGAAGTATTCAAATGTCTGCATCATACTATTAGTGAAAATCAGCAACACCCCTTGGATGTTACCTTATATTTCTAGTTTGATAATGGACATCCAGTGATTACAAAACATTGAATCTTCTCTCCAAGTGTGGGACATACAAAATGGGAAAATAATCTCCAGATTAGAGGTTGATTCCTCAACTCCTCTGATCAGATGTATGCTTGCAAATTATAGAGGTTTAATACTCAAAATCCTACTCTAAATTCCAAGGGGACAGAGGTAAAGGATGCAAAAGCAATAAAACTAATACTAACAAGGTGATACACCAAAGGACTGGTGAACATTTACTTCTGCAAATTGACACAAATTAAAGGAATGCAACAAAAATCATGCACAAACTACTAAAATGTAATGAAAGACTAGAAATGAAGCAAACAACACAAGAAGAGGATTGAAACTCATTCACAGAGCTTGCACTATCATTTCCATTCAGAAATGCATGCATCACAATAGTAGAGAGGTAGAAAACATGTTTCAGTCCTAAAAGAGGTCTAATATTCCACAAAATCACTTTATAGGGTGAAGGAGGGAGTCTGCAAAACATAAAAATGTCCAATCCTTACAAAATGAGCCAAATCTGGGTTTTAACAATGAAAATTCAAGCCCAGGAAGAAGAAAACATGGGAAAGCAAAAGGAATCATTCATCCACCAACTAGATCCATCAATACAGCATACCCTTAAAAATTCATTTCCCCAAGTTTTTGACCATGCTGGAGAAGAATGGAGGCCATGATTCATTAAAAAATGGTGGTTGAAATGTCAGTTCTACTCCTTTTCCCATGCCAGAGGTGTTTTCCATTTTTCTCTCCCACTAAACTTCATTAAAACACAAAATTTAAGATTCCATCATGTAGATAATTTCACCAGCTTTCTAATGATATAAAGAACGTTAAAATCCTAGCTCTGGATCAAAAGATATGCCCTTCTGAAGATTTAGGGAAAAACAAGGCAAAAATTGGTTCGGCGGGCCGAAAGTTTAAAATTTTCCCAAAATGTTCCAACCCCTGCTGCTTCGATGCCATGTGGAAAATTTTAATTTGTTCACAGGCTTCATAAGATCATTTTACACCTTTTGGTCTTTGGAAAATTTTCCAAAATTTCTCTGCCGGTCAACCAGTCCACTGCCACGTGTCATCCTTCTATTCACTGGCGGGGGCGTGCTTCTAATTTTTCACTATCGCTGACCACTACCCTAAAAAGGACAGATGGCCTCCTCCTATTGGCATGGGCCTGAACTCCAAAATTTCCTTTTGCGTGCCCCACTTAAGAATTTTTTCACCATATGGACACGTGGCATGTTTTGATTAGTGCGGGCCATCAGGGGCAGATTTTTATTGCATTATTTTCCACACTTTGGCAAAAGGGAAAATTTCCTTCCATGCCTCTGCCTCCCAACACTCCAAGGACACGTGGTAGGTTTTGATTTGCTGGCGAGCCTTCAGGCTGAGAAATTCCTTTGACTACCCCGACCGATCCTTGGAAATTTTTCAAATTTCCCTCCACCTCCCACCATTCTACCACTGACATGGCTCATTCTAATTCACCGGAGGACCTCCCATGTGAAAATTTCCCTCCAAAACTCTGTCGAGCCATAAATTGAAAAATACAAGGAGTTAGAAGCAAAATTTTACCTTTCTAGAAAGCTGAGAAGATTCTCTATCCAATGAAACCATTTCTAGAAAATTTTGAGTTCCTAAAAAGTGAAAAAATTCAACTGACACACAAGGAAGGAAGGAATGAAAGAAAATTAGCCAAAAAATGAGCAAGGGGCTTATTTTGAATAACAATTTTTGTGACTCAGAGGGGGCATCTGTCTACTAGATGAAGTTACCAGTTGAATGAAGCAATCCATTGGGCATGGGGTTATCAAATTTCCCGCTTGGTATTCCCAATTCATTAGAAAATTTTAAGAAGGAAGATTATGAGAGTAGAACATCACTTGATCTAGATCATGGCCCATAAAATGCATCCCTAGGATAGTAAGCTTGTGCCAAAGCACTTAGGGAAATGGAAAACTAAGCTATAACAGAACAATGTGCACAAACACATGATGGAATGAAAATCTAAGCTAATATGTACAAGGTGGAGAGTTTCCATTCTAGTAGCAATGCTTTAGATAGATTCCATTAACTGGAATCTACAATTCTTCGCCTTTCAATGTAGATAGTTGGAAGGCATTATTGTTCTTACATTTTGTGACCATATAAGGGCCACTCCAAATGACATCAAACTTTGAATGTCTTCCTGGCTTTACTCGGTCTGCATCCCATTTCAACACTAAATATCCAACTTGGAAGGTTCTAGCCTTGGCTTTCCTATCAAAGGTCCTCTTGACCAAGGCTTGGTCCTTCTCCATTGCTTGGGCTACATGATCTCTGATTTCTATGAGCTCCATCAATTCTACATATCTAACCTCCATGGATTCAAACTCCAACAACTCCAATTGCTTCATGAGTTCTAATGTTGGCAACTCAAGTGACATGGGCAAGATTGTCTCTCTTCCATAAACAAGTCTGAATGGAGAGTTACTAGTGGATCTCTTGGGAGTTATCCTATCAGCCCACAAGGCTGATTTCAGTTTGGTGTGCCAATTCCTCTAATTTTCATCAAGAGTCCTCTTGATGATCCTTAACAAGTTCTTGTTGGTAGACTCAGCTTGGCCATTACCTTGAGGGTAATAATTTGATGAAGTGCTTAGATAAATCCCATTTTTAACATCCCATTCAGTTACCTTTGATCCTATGAATGCCAAAGCATTATCTGATATTATAGTGGCAGGTATGCCAAATCTAGTTATTATCCCCTCATAGAAGTCTAGAATACTAGATTCATATGCTTCTTTAAGTGCCACTGCCTCAATCAATTTGGTGAAGTAATCTGTTGCTATTAGAATCCACTTGTTTCCTTGTCTTGAGTTTGGGTTAATGAATCCATTGAAGTCCAAACCCCATTTCATGAATGGTTGGTCAATGGAAATTGGGTGCAATGGAAGGGTTGTTAACCTCTCATTGCCTATGAAGAATACACAATTCTTGCACCTCTTGATCCATGCATAACAATCACTAAATACCTTGGGCCAATAATATCCAGCATTCATGATCTTGAGGGTTGTCACTCTTGGAGAAAAGTGGCCCCCAATTGATCCACCATGGAATTCTTCTAGCATTCTATTTATTTGGTTTGTCCCAATACATCTTAGCAGTACTCCATTTACATCTTTCTTGAAAAAAACACCATCAACAAGTGCATATGGGACATCCTGCAATCTGAAGTGTCTTCTCTTAGTTTTGTTCATCCCTAGAGGGCATATGCCTATTTGTAAGAAGTGCATTATGTCTTTGGTCTAGCAAGGAGTGATGACACTATCATGTTATTCTTGAACACCTATTTGCTCTTGCTTGTCTTGCAACGCCAAAACAACATCCTTCTCATTGATTACTTCCATTAATTTTCTCAAGACCAGTCGTTCACATAATCCCTTTCCTCGGACCAGCTTGGTGACTTTGATCTCAATGTCATACTTCATGACACGAGTAATCCACCCTACACATTTTTCATTTAGGTCTTTGTTGAGGAGGAAGTCCTTAACTTCCACATGAGAAACCAACAGTTGAACCTTGTTATTTGAAACTAGATGCTTAAATTTCTTCAAGCTCCTAATCATTGTAAGAACTTGTCCCTCAATGAAAGAATATCTCACCTCATAGTCCTCCAAGATTTTGCTAAAGAAGGCAATTGGCTGCTCTGCATTTTCTTTGTTCTATTGTACTAAAATTGTAGAAATTGTATCATCACCTCCAAATGCATAAAGGATAAAATCCTTAGAGAAATCTAGGTTAATGAGAGTTGGAGCTTGTAAGATAGCCTCCTTGATTGCCTCAAAAAAATTCCTTACCTTCAACTGTCCATTTGAAAGCCATGCTTTTCTTCAACATCATGGTTATTTGCTTGATAAGGGCTGCAAAATCTAGAACAAACCTCCAAACAAAATTGATTCTTCCCAAGAAACTTTGGAGGTCCTTTTTGTGACTTGGTAATGGCAGTGATTTTATTACTTCAACCCTCTCTAGATTAATTTCTAATCCTTCTTTGGAAACAATGTGGCCTGGGAGCTTTCCCTCATGATCTAGGAAAATACATTTCTTGGGGTTCAAGGATACCCCAAATCTTCTACATTTTTGGAACACTTGTCTCAAATGAAATAGATGATCTTCTGCACCTTTAGAAAATACAATAATATCATCTACGTATATCAGCACCATTTTTTTGATCAATCCCTTGAACGCCATATCCATTACCCTTTGGAAAGTAGCTCCAGCGTTGGACAGACCAAATGGAATTTTTCTATATGTATAAGTTCCCCATTTCCTTTACCATGATTTGATTATACCCTGAATAACCATCTAGAAATGAAAACCTCTCAGAGCCAACAACTTGTAAAATCTGCTCCATAGAAGGAAGTGGGTAATGATTATTGAGGGATGCTCTATTCAAATCCCTAAAGTCTACACACAATCTGATTTCCCCACTCTTCTTTCTAACTGGAACCAAGTTTTCTACCCAACTTGAATGTTTGATGGGAAATATTATACTTTCCTCTATTAACTTATTCAATTCCCTCTTCATGAGAGGCTCCATGTGTGGATTGACTGGCCTTTGTTTTTACCCGATGGGCTTAGCACTTGGATCCAACTCAATTATATGTTGAGCTATCTTGGAATTGAAACCTCTCAAGTCTTCATAGCTTCAAGCAAACACATCCGAGAATTCTTGGAAAAGTTACATGAACTCATACCTTTCTTGCTCGGTTGTCACTTTACCAATTTGAAGTGATTTGTCTTCTCCCACTGAGATGGGCATTGAATCTTCTCCCTTGAGTTGGATGTTTGCTTTCTCTTTCCTAAATTGATCATTAGGATTAAAAATGGACTCCAGAGTGACAAGTCCCTTTGTTAGTTTGTTGGTTCTTAGTTGTACTAACTTTTTCTAATTTTTGGCTGAGAACTCAGCTTCTTCTTGCAAGAAATTGATGATTTTTTGGTCACTCTCAAACACTTTCCAACTTAGATTATTGTCTGGCACTGGTGGCCTTACAATCACATGGATGCTTGGTTGTACTTTATCTTCCTTGATGCTCTCAACAACATAAAAGGTTTCCCAACTGCTGCAAGTCTATAAGTTTCTTGGTTTTCTTTCATAGGGATGGGATTGATGCCAAAGCATTCAAAATCCTCAATGAGGTCCCACACCCTATTTTTATAACACTTGAGTAGATAATTTTTGGCAGCATGTTTCCCTTTAACTTGATTAACAATCAGCTCACTTTCGCCAAAGACCTACAAGTTTTTGATGCCTCTCTTGATTGACCAATGCAATCCTTGTATCAAAGCTTCATATTCAGCAGTGTTGTTAGAACATGCAAACTAAAATCTAAAATCTGAATAATATTTAATGCCTTGAGGTGAGACAAGCATGGCTCCCCCTCTTACACCTTGTCTACTTCTTGATCCATCAAAGAACAACTGTCATACCTCATTTTCATCCTTGTGTTCTGGCTTGGTGATGCTAGGAATAGGCTGATTTTCTTCATATATGCAATAGACTCCTAGCTTAGATTCTTCTATTTCTTTGTAGGGGTAAAACACATGTACTTTTCTTGCCCATTCATCAAGAGTCAAATCTAGGATGCTTCCAACTTTGGTGTCAGCTTCATCCGTGCTTGGATAATCTTCTTAATCAAATGCTAAATAGTTGGAATGTGAAATTTTGCAATAGGTTCAGACTTGATTGTGGCCTTGGTTCCATATCTTGTTCAAAACAACATGTGTGACCAATCAACAGATAAGTAGCCTCAAATTCTAGTTGTAAAATTCCTTGACAAACATAGGGCAAAGAGTGGGGAAAAATCTATCATTGACACATCTTGCAAAATAGTGACATTGGGGCATGCATGCAAAGTAAGGCTCAAATCTTTGATCATTCCCACTGTTGTTACTGTTGTCCCAACTAGTTGCACAACCCCTTTAGATATGACCTCATATAGGAGGCCCAGCTGATCAGCTATTTGCTTGGGCATTACAGAACTAGTTGCCCCGGAATCAATCATACAATTGTGTACTAGTTTATCCCCAATGACCAATGAAACATAGAATGGAGGGGGGTTTCAATACTTTAACTTGCTATCCCCCAAGTTTCCCCTCAGGTTGAGCATCATTTGTGACTACCTTCTCTTGTATATGAGCTTGCTGATTTGGATTTGACCAATTTTCCATGGCAGTTTGTAGGAGATCCCTTTGGCCTGGGATTGATAATGATTCCCACATAGATATATTCACATTTGTCTTCTTCATTTGATCAATGATGCTAAATGGGGATGAAACATCTTTTTTCTACTCCCTAGCTTGTATACTCTTTTCTTATACATGGGCTACAACAGCTGGCATTTGAGCTAGTCTAGGAGGTGGCTTGGTTTGTCCTTGCATGTTTGGAACTGTATTTTTCTTGCCAGCAATTTGTGGAGTGGTGGAAGGTTGTGGATCACCTAGAGTTGATGACTGCCCTTGACCAATATTCCTATTTTTTGACCTTGTGTTAGCTACGACATTCTAATACATTGCTTGATTCATACCACAAAAATCCTCAACCTGCCAATTCACTAGTGTAGTCTCATTTGGAGCTGCATTTTGCTAGGATGTTCCTTGTTGTTGGTTTGTTTCTCGGCTCACCTCACCCTCTACGCTAGTTGTTATCACCATCAAATCTTGGTTCAAGGCACCATTGAAGCACATGGATTGGTTGTGAGGTTCATTGCATGGGAAACACCACTCATATTCTTGAGCTACATTATTTTGCACTCACACTAACGCTTTAGAGGAAGATGCAACATTGGGATTATAGAGCTGAAATGGTCTATTGGCAGGAGGCCTTACTTGATTTTGATTTGTAGCTTGATTGAGTGGCCTATTAGGTTGAGCTTGAGAATGATAAGAAGGTCTAAAACCTTGGGCTTGCTACCTCTTGAGTGTAACCAGGTCATTGCCTAAATTTTGTAATTGTTTCATGACTTCTTGAAGCTCATTTGAAGCACTAGAGGATGAAGTAGAAGTCTCATTTGAACTTTGATTTCTAGGAGTGGGAATAGGAGCTAAAGTAGGTGCTTGACTAGTGCTTGGACTTTCCAAGTTTGTATACAAGGGCATGGGAGGCCTAGGAGCCAACTTACCAGCTTGAATCAGATAATTTTAAGCTCTAATGGCAATGTTATAAGCTGTAGGTATAGTTGTACCTCCCATGGATTGAATTAACATAGAAATATCAAAATTTAAAGATTTGAAATAGTATAGAAAAGAACCAACTGTTGGCCTTGCTGTCACTAGAATTCTATCCTAAGTCCTTTGAACTTTGAAGTTGAAGTTTGTTAGCTACACATTTGGAGCTCTCTTGATAGTTGTCAATCATTCTAGTGGAGACAAATTATCTCCCTTTTCTCCAAACTGCTCATGGAGAGCTATGCATAACTGGTTCCAATTTTGAATAGAGCCTGCCCCAAGGCTCCTGAACCATTACAAGGCTTTCCCTTTGAATGAAGTGTTGTCGCCAAATCACTGCACCCCCCGAATGGCCAGGATGTGAATAGGACGTTCAGTGTGATTGGGACACATGGGATCACCTCTCAAGCTGTGGGACTTGGGCTCGAGGTGAACCTCCAGAGAAGGCCGGCTTCCTCTTCCTAAACTAAGTGTTGTACTACTCCTAGTGTAACAAAAATGATTATCTAGTCCTAAGCTAACATTTTCATGGGGTTTTAGGGAAAGAGATTTACAGAAATGAAACTATACTAGGGATGGTGATGCACCGAATAAAGGGTGTCTTCAGATTCAGGAAGGGTTAATTTGAAGAGGGTGTGTGCACCACAGGTCAACTTCACCTACTGCAACTTAGAGAGGGTACAGGATACCACAGGCTAAGAGACACGTGTTCCTTTTGTTAAAATTTATCAGACCGAGAAATATACCAGTTTCCCAGTGAAGAAGGATGAACTCAAGAAGGGTGAACAGACACCACAACTCAACTGCATGTAATACTCCACCACTTGATAAGCATAGAACTCCAAGAACCTGCAATAGAAACTTAAACTTGCACAGTGTACCTACAAGTACGAGAAAGGCACAAAGAAGCATACAAGGATGAAAGGACTGAGATTACTCACAAAACACACACTTTTACTGCTTCAATAACATGCATAATGCATCATAAAATCAGAAGAGGAAATAGTTTCCATTACAGTCTTGAAGAGGAGGCTTGAAAGTTCTCTCAACACACAAGAACAACTTGCAGAAGAGAGAGGACCCTTGAAAAGTATACACTCGCCTAAGATATCTAACTGTCCAACTTGTCTGAACTGTTGGAACCCTTTGAAATGAGCTTCCAGCTTACACTTATAGAAAAAATATGTGAGAAAGAAGAGGAAATGTCATAATTACATTCCTAAAATGAAGGCCCATGATGTATTTATTGCAGTTAGTTGAACCACCTGAGAAGGTTCCATCATGGGTCATTAATTGCTTGTTGACTTAGTCTTCTTAATGAATTAAAATAATATTTAAATAAAATATTTAAATAATAATAATAAATATTATTATTTAAAATATTTAAATAAAAATATTAAATTAATTAAATTATTAGTGGGCCCCACTGTTGACCGGTTTTTGCTTAAGGGAAGAATCATGAGAAAATGGCCAAAAAGATCCCAACTTAGTGGTTGGCTCACCGAGCCAACTCACTAAGTTGGGTCTGAGCTCGTCTGTGCTATATACTAGCCGAGTCCATTTCCATCGCATCGCCCGAGCTCCTTCTTTCATCTTGCTTGCATGCCAACTCACCGTTAATGCATTGAGCTCTAAAATAAGCTTTGTCTTTTACTCCATGACCAAACTCCTCTTATTCCTTGTCATCTACTGACTCAACGATCCAAGCTTCCTTACATTAAAATTCTCTTGACGTTGCGTTGGTCTACCTCGAATGAACCCACCTTGTCATTCCTAAAGACCCCCAACAGCTGCGAGCTCAAACAAACATTCCACCGAGCTCAACTCATTTTTGCTGAGCTCCACGATTGACTCGAGCTTCTCAGCCTCCCATGTATTACTTTGATTGAAAGTCTCAAAACTCTGTTTGATTTGCTTGTGAATTTTCTCCGACGGGCCTAACTCGCCTGGATACTTCATTCCCCATCTCAATTTAACTTGGGTAACTCACTTACTCATTTCCTGGCAAACGTGACTTGGTCATCCGAGCCCTTTTCACGAGTTCATTTCTGAGCCAAATTCACACATAATTTCATCGACTCTGGTTTGATTTGGTACCTTAATGGCACGTTGAGCTCTTCCTAACACTGAGTCAATATCATTTTCATGTTAAAATAAACAAGCTTCTATAGGTGATTATTCTAAAGCTCAAACAACTTAAATTTTATAAATCCATTAACTTCAACTCGTTTTTGAGTTCAACGTCATGTGGCTCACGTTGATCTGACTTCCACGAGCCTTGCATTGGCCATATCTCATTTCATATCAGGCTTCCTTCGCTACTAAATCATCTGGCTGATCAAATTTGTGCATTAGATTGATTTTTCCTGTGAACTACCAATTTTCTTGGCCTTAAGCTCGCACATTCATCTTCTACAAGATCTATCAAGAAAAAGCTCAGTTCTACTCCTATGCATGAGCTCATTGTTGATATGAGCTTCTTCTTCGCATTCGCCAAGCTCCACCGTGTTTCATATGATCTCCACCGAGATTCAACAATCCTACTTGCTTTCAATGTCCATGCCAAACTCATCTATAAACTCACAAATTATCCTTTTTCTGCTTGAATGAGATCCACATATCAACCGCCTTCACTAACACCGACTGATGCTAACTTGGCTCACTCCACAAGCTCTTTGTCATCATGTCCCTCCCCTCACATGAAGCTTGTGACTCCAATCCATGATTATGCCACTATTGGGATCTTAGTATGGCATAGGTAGCTGTGAGCTACACCATATACTCATTTTTCCAGAAACTAAAAAATCCTTCATGTTACAATTTGCAACACATAAAAGAAGCTCTTCAAAAAAAAATACGTTGAACAACTGGGGCAGCCAAGAGGACCTTGGAAAAATGTACAAGTAACAACCATATGAATTCTTCCTTAGTCGTGGATCAAAGCTAATAGAATCAGCTAGCTAAAATTAGCTTGAAACTACAGTATAATCATCCATTTGTTAAAACAAGTTTCTCTGAACCTGGTAAAGGAATACTTTATTGTCTGATTGGAAGCACATAATGGAAGGGTATAAATATTGCGTACTGCCCATAGAGTTTCTCAAAGAGACCATTTACGAGTGACAGAGATGTGGCATACAAAACGGCCGACCAGGTATTTTCAGAGTTGACCTTCACATTCAATTCGCTTCTAGGAGAAGAAGTGTTGAGCAATATGAATCATTTCATTCTGCACCATAATAAACCAACATCTCTTGATTCAAGGAAACTTTATGAAGCCTTGAACAACGTGACTCCAATCCATCGTACACGGCAGTGAATATGTGTTTCCTGCAACTGCTTGCTGGAAGCGCTAAAAATGGCTTCTACTGTACTGCACATGCCTACTGCCTGTGCATGGGATTTTTCCGTGACCAAAATGTTATGTGTGGTAAGCAGAATGTGTAGAGCCTCCTTCACCCATCTCTGTTTCATACAAAACGGCCGACCAGACAACCACGTCGATCCTATTAAACACTTCAGCTGCCTCATTCCCACGTTCTCCGACTCACCTTCCGTGTGACTCACACAAAGACTCGGACCACTCCAAGCCGCGTGGGGTTTTCATGAAGGATAGCCATCATATTGTTTCCACGCTTGGAAGTCTGATCCAATTTCTCCCCTACGCGGAGTGAACAACATGGTTTGCCAAACCAATATCTCCACACCTGGCAGTTTGACCGGATTTCTCCCATTTTTTGGCAGTAGACTCAAACTTCTCCCACGCCTGGGATTTCTTCTTTGGCTTGACATCACGTCATTTCCCTTGGAAATGCTCACCTTATTTTCCATGTCCAACAGCTTGGCCAGATTAATTCACGGGCCCCGGCCTTAACTTCGCCACGCAAACTTGGCAAGTTTGTTCCTTATCTCCACAATTTCCACCAGCGCGTGGGATCTTCATGAATCTTCTCCTGCCAAGTTTTCCTTCAACAGATTTGAGGATAACATTAAACTCTCAGTGCAAACATTTCAGCTGTAGCTTGTAAGGTGTGATAATTCTGACAGAAACGTTTATGCCTGACTACTTAGTGACTCGTTGAAGATGCTCATATAATTGCAAAGCAAATTATGCTCCATGAATATTCTGATATGAAACATTTTCACCTTTATGAGATCCACTTCCATGAGTTACATCATAAAATGAGTAAGATCTCGATAGAGAATCTTTGTAATAAATTTCCTCAGGTTTCCTGGTAACACTCTCACTGTCACTTAATCGATTTTCATAAAAATATCTTGAAGGAAAATCCCAAATTTGAGGATGCATTTGATTGAATGATGCTGAACAGATAAAAACATAGTTGGGCGACCTGCTTGTTGGAAGTGCTCAAAAGAAATCTTACTATACTGTAACATGCTTGCTGCCTGTGCACCAAATACTCAGCCGAGGAAGGTCTGAACACCATTATAATTCACAGCTCTTTTTAAGATGTTGGTTTGACTCAATTTTACATTGGTATTCGATGGTGCTTATACTATCTTCCTTGGTCGATAGAAGTCCTTCCATTATGTAATTACAAACCTGAGATTCAATGATGTTGAACCTCCCATATCTGCATAATTTCATATCATCTCGGTCAAACAAGATAATTCTCCCAAGTGGTTAGTCGAGCACTGTCTTAGTGGATTAAACCTGGCATCATGTTGACTTTGACTCTCCCTGACTTGGCCTTCACTTCCTCTCATGCGTCGATCTCTTCATATGCAATTTAGGAATTATTTTTAATTATTGCATCTCGTTAATAACCGAAGGTGGGTTCCTAGGACTATTATTTCATTTTGAACGTGACAGGACCCCGTTGTCCAATCTTTCCATGTGTACAAAATTGGATAACATTTTTGGCGACCTCTCGGGGATGATTGCTTGCTAAGCATGATTCCAGTAGCCTTAAGTCATCCATTGGGCATGGAGTCTATATTGGAATCCTGAAAGTAGTATGATTTTCTTTGACACATCCTGAAATCCCCTTGAGTATTGTTGATATCCTGGACCTCCCTGGAATGCTAAGCATGAAGTATACTAAATATGTTGAATGCTTGACATCCAGGGAACACTGCAAAAATTTGAATGAAGAAAATTTTAAACTGTTATGGAAACCTTGAACCTTTCTTCTCCTTGACACCTTCCAATGATGAAACAATGTGCAGAACAACACAAAACACAACAACAAGGAAAGCAAAGCAACAACACACAACAATGTGCATAAGCACTTGGAGGAAAACACCTAATTTAACTGTACAGGGGGTGGAACGCTTCTCAAAAACAAGCTTTGAGATGTATCCCATTCACGTGAATGGGCAGTTCTTCTCCATTGATCCTAGATAGATGAAATGAATTTGCCTCTTTGCAACTTGTGATGATGTATGGTCCACTCCAGAGAGCGTCAAACTTGGCATGCTTTCCTGGTTTGGCCCTGTCTTCATCCCATTTGAGAACTAAATCTCCCTCTTGAAAATGTCTGTCAAACGCCTTCTTGTCAAAAGATTTCTTAACTTGAGCCTGATGCTGCTCCAAAGTTTTCATAGCCTTGTCTCGTACTTCCTCTAACTCCATGAGTTCAGCAAACCTTACTGTCAGAGGATCACTCTCTATAACTTCAAGTTGATGAGCTAACTCCAAAGAAGGTAACTCCAATGAGAGTGGGAGTTTTGCCTCTCTTCCATATACAAGAATGAAAGGAGAATTTCCGATGGCCCTTTTAGGTGTGATCCGATCTGCCCATAAGGCAGTCTTAAGTTGTGTATGCCAAGTCCTCTTGTTAGTCTCCATTGTGCACTTAATAATCCTTATGAGGTTTTTGTTACAAGACTCAGCCAATCCGTTTCCTTGAGGATAGTAATTGGATGAAGTTTTGAGGTATACCCCATTTTTAACAGCCCATTCGCTCAATTTCATACCAAGAAAAGCCAGCGCATTGTCTGAAATGACTGTAAACGGAACACCGAACCTCGTCATTATACCTTCCAAAAAATCTAGAACTACCTTTTCATTGCTCTCTTTTAATGCTACCGCCTCTGTCCATCAAGTAAAATAGTCTGTTGCGGTAAGGACCCACTTATGTCCGTCACTAGATGGAGGATTAATCATTCCAATGAAGTCCAACCCCCATTGAACAAAGGGTTGATCCACTTGAATTGGATGCAATGGAAGAGCTGCCAGCTTTTGCTTACCTGTGAAAAAGGCACATTCTTTGCATTTCCTTACCCAAAGATGGGCATCCTTGAATAAACCTGGCCAATAGTAGCCAGCTCGCATGATCTTGGTAGCTGTCGTTCGTAGCGGAATAATGTCCTCCAAATAGGCCATTATGAAATTCTTCTAGTATCTTACTGACCTGTTCTGGTCTTATGCACCGAAGGAGAACGCCCTTCAAATATTTTCGAAAGAGAATGCTATCTACCAAAACATATGGGATAGATTGAAGACAGAAAGTTCGTCTTTGGTTTTTATCCATGTTTGTCCGGGTATGCTCCTGAGAAGATGAAATTCTTCATTTTGGATAACCAGTTAGCTTGATCAACATCCTCATCAGTATTTAGGAGTGTCACGTCCTCATTAATTTTTGATTCCATGTTTATTGCAAGTTGCTGACATAAACCCTTACCTCTAACAAGTTTAGTGACTTTGATGTGCACGTCATACTCCATTACCTTTGTGATCCATCCAGCATGCTTTTCGTTCATTTCTTTGTTCAGAAAAAACTCCTTGACACCTGGATGAGACACCATCGGATGAATCTTGTTGTTGGACAACATGTGCTTGAATTTATTCAAATCTCAAATAACCACAAAGACTTGCTTTTCAATGAATGATTATTTGAACTCATAGTCTTTGAGGGATTGACTGAAGAAAGTGATTGGTTGCTCCATCAGGTTGTTGTTTTTGTTGGGTGAGGATCCCTGAAATGCTCTCTTGACCTGTAAAAGCATAAAGGATAAAATATGTGTCAAACCTAGGGTTCACAAGCATGGGAGCTTGGGAAATGGCTGTTTTGATGGCTTCGAAGCTTTTTCGTCCTTCCTTTGTCCATTGAGAATGGCATGTTTTTCTTTAGCATGGTTGTCAGTGGTTTAGCCAATGTTGCGAATTGAGGGATGAATCTCTGCATGAAATTTATGGTTCCCAGAAAGCTCTGGAGGCCCTTTTTGTGACTTGGGAGAGATAAGACATAATCAAATGAATCCTGGCTGGATCGATTGATAATCCTTCTGCTGAAACAACATGCCCCAACAATTTTCCCTTGTGCACTGCGAAAATACATTTCTTGGGGTTAAGTGAAACCCCAAATTCTCTACACCTTTGGAAAACTTTCCTTAGATGCGTGATGTGATCATCTGCATGCTTAGAGTATACAGTTATATCATCAAGGTAAACTAAAATAATGTCGTTGATTAGTCCCTTAAATGCCATGTCCATGGCTCTTTGGAAAGTAGCCCCGGCATTAGACAATCTGAATGGCATTTTATTATAGGCATACGTGCCCCACTTGGTAGTGAAAGCCGTTTTGAATTGGTCAGATTCTTGGACTAGGATTTGATTGTAACCTGAATATCCATCGAGCAAAGAAAATCTTTGAGCTCTTGCCACCGTTTGACGGATCTGCTCCATCGATGGAAGAGGATAATGGTCTTTTAATGATGCATGATTCAAATCCCTGAAATCTACGCATAACCGGATCTCTCCGTTCTTCTTCCTCACGGGCACCAAATTGGCTACCCATGAGGAATGCTTGATGGGAAAAATTATACAGGCCTCGATGAGCTTGGTTAGCTCCTTTCTCATTAGTGGCTCAATTTTGGGATTAATTTGTCTCTGTTTTTGACGAACTGGCTTAGCATTAGGATCCAGTTCGATGGTATGTTGTGCTAGACCTGGATCAAAACCACGTAGATCTTTATAGCTCCATGCAAAGATGTCATGATACTCTTGAAAAAGTTTGATGAAATTTTCTTTCTCCTCAAAAGTACACACTTTTCCGATCTTGAGAAATTTTTCATTTGATACTTCAACTTCCTCAAAATATTCTTCTCTGACCACCATGTTAGGAATTTGTCTTGTGGCTTGGTCATCTGAATTGAAAATGGATTCCAAAGTGACTAAACCTTTTGGTAACTTATTGCTTTTCAATTGGATAATTTTCTCACCATATGACTCCTGCAACTTATCTTGATTTTTTACAGCAAACTCCGCCTCTTCTTGTAGGAAGAGGACAATTTGGTTGTCACTATCGAACACTTGCTATTTGATTCACATTATCAAGAAATGATGGTCTAATCACTAACTTAACAAATTGTTGCCCTTGATTTCCTTGGATGAGGTCCTAAGCTAGTGAAATTGTATTGATCCAAGGAATTGTCATCTTGCCTTACTTCTTTGTTTAACTACCTTAGCACCACTTGTAGATTGAGAGAATCAAAATTCTCCAAGATATCCCAAACCCTATGTGTATAAGCTTTCATAATATTATTATTAGTGGCACACTTCCCTCTAACTTGGTGGAAGTCCAATTCAGTGTCTCCAAATATTTGCAATGCTTTGATTTGTCTCTTTTCACCAATAATAAGAACATGCACCAATGCCTCATATTTTGCTACGTTGTTAAAACATGCAAACTGCAACCTATAAGCAAAGAATAATTTCTCATTCATTGGGGAAATTAAAAGAACACATGCCCTAACTCCATTTTTGCTTCTATAACCATCAAAGAACATATTCCATAGTTTAGAAGTATGATCTTCTTAATTAAGTTGTGGTATGATCGTATCTTCTTCATGGATATAGTAAGTACCTAATCTTGTTTCTTCCAAGACCAGCAAACTAGCTTCTTCTTCTACCAATACATCAGCATAGGGATCATACTGATGATCTCTACATACTTCATCTAGCAAAGTATCAGGGACTTCTTCAACAAGGGTGGTTGGTTCATGATCGGCATCTTCCTCTTCGGGATCGCCGATGGTGTAATTTCCATTTATGGGACTAGTAGTGTAGGGTTCTACATGATTATGGTAGATTGGTTCTACCCTTATAGGTACTTTGGTTCCATATCGAGTCTTGAGAATCATATGCGACCAATCAGCTGATAGGTAACCACCCATCTTGGCAGTGAAATCCCGTGATAGGCAGATGGCAAAGAGAGGAGGGAGATCGATGACCGATATGTCTTGGGTGAATGACAAACTTGGGCATGCATGAATGGTAAGTTGAATTCCTTTGATAACCCCAACAGTCTTAACATCTGTGCCATCTAGTTGAACAACCCCTCTTGCAACTGGTGCATATTGTATGCCTAGTACATCTGTAATTTGTTTCGGCATGACAAAGCTACTGGCACCAGAATTAATCATGCAATTATGTACCAGGTGGTCGCCAATGATCAGGGAAATGTAGAATGGCAATGGTTTGTTTTCGGTAGGAATGATCTTCCATTCTGGTTGACACAAATTTGTAGCATTTGTCACTCCATGGCTTGGTGATCCGCTGGTTGTACTAAAACTGTTTAGAGCTTCTCGCAACAGGTTTCTTTGGGAAGGGATCGAGAGTACGACCCACATGGTAACGCTCAGATTGGTTTTCTTCATTTGTTCTACTATGCTGAAGGGAATTGCTCCAACTTTGATGATGCTTTTTTGGGCATTGGGGTCCTCCTTTGGAAAATGTTTTTTGGGTACCGTGATGCCTGGAGAACCATCTTTCCTTGCGGTGTGGCTAGCCGGTGTTTCTGGTGATTTCTTTCCCACATTTTTGTCAACTCCCATTTGAAACCCAGGTTGAGAAGTGGATGCTAGATCAGCTTCGAGAGGTTGAGGCTCCATTGCTCTCTTTTTGGAACGAGTGTTTGCCGCCACTGATGAAGAATCTATATTCAATCCACAAAAATCTTCTTCTTGCCAGTTTAGCAACGTGGATTCTTTAGGTGCCTGCGGTTGATCTGCTGCTTCTTGCATAGATGAATTGTTTGTTAACTCTGAAGGGGCAGATACACTTTGAACCATAAGGGCCTGGCTAAGAACTCCATTGGGACAAAGATTTTGATTGTGAGGTTGAGAGCAAGGATAACACCATTCGTAGTCTTGAACTAGATTATTTTGAACAGGTACTATAGCTCTAGATGAGCTAGCTGCAAGAGGGTTCTGAAAGTTCAAGGGCCTGACATTTGCAACTTGACTTGTAGTTTGATTTCGAGGCTGATTGTTTCCTTAAAAAGGAGGACGGTTAGCCTGATACTGCTGATTTTGTGACTGATACGGACGATTGTATTGAAATTGTTGCCTTTTGAGTGCAACGAGCTCATTTCCAAAATTTTGCAGTAGTGACTTCACTTCAAATAGGTCATTTGAAGAGGTAGAGGAAGATTGAGATGGTTTCCTGGAGTCTACTGGAATAGGAGCAATGATAGGCTGATGATTCGTAATATCTGGAGAAAAGGGCATTGGTGGTCGTGCAGCTATCTTTCCAGCCTGAATCAGAGAATTATCTGCACTTATGGCAACTTCGTAAGCATCAGGAAGTGTAGTCCCTCCCATGGACTGGATCATAACTGCTACATCGCTATTCAAGGCTTGCAAATAGTACAAGAATGCATTATGTGCAGAAGGCTTTACGAGCACTGGAATCCTATTCCAAGTCCTATGGAATCGGAAGTTGAAATCACTCATGTATTCTTGGGAAGCTCTCTTTATGGTAGTAAGTTGTTCCAAAATTGATAGGTGATCACTTTTGTCTTCAAATTGTTTACATAGCTTTTCTCCCAACTCGTCCCAAGTGGTTATAGTGCCAACACCTAACCCGCGAAACCATTGAAGTGCTTTTCCCTTGAAAGAGGTTGCAAGAAGTCTAATTGCAACATTGTCTTCGGTGATATTATGTACTGCACAGATGCTGGCTACATCAAAGATATGCTCCACTGGAGTAACGTGAGTTTCCCCCGTGTAGAAGGGTAAACTTTTGAGTGCCGCAACAGGTATCGGGTCACATTGAGCCAACACGAGAGGACTGCTTGTATTGAAAGGGGGAAAAACTTGGTTCCTCGCCACAGCAACGAAAGGTTGATTGTTCCTAGGCAGAGGAAATCTTCCGTAAGGAGGAGTTAAATGACCCTTACTAGGTAAATCTGCAACTGGGGATGTGGAAATGCCTCTTTTGCTTCTCTTTGGAGGAGACAAGGAAAGTTCGATATGCTGATACTTTTCTTTCTTTGAAGAAGCTCTTGTTTGAATTCTTCACATAAGTTACTCCATTGAGATTTGGAATCCAGAGATATAGAGTCGCCAGGTACTTTGACTTGTGTAAGTGAGAAGAGAAGTACCAACTCTCTCCCACCAGGCGTGCCAAAAACTGTTGTCGCCAAATCACTGCACCCCCCGAATGGCCAGGATGTGAATAGGACGTTCGGTGTGATTGGGACACATGGGATCACCTCTCAAGCTGTGGGACTTGGGCTTGAGGTGAACCTCCGGAGAAGGCTGGCTTCCTCTTCCTAAACTAAGTGTTGTACTACTCCTAGTGTAACAAAAATGATTATCTAGTCCTACGCTAACATTTTCATGGGGTTTTAGGGAAAGAGATTTACAGAAATGAAACTATACTAGGGATGGTGATGCACCAAATAAAGGGTGTCTTCAGATTCAGGAAGGGTTAATTTGAAGAGGGTGTGTGCACCACAGGTCAACTTCACCTATTGCAACTTAGAGAGGGTACAAGATACCACAGACTAAGAGACACGCGTTCCCTTTGTTAAACTTTATCAAAACGAGAAATATACCAGTTTCCCAGTGAAGAAGGATGAACTCAAGAAGGGTGAACAGACACCACAACTCAACTGCATGCAATACTCCACCACTCGATAAGCACAGAACTCCAAGAACCTGCAATAGAAACTTAAACTTGCACAGTGTACATGCAAGTACGAGAAAGGCACAAAGAAGCATAAAAGGATGAAAGGACCGAGATTAGTCACAAAACACACACTTTTATTGTTTCAATAACATGCACAATGCTGTAGATTGAGAAACAGGGACGGAAGCCTGTGATATTTTATTAATCTCAATCAGTAAATCATTACAGAGGATGGGCTGCAATATTTATAGATATTGCACAGCCAAATACATCCGGGAGAATAAGTTGCACAGGTGCAACCACAAACCAGAATAAACAAGCTTCCAATAACATCCGGGAAGCAAAATTACATAAAGACAAATATATTGTTCATAACAATATAACAATGTGCATCCTGACAAATATGGTTGATTAACCATACAACAGTATAACCATTTAACTATTTAAAATTAATTAAATAATAATCCTATGCATAATTAAATAATAGGATAATATAATCTATCCTAACATTCCCCCCCTTAATTGTGCATTGTCTGAAGAGATGAGGAGAGAAATGCTCTGAACAACTCGAACTTGTCACGTGTAAGTGACTTTGTGAAAATATCTATCCATTGTTCAGCCGTTGGACAAAACTGAAGCTGGATGTTGTGCTTCAACACATGTTCACGTATGAAATGAACCTAAACTTCAATGTGTTTTGTTCTCTCATGAAAAACTGGATTGCGAACAAGTTTGAGAACACCTTCATTGTCAACATTCATGGTGGTCAGTTTGTCCTGTGGTATTCCAAGTCCTTCCAGTATGCGACGTAGCCAAATCACTTCACAGACAGCTTCTCCTGCAGAACGATACTCGGCTTCTGTGGAAGAGCGAGAAACAAAGTGTTGTTTCTTACTTCCCCATGATATTGGTCCAGATCCCATAAAGAATACAAATCCAGAAGTGGATTTTCTATCATCAATGTTACCTGCATGATCTGAATCCGAATATCCAGTCAAGAAGAAGTTTTCGTTCTTCTTGTATTCTAGACCAAGATCCACTGATCCTTTGAGATATCTCAAAATGCATTTTGTTGCTTTCCAATGACAAATTTTGGGTTCCTGCATGAACCTGGATAGATAGCTCACTACAAAGCTAATATCTGGTCTAGTGTAGGTCAGGTAAATGAGACTCCCAATCAGCTGCCGATAGAGAGTGGCACTTACCTCAGGAGATGGATCTGAACGAGATAACTGTAATCTGTTCTCCATAGGTGTAGCAATTGGTGTGCAATCCATCATCCTAAACTTCTCGAGCGTTGTCTTGGTATATTTCATCTGAGAAACAAAGATTTGATTCTCTTTTTGCCATACTTCTAGTCCAAGACAGTAGTGCATAAGCCCGAGATCTATCATGTCGAATGATCACTTAAGATCTTTCTTCGTTTCATCAATCATCTTCACTGAACTGTCAGTGATGACTAGATCATCGACATAAACTACAACAATCACCATCTCCACCCCTTGCTTTTTGAGGTAGAGATTGGGATCGTATGGATTTCTGACGAATCCATGTTGTACGAGATGCTCATCAATCTTGATGTACCATGCCCGGGGTGCTTGTTTTAGGCCATACATAGATTTCCTAAGTCTGCATACCTTTTCTTCTTGACCAGGTACTACATATCCCTCAGGTTGAGTCATGTAGACTTCTTCTTGTAAATCTCCATTCAGGAAGGCACTTTTTACATCCATTTGGTGAACTTTCCATCCAAACTGTGCAGCTAGAGCAAAGATCATCCTGATCGTTTTGATCTTAGCTGTGGGAGAAAATGTCTCCTCATAGTCAATGCCTTCTTTCTGTGCATACCCCTTTGCTACAAGTCTTGCTTTTTGCTTGTCCACTGTCCCATCTGCTTTGTACTTAGTTTTGAATATCCATCTGCATCCAATGGGTTTCTTCCCTGGTGGAAGATCAACAAGCTACCAAGTGTTATTCTTTATCACTGATTGATATTCAGAATCCATGGCATCTTTCCAAGCTTTTGACTGTAGGGCTTCCTGGACTGTAGAGGGCTCGTCTGATTCAATAACTTTACTCATCAAAGCAAAGTTAACTTCTTCTCTTGCTTTACTGCGAGTCCGTGGTCCAGGGGTGGATGTATCCGGTGGAGCATCCAGTCTTGCATCTCGTAATGTGCTTGTACACCATTTAGGCATACGTTGAACTGTTCCCATGGGTTGTGGTTTTATCTGATCAACACCATCATCCCCATCATCACTTTCATATTCTGAGGGAACATTAGCTTCAACTTTTACAGTAGGTGAAAAATCTACATCTTGCGAGTCCGGAGAAGGAGTCTCTGCTTCCTTTTTCTCAAAAAACTCAACATCTCTGCTTGTGTAGACTTTTCTGGTCTTAGGATCCATCAATCTATACCCAAGAGTCTCTTCACTGTATCCAATGAAGATGAGATTTTGTGACTTCATGTCCAATTTCTTTCTGTTTTATTTGGGTATGTGCATGCTGGCTTTGCACCCGAATACTCTAAGGTGTGCAATGGATGGTTTCCTTTTTTACCATGCTTCTTGTGGTGTAATTCCATCAAGAGCAGTTGTGGGCGCTTTGTTTAACAAATACACTGTTGTTTTTGCTGCTTCTGCCAAAAATGTCTTTGCAAGTCCGGAATCATCGATCATGCATCGCACCATTTCCATGATAGTACGATTTCTTCTCTCGACAACACCATTTTGCTGCGGTGTGTGTGGAGGAGACATTTGTCGACGAATCCCGTGAGTTTGTATATAGTCTCTAAACTCATCACTGGTGAATTCCCCCCCTCGATCTGAGTGGAGAGCTCTGATGTGACAACCAGTTTCTTTCTCAACTGCCACTTTGAACTTTTTGAATGTTTCAAAGGCTTCACTTTTCTTGTGAAGACAAAAAATCCACATTTTTCGTGAATAGTCGTCAACACAGAGCATGAAGTACTGGAACCCTGAATGACTTGGTTGCATCGGACCGCAAAGATCGGTATGAACCAGGTCAAGTTTACCATGAACTCGCAAAGTACTTATTTGGAATGAAACTCTGTGTTGTTTCCCTGCTAAGCAGTGAGGACACTTGTCTGTATCCTTCTGAAGAGATGGTAGCCCATGTACCATATTACCCCGGAGAAGTGTTTCGAGATATTTGAAACTTACATGACCAAATCTCCGATGCCACAACTGAGCTGAGGTGGAGTTTTTAGCCATGAGTGCTTGATCATTTTTGTGAATGAAATCAAGTTGAAACATTCATCCCACATTTGAGGCTTTTGCAATTATTTTCGAGCCTCTGGATTTATCTCGAATCAAACACATTTTCTTGTCGGATTGACTATCAAAGTCAATTTTCAGGTTGTGATCTAGGAGTTGACTGACCGAAAGAAGGTTCTTTGTCAACCCAGGGACATATAGAACATCTGATAGTCTGCAGTTGCGTGAACCAAGGGGTAGAGAAATGTTTCCAATCCCCTGAACTATATATGAAGAATCGTCTCCCAACGAAACATGATTTTTCGATGGGGTGTCCCTCATTGAAATAAACCAGTCTCTGTGGCCGGTCATGTGTCGAGTGGCTCCCGAATCAACATACCAGACGTCACTAGATGACGTGGATGGTTCACTTGATCGAGCAGTGAACAAGAAGTCTTCATTGTCTGACTGTTCTTGTTGCTCAACAATATTACCTTACTGGTGGGGTCTTCTTTTCCAGTTCCCCTTTTTCTGCCCGTGATAGTTGTTTGACTGTCCCTTGTAAGTTTGTTGTTGTTGTGGTCCAGAATTGCTTGATGAACCTTTCTTATATGTGTTAAACCAACAATCTTGTAAGTCATGTGCTCTTTTGCAAATTGGACATTGCTTCTTTTGTTGATTGTCCCCATGATACTGATTTTGATGAGGGGACTTCTGAAAGGATTTAGGTTTTCCTTTACCTTTTCCTTTCCATTTTTGATGTGAAGACAGTTCATGCTCCTCTTCATCATCCTTGTTGTGCATTGCTTCCTCTTGTTACAGTAGGTTTACTAGCTTGTCAAAACTAATTGTCGTATCTGACAAGTTTAGAGTTGTGACAAAAATTCGGTAAGAAGAAGGGAGAGCTCTCAGAACAATGGGAACGAGAGACTCATCTTTGACCTTTTCTCCTAGGGCTAGAAGTGAAGCCCTCAACTCTGCAACTCTTCTTAGGAAGGCTTCAATTTTCTCATTCTGTTTGAATTTCAATGTATGTAACTGACTCTGCAAATTGAGTATGACATTCTTGTTCTTGGCCTCATATATTGTGCTCAGCTTATCCCAAGCTTCTTTTGCTGATGTAGCATCTCGAATGTGGACTTACACATCGTCGGATACTCCAAACAAGATGATGAGCTTTGCTTTCTGATCTGCTCTATCAAATTGTCATTGTTGTGTTGCATCAGTTGGTGATCTGGTTAGAGTACCAGTCACAACAGGCCAGATTTCTTCAAACTCAAGTTGTGTCTTGATTTTTGTCTTCCAAGCAGCATAGTTGCTTCCTCTGAGCAATTGTGAATCCGGAAGAAAAAATTTGGGGGCATTGGTGCCCATTTTGTAGAGATCACTGACAAGGTTTGGCTCTTATCACTCCAGGTATTAGGTCTCCCAATCTATATACCGTCAGTCCGATATACCGAACCTTTCTATATACGCGCCCTTCTGATATACCCGGCGGTATGTGGAAGAAGCTCGCCCTTTCTATATACCCGGCGGTACGTGAAAGAGGCGTTAACGTACGTGAAAGAATTCGATACGTGGTACCAAGACAGTACTGATGGGGTCTGTGTGATTATTGACACCGGCTCAAAGAAATATCCTCATACGCGCGCGTAACTTCGCTATATACTCGGATAATTTCTCAGTCTGGATTTATGTCTTGCAATCGTTCACAGACGGATGGGATGGTTCATAGTGTGTGCACTGTGACCTTATTACTCCCCGTCGATTTATAGGGACGATGCCCAGACGATGTTGTTGCAGCTATATTAGGTGTTAAGTGCAGTAGTAGTCGCGACGGCTTTACCCGTAAGCACTTCCCAGAGGCACTGTATATACCGAACGCTGCGAATGAGATCTAGGATCTTGTGAGTGTTACAGAACCAATTTTACTATTTTTGATTACAATTCTGCCAGTTTCTAAGTAGTTACAAAGTTTTGTAGTTGACTATGGCAACCTGCAAATTAGTACAATTTGAATGACAGGCAAAAAATTTCAGTTTCGGGGTCCTGGTGGCCTCCTGAGCCCTAAATGCTAAAAATTGCAAAAAAAATGCTGAAAATACAATTTTTAGGTGGGTCTCCTTTTGCAAAAAATGTCTGGAATGAGAAAACAAACCAAATAGGAGAATTTTTTTTTTTTTAACCCTAAATTAGGGATTCTCCGCTAAATTTAGTTAGTCGTAACTAAATTCAAAAAACCTGCTAAATTTAGCAGTTCCGCCAAAATTTCCGCCAGATGCAAAAGGAGAGTTTTTGAGTGTTTTTTTGTGGGATTTGATCCTCAAACCTCTCACTCCTAAGGCACATGCAATAACCAACTTGGCCACTTGGGGCGCTTGGACTATGAAAGGAAGAAATTTGTATTTATTGTCAAATAAATTGACTTACCTTTAAAAAAATGTAACTTGGTGAGCCTCCACGTGGCGCATACTGGTGAAGGGGCGTTTTTAGGGTTGTATTTGCCCAAAAAACGGATCTGAGGCTTTATTTCTTTGCTCAGGCCGCATTTACTTGCTCAGGCCGCATTTTCTCCTTCCCAGGCCATGTTTTTTTGTGTGTGGGCACGTTTTTTCTCCTGGAGCGCGTTTTTCTCCTTTACCACTGTTTCTTATTGTCCTGGCCGCATTTTCTCTTTCCTTGGCCGTATTTTTTTAATGCTGGGGCGTTTTTTCAATGCTGGGGGCGTTTTTGCAATGCTGGGGGCGTTTTTTCAATGCTGGGGGCGTTTTTGCAATGCTAGGGGCATTTTTGCAATGCTGGGGGCGTTTTTTTCAATGCTGGGGGCGTTTTTTGCAATGCTGGGGGCGTTTTTTGACTTGGGGCGCTGTTTTTTTTACTGTATTTGCTCACAAAAACGTTTGTTTTCTTTGTGCAGGCGCTGGGGGCAGCAAATGGCGCGGGCAAGCTCAAAAAGACCGTTTTTTTTTGCTATGCAGGCCGTGGGGGACAGCCAAGGGCACGTATGCTCTAAAAACGCCTTTTTTTTTTCTTGTACAGGCGCTAGATGAAGAAAAACGCCTCCCTTTTTTTTTATTTTCTTTGCTCTATGTATTCACTGTAGGTGCACAGACAGTCCTCCAAACAAGCAAAACAATCTCCAAATACAGTAAAACAAAACCCTGATTGGAATTTTTTTTTTTTTTAAATTCAATACCTGTAGCTATTTTTGCCTGGTGCTGAGTGCACCAGTGCAAAAAAAAATTGCCTTCCAAGTACCTGGAAGGAACAGGCTGATGTGGGGGAGGTAGGGATGGGGCTGGGAGTTTGCACGAGGCTGCACAGGCTCTCGAATGCTGTAAATACGTCTCCAATCTCCTCTCTCTCTGCTGCTCTCTCTTCCACACCTTCACAGGGCCATAATTTCGCTCTGGTACCAAATGTAGATTGAGAAACAGGGACAGAAGCCTGTGATATTTTATTAATCTCAATCAATAAATCATTACAGAGGATGGGCTGCAATATTTATAGATATTGCACAACCAAATACATCCGGGAGAATAAGTTGCACAGGTGCAACCACAAACCAGAATAAACAAGCTTCCAATAACATCCAGGAAGCAAAATTACATAAAGACAAATATATTGTTTATAACAATATAACAATGTGCATCCTGACAAATATGGTTGATTAACCATACAACAGTATAACCATTTAACTATTTAAAATTAATTAAATAATAATCCTATGCATAATTAAATAATAGGATAATATAAGTTATCCTAACAAATGCATCATACATTCAGAAGAGGCAATAGTTGCCATTACAGTCTTGAAGAGGAGGCTTGAAAGTTCTCTCAACACACAAGAACAACTTGCAGAAGAGAGAGGATTCTTGAAAAGTATACACTCTTGCCTGAGATATCTAACTGTCCAACTTTTCTGAACTGTTGGAACCCTTTAAAATGAGCTTCCAACTTACACTTATAGAAAAAATATGTGAGAAAGAAGAGGAAATGTCATAATTACATTCCTAAAATGAAGGCCCATGATGTATTTATTGCAGTTAGTTGAACTACCTGAGAAGGTTCCATCATGGGTCATTAATTGCTTGTTGACTTAGTCTTCTTAATGAATTAAAATAATATTTAAATAAAATATTTAAATAATAATAATAAATATTATTTTTTAAAATATTTAAATAAAAATATTAAATTAACTAAATTATTAGTGGGCCCCACTGTTGACCGGTTTTAGCTGAAGGGAAGAATCATGAGAAAATGGCCAAAAAGATCCCAACTTAGTGGTTGGCTCACCGAGCCAACTCACTAAGTTGGGTCTGAGCTCCTCTGTGCTATGTACTAGCCGAGTCCATTTCCATCGCATCGCCCGAGCTCCTTCTTTCATCTTGCTTGCATGCCAACTCACTGTCAATGCATCGAGCTCTAAAATAAGCTTTGTCTTTTACTCCATGACCAAACTCCTCTTATTCCTTGTCATCTACTGACTCAACGATCTGAGCTTCCTTACATTAAACTTCTCTTGACGCTGCGTTGGTCTACCTCGAATGAACCCACCTTGTCATTCCCAAAGACCCCCAACAGTTGCGAGCTCAAACAAACATTCCACCGAGCTCAACTCATTTTTGCTGAGCTCCACGATTGACTCGAGCTTCTCAGCCTCCCATGTATTACTTTGATTGAAAGTCTCAAAACTCTATTTGATTTGCTTGTGAATTTCCTCCGACGGGCCTAACTCGCCCGGATACTTCATTCCCCATCTCAATTTAACTCGGGTAACTCACTTACTCATTTCCTGGCAAACGTGACTTGGTCATCCGAGCCCTTTTCACGAGTTCATTTCTGAGCCAAATTCACACATCATTTCATCGACTCTGGTTTGATTTGGTACCTTAATGGCACGTTGAGCTCTTCCTAACACCGAGTCAATATCATTTTCATGTTAAAATAACCAAGCTTCTATAGGTGATTATTCTAAAGTTCAAACAGCTTAAACTTTATAAATCCATTAACTTCAACTCGTTTTTGAGTTCAACCTCATGTGGCTCATGTTGATCTGACTTCCATGAGCCTTGCATTGGCCATAGCTCATTTCATATCAGGCTTCCTTCGCTACTGAATCATCTGGCCGATCAACTTTGTGCATTAGATTGATTTTTCCTGTAAACTACCAATTTTCTTGGCCTTAAGCTCGCACATTCATCTTCTACAAGATCTATCAAGACAAAGCTCACTTCTACTCCTATGCATGAGCTCATTGTTGATATGAGCTTCTTCTTCGCATTCGCCAAGCTCCACTGAGCTTCAACAATCCTACTTGCTTTCAATGTCCATGCCAAACTCATCTATAAACTCACAAATTATCCTTTTTCTGCTTGAATGAGCTCCACATATCAACCGCCTTCACTAACACTGACTGATGCTAACTCGGCTCACTCCACAAGCTCTTTGTCGTCATGTCCCTCCCCTCGCATGAAGCTTGTGACTCCAATACATGATTATGCCACTATTGGGATCTTAGTATGGCATAGGTAGCTGTGAGCTACACCATATACTCATTTTTCCAAAAACTAAAAGATCCTTCATGTTACAATTTGTAACACATAAAAGAAGCTCTTCAAAAAAAAATACGTTGAACAACTGGGGCAGCCAAGAGGACCTTGGAAAAATGTACAGGTAACAACCATATGAATTCTTCCTTAGTCGTGGATCAAAGCTAATAGAATCAGCTAGCTAAAATTAGCTTGAAACTACAGTATAATCGTCCATTTGTTAAAACAAGTTTCTTTGAACCTGGTAAAGGAATACTTTATTGTCTGATTGGACGCACATAATGGAAGGGTATAAATATTGTGTACTGCCCATAGAGTTTCTCAAAGAGACCATTTACGAGTGACAGAGATGTGGCATACAAAACGGCCGACCAGGTATTTTCAGAGTTGACCTTCACATTCAATTCGCTTCTAGGAGAAGAAGTGTTGAGCAATATGAATCGTTTCATTCTGCACCATAAAAAACCAACATCTCTTGATTCAAGGAAACTTTATGAAGCCTTGAACAACGTGACTCCAATCCATCGTACACGGTAGTGAATATTTGTTTCCTGCAGTTGTTTGAAGCGCTAAAACCGGCTTTTATTATACGGCAACATGCCGGTGCATCGAATGCGTGGGAGCTTTGAGCGTAGAACTCAACGTATGTCCATACCCTGTTCCAAAGCTCTTATTGTGGCACATGCTAGAAATATGTTGGCAAAGGTGAACTGATTAGGTTAGACATTTTTTTGCTGCATTTGGTGAAACAGTATGAACACCTCGTGAGGAAAACCGTGTCTGTTGGAAGCGCTCAAAAGAAGGCTTCTACTGTATTGCAACACACCTGCTGCCTGTGTGTGGGAGTTTTTGTCTCGCGACCAGAATGTTATGTGTGGTAAGCAGAATGTGTAGAGCCTCCTTCGCCCATCTCTGTGTCATACTCGACTTTGGCCAGGCTAGACAACCACGTCCAATCTGATTAAACACTTCAACTGCCTCATTCCCATGTTCTCTGACTTACCTTCCGTGTGACTCGCCCAAAGACTCGGACCACTCCAAGCTGCGCGAGGTTTTCATGACGGATAGCCATCATATTGTTTCCACGCTTGGCAGTTTGGTCTAATTTCTCCCCTACGCGGAGTGAACAGCTTGGAATGCCATCTTAATATTTCCCATTTGGCATACCAGCTCTGAATTCCCGCATAACTGCTTGGCCAAATTAATTCACGGGCCCCGGCCTCAACTTCGCCATGCAGATTTGGCAATTTGACCTAATTTCTCCACTATTCCCACCAACGCGCGGGATTTTCACGCTTGGCCCGCCATGTCATTTCCCTTGCACGGAAATATTGTTCTCTTGCCATGATCGTGCCTTCACTTGGCAATTTGAATTGGCTATACGCAGTAGCTACATGGTAGAGAAGTAAACTTTATCTCAGAAATCAATCGCCTCCAGAGAGAGTTAATTGTGATAGCTTCCACAGGGTGATCCCAAGGAACCATTGGTGTTGATCCTGATGTTCTGGTTGTATGCAACCACAGCCGTGACCAGTTGTTGTAAAATCTTGCCGCTGTAGTAGAAGAACGAGATAAAGTTTTAGTTGAGTTGTCTCGCCTTTTCACTTTGGAAAGTCACTTCCATGGAAGAAGCTCGATCAAATCTTGAGGCAAGTTTTACGAATGAGGCTGAGATTGTGTTCACTACTGTTTCTAGTAATGGCTGGAAGTTATTCCAGCGCCTAGCCCATGGGTTCGATATGGTGGTTATAGTTGAAGCTGCAAGCTAGTGGAGTAGGTGTGTTACCTCCACTTTCATCTCGTTTCTCACATTTTATCCAACTCTATGCATTGTGTTTTATTAGTCCAAGCTTGAGCTCCATTGGTCTCATTGCGAGCAACATCATATCGACCTATATGTATGGTGGTCGACTCATTCCCTTAACTATGACTCACCGCGAACTCGACATGATTTCTCTTTGTGGGTTATCTTATCAAGACCGGGCTCGGTCATTTATGCTATTGTCTCCGTCGAGTCATTAAAATTGAGTTCATATTCCAATGAGGAAGCATCGATTTTTCCATGTTGAATTAACCCAAGTCGAGCTCGTCATTTCTCTGCCTCAATGAGCCAACCATCGAAACATCCTCCGTTTCTATCGAGATTCCTTTATGACAAGCCAAACTCAGTTACTGAACTTACATTTCCTACTCATGAACTCGTCTAAGGCTTGTGATCTGAGTTATGACCAAATTAGGAAAAGGCATGAACTCCTCTGATGACTCGTCTCTTTATTTCTGATTTGACACTGATGACCAGAAGTGGGTCCATGGGACCAATGTCGTGATTTGATAGTAATAAGGCCCTGTTTTCCAATTTTTCCATGTTCGTAAAATTGGATAACATGAAGATGCCAGTAATTTGCATCTCAACAATCTCATGGATTTCACAAACATTAGCAATGTCTTTAACATGGTCACCAGGAGTGGTATGATTTTCTCCAGTGAAATATGGAATGTTCTTCAATGCTGCAACTGGAACTAGATTTTGTGCATTGAGAGAAAGTGGGCTGCTGTCAGTGAAGTATACATAAGGGTTGTGTTGTACCATTCTAATTGGCCTGAGAACCCTTGTTGATTGGATGAAAGGTCTACTAAGTGGAGGAGTTGATAGAGTCCTGTTTGGTGGAGATGGAGACCTTTGAATTCTTCTTCCCCTATGCCTTCTTCCTGGGGATAGTTGAAGATACTCAGACAACCCTTCTTCTCTAGCCCTTCACTTTGTGTTGATTTTTCTCATGAATTTTCAGACTTGGACTACTAAAACCAGTTTATTTTTTCCTTTTGGGAGTCACCAGATGCGTAGATGAGGGTTGTTTTCAAGCAAGAAGTTGCAACAAAAGCATATCAAATTTGTTGCAATGAAAATGAAGACCTCTAAGGTCCCACCGAGCATGCGAAAACTATTAGCGCAAATTAGCAGGACCCCCTGGATGTTTCCTCATATTTCTAGTTTGATAATGGACATCCAATGTGATTGCACAACATTGAATCTTTTCCCCAAGTGTGGGACTTGCAAAATGGGAAAAGAATCTCTAGATTAGAGACTAGTTCCTCAACTCCTCTCATCAGATGTATTCTTGCAAATTACAAAGGTTTAATACTTAAAATCCTACTCTAAATTCCAAGGGGACAGAGGTAGAGGATGCAAAAGAAATAAAACTAATACTAACAATGTGATACACTAAAGGAGTGGTGAACATTTACTTCTACAAATTGACACAGATTAAATAAATGCAACAAACATCATGCACAAACTGCTAAAATGTAATGAAAGACCATAAATGAAGGAAACAACAGAAGAAGAGGATTGAAACTCATTGATCAGGGGATCATTTTTGAAAACATTCCCTAAACATCCCTAAATGGTGTCAGTGCAGTAGATCATCTTGAGAGCTTTCCAACGACTGTGAGAACGCGAAAAACGGACATCGAGAGCTCTACATATGTTCGGTCAAAGTTTGGTCAACAGGAAAGTCAACTCTACTCAACTAGTCAATATTGGACCGAATCGCACTGTGACACGTGGCTTGCCAACACTCGTCGGATTCGCTCGATTTACCTATCGGGAGACGACAAGTGGACTACAGGATTATTTCTATTCCACATTATATGGGTCGAAATAATATTATATTAGTAAGTTCACGTTCCAAATGGCGCCATATATACAAAAGCCATATATATATATATATATATATATATATATATATATATATATATATATATTAATGTTAAAAACATTAGTATTAAAAGGCATTGCAAGTTTAATGGCAAAAGCCCATGCGTGGACTGTCCCACGTGGCGAACAAGGTGGTGAAGCGGTGTTGGGGGGCAGTTTTAAACCCAACGTGGAAAGGCTTAAATAAAGCCTAAGGCTTTATCTCCCACCGCCTAACCTTATCCATTTGCGGCCCTTATGGGATGTTTAACCCATATAAACATTCAAACCACGCCAAAGGGGATTCTTATCCCATTAACAAATGCAAATGCCGATCCACTTGGGATTTAATCCCATCTTATCAAATGCCACTCATTGGGATTTGATCCCATTTAAAACAAAAAAAAAAACAAAATCCGTGGCAAAATAGTAGGAGGTGGGATTTGATCCCCTGACCTCATGGGTCTAAAACCAATCCACAATCCAACCCGCCAAGGGAGAACAACAAGCTATAAAATGGGGGTGCTTTATCTTATACAGGGGTACAGGTCTGTGTAAAGAGCTCAAGGACCAGCTTGCAGAGAACTCCATTTTTGAAGGCCGTACACTCAGATTGGGCACTTGGAGTAAAAAGATGAAATGTAGAGAATTCTGAGATGATTCCAACGATGTAAGGTTTGATCTTTTTTGATGATTTTAGCCTGTTTTTGGAAGCTTTGAATGCAGATTTTAACAGGGATCTTCAAGACAGCAAGTTGGAAAACATGATTTTCAATGCACTTCTCGTCCGAATTGTGACTTGGTGTAAACATGAAAATTGTTCAAAATTCAGATCTGATCTCAGAAATATGATTTTTTTTCATGGAATGTTTTTAAATCTCCATTTTTAGGTGTTTTTCTAACACATTTGCAGGGAGATCACATTGTGAAAAACATTGTAGGAGCCACAGATCGTTCTTGGGACAATTTCTGCTATTTTTCAGAGTTCTTGGGACATTGATCAGCTCATTTGCAGGTTTTGATTCATTATTGGTTGTTTGTAAGGGTTATTGTACTTGAAATTCAATATTATTAATGGATCGGTTCAATCTGAACCCGGGGACGTAGGAATTCCGAACCCCGTAAACAATCTCTTTTGTTATCTGATTCTTTTCAGTTTTCTGATTATTTCTTTGCTACACAATTTTTCCGCACTTCTATGGATGCAAAATAATCAGAATTTAATCAATTTGTGGATTCAAGAATACTTAAAATTGGTTAAAAAAATCACGATCTTTGGAAACTTATAAAGTGATAAAAATACACATCACGTTTTACAGGTCAAGTTTGGTATCAGAGCAGTTAGATTACCGGATTAGCTTCTAATTGTGTTTGAAAATTTGGCTTTAGTTTCAGTATTGATTTCAGTTTACAGTGTGCAGACATTTTGGGGCTTGTTAATCTTCTTTTGCAGTGTGCAGTTTTGGAAGTACAGGTTGTGCTTGCAGGAACCGGGAATCATGGGCAAGTCATCCAAACAAGAGCAACTGGATGAACTTGAAGCCATAAACCGCCAACTCCAAGAAGAAAACTCTTTCTTGAGATCTAATTTTTATTCCTTAGAAGAGGAAATAGTGCAGTTAAAATCTGAGCCACAATCCTCTAGAACCAAGAAAGAGGAGTATGTCAACAAGATGCTTGAAGAGAGCAAGAAGTTGATGGGCTTTGTTAAAGAGTTGCAGGAAGAAATACGGACCAAGGATGCCCTCTTGGAAAAGCTGCAACAAGGTGAACACAAGAATGAAATTCTTTCCAAAGCAGATGCAGGTACTATGACAGAAGAATGCACTGTAAGTTGTTCACATTTTAATTCTTCCTCTCATTCAGTTTCAGATGTTCCTTTGGGTCAGTTTGAAAAACACACTAAGGGAATTGGGTCTAAGCTAATGGTTAAGATGGGATTTAATGGAATAGGCCTTGGTAAAAATGGACAAGGTGATGCTAACCCAGTACAGGTAGAGGATCAGCCTCGGCTTACAGGTTTGGGTTACTCTAGTGGGAAAATAGAAATTGGAGAAAGTTCCAAAGCAGGTGAAGGAAGACAAGCTTCCAACAGCCAAGGATCTACACCACTAGAATTGTAGGATTCCGCCATCAGGAGAAACAATGAAAGGTGTAAGAAAACAGGTAAAAGAGGTAATCAGATTCCACCTCCTTCCACTTACACTAAAAATAGCACTAAGGGAAAATCAAATCCTAAAAAATTCTAATACACTCTTTCAGTTGGAACAATATAGCTTTGGTAGGCAGAAATATGCTTTCCCTTGCACATTTTGTGAAGGTACTAATCATTCTGTTGCATATTGTTGGAAGAGGAAAAATTTGATTAAGAAGTTAATGCCTTTTGTGAATGATAAGGCAGGTGCTAAAGACCAATCTCACCAAGGAAAGGTGAGAAATGGCAAGGAGGTTACCTCTCCTAAACAAGGGAATCATTCTCGTAGACAGAGTTCTAAGAATGGTAAAATGGGTAAGACTCCTAAAAACAAGGAAGTTAAATTTTGTTCCCATTGTAATAGGAATGGTCATGACGTTAAGGTTTGTTGGTTTGTTCCTAAACAACAAAATTGGAAAGTTGTTAAAAAGAACAGTATTGTAAAACCAACCGTGCTAAACCTAACAAAAACTCATTGTGGTACTGAGGAGGTAAAACAACCAAAACGGAAAAACCCAAGTGATTGGTTGGGAAAAATACTCCTTAACTTTATATTTGCACTATAGTAAATTGTTGATAGTAGGCAAGCAAATTGTTTTTCAGAGCTATATTTTAGGGATTCCTGTTGATTGATAAGGATTCATTCCTAAGTTGATATTTAAGCTTTGAAAATGAATGGAAACAACTGAAGAGAAGATTTGAGTGATAGGTTCATCATACTCATGTTTTGTTTTCTCAGATTGGTTGGTAGTTCCATTGTTGAAAACACTATGCAGGGATAGGCATCAGTAGCATGTCTAAATTTGAAACTTGCAGTAGTAATCAGCATAATCACAAAGTGTTAGTTGAACACTAGCTTCTGTTATAGATGGGTGTTATTATCTGACTTTTTATTTGTGATGGCGATATAGTGTTTTGGCATATTCATGTTGATTCAGTTATTGACTATAGCTTTTTTGGGCGTTGATAGTCTATTATATTCTGATAGTGAATACTTGCAGTGGTTACAGTTTCATTTGGGCAGTTTAGATGTCTTGTATACTGATCCGTGTTATGGAATTGTAATTTTTGGTAATCGGCCGTATCACAAAGTGACAGTTGAACACTAGCTTTCCGTAATAGAATGGGTGTTATTATCTGGGCAGTTATTTGTGATGGCATTACAGTGGGGTATGGCAGTTCACAGTTGTGCGTAGAGTTGACAGGGTTGCAGCGTTTCAGTTGAACACTAGCTTAATTGGGTGTTATTATCTGATCGGTTATGTGACTAGCTAATCAACTATTTGCGTTTATTTAACCTATAATGTTATTTTGGGTTCTTGTATGTGTTTGTGCAATGCAGGAATAGATAGCATGTTTTTGTGGGTTGATACACAACTTTTTGTGGACAAAAAAGCCTTTCTCAGTGGGGAGGTGTGATCAGGGGATCATTTTTGAAAACATTCCCTAAACATCCCTAAATGGTGTCAATGCAGTAGATCATCTCGAGAGCTTTCCAACGACTGTGAGAACGCGAAAAACGGACATCGGGAGCTCTAGATATGTTCGGTCAAAGTTTGGTCAACAAGAAAGTCAACTCTGGTCAACTAGTCAATATTGGACCGAATCGCACTGTGACACGTGGCTTGCCAACACTCATCGGATTCGCTCGATTTACCTATCGGGAGACGACAAGTGGACTACAGGATTATTTCTATTCCACATTATATGGGTCGAAATAATATTATATTAGTAAGTTCACGTTCCAAATGGCGCCATATATACAAAAGCCATATATATATATATTAATGTTAAAAACATTAGTATTAAAAGGCATTGCAAGTTTAATGGAAAAAGCCCATGCGTGGACTATCCCACGTGGCGAACAAGGTGGTGAAGCGGTGTTGGGGGGCAGTTTTAAACTCAACGTGGAAAGGCTTAAATAAAGCCTAAGGCTTTATCTCCCATCGCCTAACCTTATCCATTTGCGGACTTATGGGATATTTAACCCATATAAACATTCAAACCGCGCCAAAGGGGATTCTTATCCCATTAACAAATGCAAATGCCGATCCACTTGGGATTTAATCCCATCTTATCAAATGCCACTCATTGGGATTTGATCCCATTTAAAACAAAAAAAAAAACAAAATCCGTGGCAAAATAATAGGAGGCGGGATTTGATCCCTTGACCTCATGGGTCTAAAACCAATCCACAAACCAACCCACCAAGGGAGAACAACAAGCTATAAAATGGGGGCGCTTCATCTTATACAGGGGTACAGGTCTGTGTAAAGAGCTCAAGGACCAGCTTGCAGAGAACTCCATTTTTGAAGGCCGTACACTCAGATTGGGCACTTGGAGTAAAAAGATGAAATGTAAAGAATTCTGAGATGATTCCAACGATGTAAGGTTTGATATTTTTTGATTATTTTTAACCTGTTTTTGGAAGCTTTGAATGCAGATTTTAACAGGGATCTTCAAGACAGCCAGTTGGAAAACACGATTTTCAATGCACTTCTCGTCCGAATTGTGACTTGGTGTAAACATGAAAATTGTTCAGAATTCAGATCTGATCTCAGACATATGATTTTTTTTCATGGAATGTTTTTAAATCTCCATTTGTAGGTGTTTTTCTAACACAGTTGCAGGGAGATCACATTGTGAAAAACATTGTAGGAGCCACGGATCGTTCTTGGGACAATTTCTGCTATTTTTCAGAGTTCTTGGGACATTGATTATCTCATTTGCAGGTTTTGATTCATTATTGGTTGTTTGTAAGGGTTATTGTACTTGAAATTCAATATTATTAATGGATCGGTTCAATCTGAACTCGGGGACGTAGGAATTCCGAACCCCGTAAACAATCTCTTTTGTTATCTGATTCTTTTCAGTTTTCTGATTATTTCTTTGCTACACAAGTTTTCCACACTTCTATGGATGAAAAATAATCAGAATTTAATCAATTTGTGGATTCAAGAATACTTAAAATTGGTTAAAAAAATCACGATCTTTGGAAACTTATAAAGTGATAAAAATACACATCACGTTTTACAGATCACTCATTCACAGAGCTTGCACTATCATTTCCATTCAAAAATACATGCATCACAATAGAAGAGAGGTAGAAAACATGTTGCAGTCCTGAAAGAGGTCTAATATTCAACAAAATCACTTTCTAGGGTGAAGGAGGGAGTCTGCAAAACATAAAAATGTCCAACACTTACAAAATGAGCCAAATCTAGATTTTAACAATGAAAATTTGAGCCTAGGAAGTAGAAAACGTGGGAAAGCAAAAGGAATCATTCATCCAAAAACCAGATCCATCAATACAACATGGGTACCCTTAAAAATTCATTTCCCCAAGTTTTTGACCATGCTAGAGAAGAATGGAAGCCATGCTTCACTAAAAATGGTGGATGAAACGTCAGTTCTGCTCCTTTTCCGGTGCCAGAGGTGTTTTCCCATTTTTCTCTATCCAAAGTTTATCAAAACACAAAATTGAAGATTCCATCATGTATATAATTTCACCATAATTCCAATGATATAAATAATGTGAAAATTCAAGCTCTGGATCAAAAGATATGCCCTTCTGAAGATTTAAGGCAAAACAGGGAAAAAATTGGGTCGGCGGGCCGAAAGTTTAAAATTTTCCCTCCTTTTTGCATTTGGGAAAATTTTCCCAAAATGTTCCACCCCCCACCACTCTGATGCCACGTGGCACATATTTAATTGTTTCATGGGCTTCATAAGATCATTTTACATCTTTTGGTCTTTGGAAAATTCTCCAAAATTTCTCCACCAGTCCACTGCTACATGTCATCCTTCTATTCACTGGCACGAGCGTGCTTCTAATTTTTTACTATCGTTGACCACTGCCCCAAAAGGGACATGTGGCCTCCTCCTATTGGCATGGGCCTAAACTCCAAAATTTCCTTTTGTGCGCCCCGCTTAAGAATTTTGTCACCGCATGGACACGTGGCGTGTTTTGATTGGCATGGGCCATCGGGGGTGGAGTTTTATTGCATTATTTTCCACACTTTGGCAAAAGGGAAAATTTCCTTCCGCACCTCCACCTCCCGACGCTCCGAGGACATGTGGTAGGTTTTGATTTGTTGGCGGGCCTTTGGGCTAAGAAATTCCTTTGACTGCCTCGACCGATCCCTGGAAATTTTTAAAATTTCCCTCTGCCTCCCACCATTCTGACGCTGACATGGCGCATCCTGATTCATCGGCGGACCTCCCATGGGAAAATTTTCCTTCAAAACTCCACTGAGCCATAACTTGAAAAATACGAGTTAGAGGCAAAATTTTACCTTTCTAGAAAGCTGAGAATATTCTCTATCCAATGAAACCGTTTCCAGAAAATTTTGAGTTCCTGGAAAGTGAAAAAAATTCAAATGAGTCACAAGGAAGGAAGGAATGAAAGAAAATCAGCCAAAAAATTAGCAAGGGGCTTATTTTGGATAACACATACCTGCAGCCAACTCTTGTTAGTTCCCAGTTTCTCTATGTGGTTCTACATATACATACCAAGTGCATGTGCATCCTTGTAGTGTGGAATACATTTTATGCACCAATAGTGAAGGTGGTAATGCTTCCTGTCCTACTGTTAAGAGTCTCTCACATTGCTGAATGTGATGTTGAACATGTTGATTACCATAATAAGTGCATATTTGCGTAGGTGCATTGTTTCTTATAAACCCGGTGGAAAAAGCTATTCCAATCTCTTCCCAGTTTATAAGATTATCCCTATGGACTACCCACCAGCGCACTGTCATCCTACGCAGTGTATATACGAACATATCCCTCCTTGTAACTAGATCTTCCCACTACTTTTCCATGGCCTTTAGAGAGGAAAAAAGATCTTTTGTCCCTGTATACCAAGGTACTATGCTTCTAATCCATCAAATTGAGTGAAATCTATTCTTGTGCGCAACCACACTTTTCACCTCGCACCCTACTAATTCATATGTACCATGAGCCCAATTATCACCAGCAATACTCGTAGTGTCACTACTAGAATGAGAATCCTCCCACTGTAGAATGTCTTCTTTTGATGGCTCGTTGACCTTTGGATCCTTAATAGCATGTACATAGAATCTGTTTAAGTCCTCCTCACTTAGAGGCTTAACATAGGGTGTAGAATTCCCATCTATCAAAGGTATCACAACCCTTTCCTCCTTGTTTTCAAAGTTGATATATCCCTTATTGAATCTCAATTCAACATTATTTGCATAACACCAAGGGCATTCAAGCAAGGCTAGAAATTTTTTTGCTTCTGCAAGTGCTAAGACCTCAAAATCCCCAGTAAACTTGGCCCCTTGTATAGTTATAGATGCATCCTTCAACACTCCTATGGGAATGGCCTTAGTCCAGTTGGCCATGAACAACACATTAGATGAGGGCTATAATGGAGGTCTCCCCATTTCTACCCAAGCATCTAATGTCAGCACATTTACTTCCGCGCCTGTATCAATCAATATTTTTCTCAATAGCCACCCATCCACAATAACATTCAAAGTAATTTCATTTTCATAGTGAATGCTATCAGGGGGAATATTTACATGCAAAATCTATCATCCAGTCTCAAGACTTGTGTGCGGAGTGTTCCCTTTTAACCAACTTCCTCACAGTGGAATAATGTTCTCCTGGTGTAACATCTTACACAACTCCCACAGATCATCAATATTAGTTTGGACTGTCTCCGATGCTTTCTTTTGCTCCTTTAGGTATTGTATCTCACCCTGAAGATTCCTTAGCACTTACATTGTATCCTGGTAAACTTCCTTCTGATGAGCAGGATCTAGGTACCTAGCATGGAAAACCTCCTCCTTTGTAATTGTAGGCTTCTTGTGTAATGCCTCTCATACGCATGTAGCTTCAGCGCATGTAGTGATCTTTACTATCAATTCCTCAAGTCCTTCTATTATCTTGGGCATCCATTGGTCTTCTACCATGCATTGGATTCTAACCATCCCGTCACCTTTGTTTTCTTGCTTATGATGCTTTCTCAGATGCTCATATAGGTCCGAGCACTCTTCATAGCTATAGTTCTTCCCATGCAAATAAACATGCATTATTTTGAGGACATTTACACCTGTAGTGGTCAGACAATCCACATGTATAACATGTCCCATGAGGGAACTCTCCTCTTCCTCCACCTCAACCTTGTCCTCCATATCCACCCTGATATCTACATCCTCATCCACAACCTCCTTCAAAATGCCCCTCATTCATGTCATAGTATGTCTGATTATGATCCCAATATTGGTGCTCATTCCTACCCTTAGAATTATTTGTTATACTTGTCTTCAGTACTCTAATGTCTATAGCATCATGGATCTGACCAATCAATCGACAATCCTCAGTATCATGGGTTGTGGACTTGTAAATCTTGCAAAAGCAAGATACATTCTTCCTTATCACGCATTGTAACAAAGGACAATGACTAGCATCATGATTCAAATGGAAAATTTCACAATCAAACAGTAACGAGCATACAGATATGCGAGGCCAACTATCCTTGGTGTGACCTTCCACTTCACAATTTGTACACCAAATTCCTGAGTGTGTTTCATGGGCTGAATTTGCTGACAACTTCTCTAACTTCTTTGTCATAGCTATAATTTGTGCCTCTAGAAATGAAGTAACGCTAGTGTCAATGCTCCCAACTGCCTTAGCATGTAAATATTCTTCCAGTGCTTCACACATATCCATGTATGTCTTATGTGACAGTGCCCTCCTAAAAGGTGTAATCAATCCTCCAATGAACCATTTTGCATAATGGCTAGCGTGGATATCATAAGACAACTTAGATAAAAGTGTCTTAAAACAAGCATCATACTCCTGTACACTCTCAGTAGTGCCTTGCTTGATATCTTTGAGTGCACTTATACTATTCTTCTCAAACTTAGGAATATGGAACTCTTTTAAGAAAGTATCACTCAATGCTGCATAATCCACGCAAGTTTGATTAGGGTAAAACTTTGTATACTAGCTATGAGCACGCCCCTGTAATGTAGTAGTGAATTGAATTTCATTTAGCTCAGCATTTGTTATCCATTTAATGTGCCACAAAATTTCACACATATGCACATGTTAGACAGCATCCTCTATACCTCTATACTCCGGGAGATGAAGCGACATCTCCATATAGATATTTTGTCGTTGTTGTGGATCTTGACCACCTGATCTAGAACCTCCTGGGTTACCTTTGTCTCTAGAACCACTAGATCCACTGGAACTAGAACCACCTATACCTCTTGATCCACCACCTATAATTGAAATAGGGCCTGTAGATGTACTCCCCTGTTCTTTGACAGTAGTACTATATAGAGCCCCTACAGTATGTGAAGCACTTCCACTTCCAGAGGTGAATCCAACATTCTGTGTGCTCACATTCTGTGCAGATGATGTGCCCAAGAATTCTCCTCCAAATGACATTGAAACCGTCTGTCCTACCATTGATGTACTTGATCCCTGACCTACTCCTACTTTCCTACTTCCCAAGTTAGCTTGTTGGTTACTTGTCATACTAGATACTGAAAAACTAAGAGCAAAGGTTAGGTCACCAGGTGGATTAAGATGCGTGCCCATGGCCTAAGTATTCTCTACTGGCGCACTTCCGTGTGAGGCCTAGAAGGGATCTTTGTCATGTTTTCCAAGATGGGGGAGTTCCTGCTGCTCTGGCTCCATGTCTTCTACACGAGCTAGATCTCTCCTCAATGCCATACTTTCTGCAATGGAACATTCCTTCTCTATTTCCCTCTCACACACCTCATTATATTTAAGCTACCTTTCCTATCTTTACTTTTCTGCTGCTAGGTCTGCCATCTTAATAACATACCTGTTCCTGCCTTCGTGCACGGTGAAGTTTAGCTAGCCATCACTTTACTCTCCAGGTTCAAGGTTACCATTAAGATCTTGATTGCCAGTGGAATATTGTGTAAATATGTTCCTCTTGGATACCGTAAAAACTGGAATTTAGCTACCTCTAGGTAAGAGTACTTCGAAATTGAATATTCCAGAATATAACTGTTTAGAACACCATGAAACCATGTCTCCACCACATGAGTCCAAATCAGATCAGCATCATAAAGGACCTGAAACTCTTCTTATGTCCAAACAAGTGTGCAATACCTCCAATTCCACTGAGATGCATAAGCAGTAAGCCACTCATATAGCTCTTCTATAAATATTGTGAAAAAGTTCTCATATAAGTTGTCATAAATGTTTTGTTCTACCCAAGTACATGGGTTAAACTCAGATATTTCACACAGAATGTTTCCGTTCTTAAAATAGAGTTGCTTCTATCCTTTCATTCTCTTGAGAAACAGATAAGGGTTAGGGCTAGGAGGAATACCTGTTGAGTGTTGGGAGGGTGTGCGCGTACCGTAGAGAGAGATCAGATCGATTGTGAAGAACTCCTTTTTGTCTAGGAAGGACTACCTGCAAGTAAGAATACAAGACCACCAGATTTTAGTTAGACAATAAATGAGGGAACTGCCTTGGGCCCAGGAAATATTAGACTTCCTTTTGAAGGTGGTCAGTTCCCCTTTTAATATGAATTAACACAAATGATAATAAAGAAGCTATTGCAAAATCACAATTTAGGTACCTCGTTACAAAGCAATAGAGACTAAACTACCAATAATAAAACGTCACGTTGTTTGTTTGGTCACTAGTGTCGTTGATACGTTCAGCTCGAGTTACAGGGATAAACCAGACTAGATCTGAGGTTGTTAGGAGACAAATAGGTGAGAGGAAGGTTTTGGGTATAAGTCACAGTGACCAATGCCGGTCACTGGATAACCGACCGTGGTTAGAGAACCGCTACCGGTAGGGGATAACCGACACCGGTAGGGTCAGTAATCTAGGCACTTCTGGATAGAGGTTGGTTGCAGGGTGATTGTGGGGTTTTTTGTTAAGACTGGTGGAGTGCTGAGGGGAATAGTGAGATGACGGGGAAGACTCAGAGAGTGATAAAACTATCTTCTGGGCAATACAAGGATGTATGGATGGAGGTTAAGTGCAGGGTGCTACCAGGTGGTAGATCTAGGAGTGAGCTTATAATTACTATCAATCAAAAGACTCAAGAAATGGTGCTTAGAAACATACAAGACACTACTTACTCGTTCTTGATGAAGATTCAGGTCCAAGGAATGTGGTAGTGACAGTAAGGCTCAGTTGGGATGATCCGGTATTCAAAAGCTGATGAAGCTATCCTCAGTCTTTTCCAATGCTTGGATGGGTGTCACTGGGATCCAGTAGCTCAGTTGCAGTCTTCGGCTCGATGCCCTTCTCTGCAACCTCTTCTCTTTTCTTCACTTGTCTCTGTCTTGCCAATGAATTTCCGGATCCTTTCAAATGAATTCCAGATCCTTTTTTTTTGGTTGGGGGAGGTCATTTACAGGGAACCTGATGGTGGTTACGTAACCGACGGCAGTTGAGTAGGAACCGATGTCGGTTAAGTCAAAGTGGGCTATTTTTAGTAAAATAGCCAACTTTCCCTCCTTTTCTCCTGAGGGATTAGTTGTGGGCTTGGTCAAGTCATTATTAGGTTGGTTTTGGTGCGGGTGAGGAGTAATTAGTCATGGGTGTGGATGTAGACCAAGTTATAGGTCTTAATTAGGTTAGTTTAGGGTTAGGGCTAGGTCATGATGAGGTGGCGAAATGAGGTGGCAGGTTTGGAGATGTGGATTTATTAATTATAAGGTAATTAATAAATAATTGTGCAAGGTTTAGGTGGTGAGGTTAGGTTGCGAAATGAGATGCGGGGCACAGGGTGTCGTAAGACACAAATTTGGTGTCTACATTAGCCCCTTGTTGTCATGTAGCTTGTCTTGTAAAGCTGCACTGACAATTAATAAGAAGTGATTGCCCCAGTTAAGGGTATAGGTAATCCCCCTCAAATCTATCACAGATTGAGGCGACGTGAAATCAGGGATAGGGTTGATAAAGGGTGAATGGTGTTGAGATGATGGTAAGATGGTGGGGTAAGTGCAAGGAAGCGGACGCACGTTGAAATGCAGTAGTGCGACCAGGGTACACGATTTGAAGAGCAAACAAGCAATACATAGGAAAAGCTCGATAGTTTATCCAAACAAGGTTGATATAATCCTGGTATCCAAGGCATAGGAAGTAGCTCCAGGGGATATAATGGGTAAGGTACAGGAACGTTTAGGCATGTCCGGTAGTACCAAATGGTTGGTTTGGTTGAGATAAATGTCACGGTCTCGGTCTAGGCAAAGTTGGTTGGCTGATCAATTCAAGTATCCTAATCATGCTAGAACACGAACAGGTGAGCTCAATTGAACAAAAAGCTACATGATGGGTGGATAAAATCAAGGTATAATTTGGTGGGTCAGGCCGATTGGGTGAGGTACGGGTCTAATTGGTGCGGCCTTGGGTCGGGCCAAATGGTTGGATGCGGCCGTGGGTCGGTGGTTGGTTGCGGCCTTGGGTCGGGCCTGATTGGTTGGTTGCGGCCTTGGGTCGGGCCTGATTGGTTGGTTACGGCCTTGGGTCGGGCCAAATGGTTGGTTGCGGCCTTGGGTCAGGCCAAATGGTTGGTTGCGGCCTTGGGTCGGGCCAAATGGTTGGTTGCGGCCTTGGGTTGGGCCAAATGGTTGGTTACGGCCTTGGGTCGGGCCAAATGGTTGGTTGCGGCCATGGGTCAGGCCGATTGGTTGGTTGCGGCCTTGGGTTGGGCCAAATGGTTGGTTACGGCATTGGGTCGGGCCAAATGGTTGGTTGCGGCCTTGGGTCAGGCCAAATGGTTGGTTGCGACCTTGGGTCGGGCCAAATGGTTGGTTACGGCCGTGGGTCAGGCCAATTGGTTAGTTGCGGCCGTGGGTCAGGCCGATTGAAGTCAAAATAAGGCTAGTCAGCAAAGCCAGGGGTAGGTGATGCAGGAAAAAGTGGAGATTGGTGGATAAGGGTGGGAGTTAGGGGAAGGAAGTTGGTAACCGATATCGGTTATGTGTGACCGATATCGGTTAGAAGACCGATACCAGTATTCTAGGGCGCGAAATAACCGGCATCGGTTATAGGTCAAAACCTATAAAAAGAAAAATATGGCATGTCATTGTCACTTTGTGAATTTGAGTGCCCAATTTTAGCTGTCTGAGGTGTGAAGTGAGTTTGTTGAGTTTGTGGGCTGAGTTGGCACCAGTTAAGTGGAGGAGTGAGTGATTGGTAGACCCCAGCGAGCAGGAGGCAGAGTTTGATTGGTTGAGGACCCAGCTGAGGAGATTTGGAGCCATGGCACAGCTAGGAGGAGTAGGAGGTGCTGGACCAGCTGGACCACCACCACCTATCCCACCACGACGACGTGTAGTCGTACCGGTAGGCTCTGAACTCCTACCTATGTGAATTTAATGAGTTTAACTTAGATGTGGGTTTTGGGTAGGAATCTTAATTTTAATAAAATAATGAATGAATGGAAGTAATTTGTAAAATGGAGTGGGTAGGTAGGCTAGTTAGGTCAAAACGGCAGGGTGGGTAGGTTTTTAGGGTTTTCTTGTGGGTAAATAGGTAGAAATAGGTCAAAATGTGTTTTGCAAGCCGTTTTGGGTTTGGCCCCGCAATTGGACAGTGACCGATGTCGGTCACTAGGTGACCGGCATCGGTCATAGAAAATAGTTTGTATACATTGTTTGGGTACAGACCGGTGTCGGTCATAGGTCGACTGGCGTCGGCACATATAATTTACTTGGGGGGACCGATGGCGGTTGAGGGTGACCGGTACCGGTCAGCATGGGTAGGAGTTGTGGTTTTTGTTTGTTGTTAGAATTTTGTCGTGTTGTTTTGTTTGTTTGTTTGGGGGTGAAGGGGGAGGGAGTAGAGTTGATAGGAAACATGATTGGGGTGGGGGGAAATGGGGTTGTTGGGGGGGCTAGTTTGGGTAGGATAGATTAGGTGTTGGGTATGAAGTAGGAGGTGCTAAATTGGCGGGGGTATAATTAGATGGCTAGAGTAGATCAGGGTGGTTGGTAGGGTGCGAGATAAGTAAAGGGGATATCATAGATGTATAGGGTTAGATAGGTGGGTGTAGATGTGTGTTGTAGAGTCAGGTTGTGGTTGGGTGGGTAAGTGGGTATAGAGAGTTAAGGTAGTTGTTATTGTAAAGGGTAGGCCTAATGAAGTGGGTTGTTTTTGCAGGCACGCCAGCAGCTCACGATGCGGGATCGGATGCCCCCTCTATTGAGGTGGATGCGACCACATGTGTCCGCAGCGCAGTGGGCCATCATGCGAGAGGTTGGACTCGGCAGAGTCTAGCGGTATAGGGCTATGGATAGGGACCACAACTTGATGGTTGCCCTCATCGAGAGATGGGATCCGGTAACCAATGTCTTCCATCTCCCTACTGGAGAGATGACGATTACATTAGAGGATGTGTATTGCATCCTGAGACTACCGATCGTAGGTGAGGTAGTGTTCCAGGTGGATGCGGAGACAGTGATGGACAACATCCTACATGTATTCGGGGATGCAGCCCCATTGATTGACCTATCACAGCGCGAGCATTGCCTATGGCGATATGTATCGCACACACCGACAGGAGACACAGCTTGCCGTTTTGATGATGATAGGTATCACCTGCTTCACCCTCCCTGACTCAGAGGGAGGCCTGCTTCCCATGGGCTTTGATGGGAGTTTTGCACGAGATGGTAGAGGAGCATACATGCTATGCCTGGGCACCAGTGTATCTGGTGCAGCTATACAGAGAGCTGTGGGGTTATCGCTGTATGAGGCGATTTGGTATTTTCTCGACATTTTTGTTACACTGCTGGGCATATGAGCACATCATCTGTATACGACCAGTAGGGCTGCCCCAGCAGCCAGGGCCACAGATAGTATATAGATATGGATTTCAAAGGTGGTTGGGGGTCGTGGGCCAGCCACGAGCGGTGCTCGCAAGATAGAGATGTGGCCTACTACCATCATATGTTAGAGGGCTTGACCGTACTGGACATTATATGGAGGCCCTACAGAGGCCATCAGCCCTGAGGAGGAGCCTGAGCATAGATGCGCTGGATCCAGTATAGTTTCTGGATAGCTGGACGGAGGCCCGGGGAGTATGAGAGGATACCCCTAGAGAGGGTACGATGGCAGTTGGGCTTGCGACAGGATGAGCCACCTCCCTTCCCACAGTACCGGAGGGATGATGTAGAGGCACCACTACCTGCACTACAGCCAGTTGACCCAGACTGGGTAACAGAGAGACCAACTGACGATACAGTGGATGATGCCGGAGTGACAGGGGCCTTTTTGGTTTGGTGGGTAGGGGAGAGAGCAGCTAGGAGAGCACAGCCCGCACAGCCAGATTTGGTGGCTGTTATAGCGGAGAGGGACCGGCTCTTAAGACAGGTGCAGTTATTACAGGGGTAGCTTACTACTGCACAGGCACAGATTGGGGTGCTACAGGGGTAGTTAGCCTAGGCACAGGCTCAGGCACAGCCGCAGGCACCGATACAGCCACAGGCACCGCCACAGGCGCAGGCACAGCCGCATAGGCACAGGTACAGGTACAGGCACAGGGTGTACCGGCAGGGCAGGGGCCACTGCTATTAGGAGTCGGGGGACCAGCCCCAGTAGCCATGGTGGCACGGGCCCACTATATGGAGGCGAGAGCGGAGGCCCGGTATTATCAAGACGTGCTCGATGGTACCGGGGCTGACTATCAGCCATATGCGGTGCACATAGAGCCGAGACATCCCAGAGCCAGAGATCCCAGGGGGCCGCAGCCACAGCCGGTGGGTCGGTGACAGGGAGGAGGCGAGAGCCAGCACAGAGACCAGTAGGGGGAGGGGCCGAGGGTGGTGGAGAGAGTTGATACAGCCTGAGAGCTGAGATGGGCTTTTGATATTGGATATAGACATCGGTCTGTGAACCGAGTATGTATATAGAGGCCTGCGTGCCCACATATGATTTATTTATTCATTTTGGTTATATATACCGCCTGCGAGCCGAGTACATTTTGTATAGTTGATACCGGCCTGCGAGCCGAGTATATTTTTGATATGAGAGACCGGCCTGCGAGCCGAGTCAAGATTTTGACAGAGACAGCGGCCTACATGCCAGTTTTGTATTTTTTAGATCACAGAGGCCCCATGCAGGGCAAGTTGTATATGTTTGACATTGATATATATAGATGATGATTTTGATCCACATGGTGTGTATAATGATTGGGTTGATGTATATATTAAAATGTCTCATGTGTTTTGTCAATGGTTTTTGAAATTTAATGTATATAGATGATGTTGGATCCACATGGTGTGTATAATAATTGGTTTGATGTATATATTCAAATGTCTCATGTGTTTTGGAATTTAATGTATCTAGATGATGTTGTTGAAATTTTGATGATATGTATATGCGTTGATGGGATTCTAATGACAAATATTGATGACGATGTCGTTATGCAGGGAAAAGAGGCAGGCGTCACCAAAAATTTGCAAAAACTAGAGAAAAGACCTAGGTTTAAGCAAAAGGAGACATGTGACCAATATCGGTTAGCTAACCGATGTCAGTAGATATATGACTGATACCGGTTAGGTAACCGATATCGGTTATGCTAAAACAAGCTTTTCTAAAAATAAAAAAGCTTGGGAGGCAACTTAAGTTCTTATTTTTAGAGTCATGCAACAAGTTAAATACGAGAATGCGACGCTGTTTGATGACTGATACAGGTAATTGCATGGGAGAATTGAGTGATAAGGAGGAAAGAGATAGGTAAAGTGATTGTGGGCTGAGATTAAGAAGGCAGAAAGGTCAAGTTATATTGAAGAGGGTGGTGAACATGGCTGAACAAGGAGAAACATCCAGCAAGCAGAGACGAGAGGGAAGACAGGTTCCACCGCAAGCTGCTGCCTCCCAAGAGGTAAAATTTTTGGTTGTAATTCAATTCTTGCATGTTTTATGGATAGGATGAGGGAAGATAAGTGGGTAGAGATGAAAAAGAAAAGGTGATAGGCAAGGGTTTGGAATGGGGTGAGTGTTATGGGGTAGGTAAGCAGGGGGTTTCGGGTATGTTTGTAGGTACAGAGAGGGGTAAATGAGCAAATAATTATCATAGATGGTGTTTGTAAGCAGGCTGTATAGGATTGACAGTGACCGATAATCGTTTAGAGATAACCGGTGTCAGTTAGATAACTGGTATCGGTTATCTATAACCGATATCGGTTACTGTATGAAATTCTAGAATGTGAGAAAAAACACTTGGGGATTTGATTTATTGAATGGTTGTGTGTTGTTTTGATGTATGCAGGCAGAGGAAGGTTTGAGGATGAACGATAGTGTGCCAGCTTTGTTGTCACGAGTCCGAGCGGATGTAACACCAGCTGAATGGGCATTGATAAACCATGTGGGGTTAAGTGGAATCCGCTATTATTCACGAATCACACGCAATCATGCTATGTTGCAGGCATTGATTGAGAGATGGAATCTAGAAAAGAATACCTTCTATCTGCCAATAGGGGAGATGACAGTGACATTGGAAGATGTGTTTAGAATTTTGAGACTCCCAATTACAGGAAGACCAGTGTATCAGGTGGGGCCTAGCACGGCGCGGGGAGTGATAACAGTAGTATTTGGTTCAGCTACACGAGATTTGACACAGCGGGGTTTGACATTCACTTATGGTACAATGTATGCAACACACCCTGAGGAAACAAGGTTGGCAGTGGTATTAATGATAGCGGTGGGGTATTATGCATTACCGAGGGTGGATGGGGGAAGATTTCCAAAAGCATTGATGTGTATTATTTGGGAAATGATAGAAAGGAGCGTGACTTTCGCATGGGCACCCGCATATCTGGCGGAGCTATACAGGGGTTTATGGGCCTGCAGGTGAAATCACAGGACGACACTAGATTGTGCATACTTATTACATTGTTGGGCCTATGAGCACATTGTGTGTGTGTGACCAATAGGCCGACCAATCTAGGAAAGGGAGACAGGAGTGCAGAGGTTGGGATTCAGACGATGGGTCCAAACAGAACAAGAGGCAAGATCCAAGGCCGTGACAGATGACATCGAGTATTATAGGCAGATGTGGGAGATGGTGACGATTGCGGATATTTGTTGGAGGCCTTACGGGAACTATATGGTGACAGAGAACATAGCTGAGGATTTGAGGGGTGTAGAGCGATTGAGGTGGATCGCGGGGCACAGGCCAGGTGAGCACGAGAGGATTCCTCTAGATCGCGTGCGGCGACAATTTGGATTTGTTCAGGATATACCCATGGCTTATAGACCATACATGAGGATCGATGCCGAGGCATCATTCTCACCTCCCCGGCCGACACCTCCAGAAGGGCCAGAAGAGATAGCAGCCGATCGCAGGGTAATGGATGCAGGAGTGACAGAGGCTTATAGATTATGGTGGGTAGCAGAGCTGCGAGGTTTACGTGAGAGGGTTGATCGTCCTGACATAGCTGTGATTACAGCGGAGAGAGAGCTGCCTGCAGGATTTGGTTCACCAGCTTCAAACACAGGTGAATGAGACAACGAGATTGTTAGAGGTTTCATAGTTACGAGTGGAGAGACTAGAGGTAAGATTCCTCCACGCGAGAGGGCGTATTCATATGTTACAGGAGATGTTGGTGGATCAGTGGGAGGAACCAATAGTAGTGGCACCTTTGAGGATGGAGAGGCCAGGTGAGTGGCGTCGATGATCACGATCACCACCTGATTCGGGAGGAGGTGCAAGGGTCTAAGTGAATTTCATAGGGGTATAAGAATAAATAAGGATGCCGACCTGCGCGTCGATGATAGAGAAGATGTATTTGTTTAACATCTAAATAAAACTGAATATGTATGTTGATTTGAGTTATGATAATAATAAGAATGGTTGTGTTTTGAATGTTTGTTTTGAAAAAGGATAAAGATGAATGTTATCAAATAGAAATACACAAAAATATTTATATTTACAACACATGATAGGTTATGGTAGGGGATGGTCGAGCTAACCTTGGGAGACCCCATGTCTCCTAAGTGCTGCCTACATAGCCCATTGCACAAAGCAAGGAGGGGCCTTAGACCGATGTAGTTCTCCCTTAGGACCAGGGAGAGGTGAATTCAGGCAATGTGGTTGTGGTTAGGCAATTTGTTGGTTAGTAAAAATATTGATATTGGTAGGGTAATGTTATTGGTGTTGGTAAGGGATTGACGTTGTTGGTGTAGGTATAGGTGAAGCGAAAGTTCGCTTACCCAAGTAGTAGGGAACTATGTCCTGATTAAGGTCAACACATAATCCTAGATTCGAGTAAAAGAGGTAAAAGTGTCCCGTAGTTGAAAAGAGCTAAACAAACCACATATTAACGTAGGATGAGCTTGAATCCCTAGGTACCTTGCATATGTGAGAAGTCGATAGGTGAAAAGAGTTGTATAATCACAATATATCGGATATACGTCACGTCCCTTGAGTTTTGTTGCTTTGACGAATGGTGAGGTGAGGTGGATGGTAGAGCTGGGGCACAGAGAATTTGTTATAAGGTGATTATGCTGACAAAAGAAAACCAAACCTAAATAGACAAGTCCATGACTCAAAAGTGCTTTTGAATACTGCTTTTATTTTTTTTGGATATAGACTGATCAATGTGGGAATTCTACATGGGATATGTATTTTGTTGTTCTTGAGGTCTTCACGAAGCTGATCAATGCGAGAAGCTTCTGATAAAGGTTGACTTTGTATAGCTTTCCTTCAAGGGAGCAGTCTATTTATAGTAGCAGATGCGGACTTTGTGTATAGTTGTCCTTCAAGGGAGTAGTCTATTTATAGTAGCAGATGTGGCTTTGCACATAGCTGTCCTTCGAGGGAGTAGTCTATGTATAACTTAGAGGTCTAGATGTCCGTTTGGCATGAAGCATCTAGTTTTGTAGGAAGTTTGACTCAAGAATATCCCATAAGTGTATAATTGAGAACATGTTATTTTGATACTTTTAAGTCATGGACCAGACTAAAAAGGGGAAGGCATCTTTAAGAGGAGGTGATGACCAAACCACGTGAGCTTGATTCTATTTTGAGATGCATGAAACAAAGTGTATGAGGTGGTAAATGAGCTCAAGGGACGAGCGCAAGGTAGATAAGAAGTGATATAACACTAAATTCAACAGTAGAATGGCCGAAGATGTAAGGCATTAAGGGGTTCAGGCTCAGGTTTACCATTAAGTGAAGCTAAACGGTAAGTGCCTGATCCATAAGTGTGAGTGATAATGTAAGGCCCAATCCAATTAGGAGAAAATTTTCCACGTTTGCTCTTTTCTAGTTTGGTTACATGTTGATTCTCTTTGAGGACAAGATCACCAACCTTAAAGGTACGCTCATGAAGTCGCTTATCATAAGCACGCTTGATGCGCTTTTGATAGATTTGAAGGTGGTCAAGAGCTGTAAGACGACGCTCGTCAAGAAGCTCCAATTGGGCTAACCACTCTTGGTGGAAATCATCATTGGTGAGAATATCCTAAAGAGATATTCTTAGGGAGGGTATTTGTATTTTGAGAGGCAAGACAGCCTCGGTACCATATACCAAAGAAAATGGGGTGGTATTAGTGGAGGTATGAATGCTGGTACGATAAGCCTAAAGGGCAAAGGGGATGTGATCAGACCAATTTTTTCTAGAATCGTTAACAACTTTCATGAGAATTTTGGTCAGGGTTTTGTTAGAAGATTCGGCTTAACCATTTTCTTGTGGATAGTAAGGTGATGAGAAGCTAAGTTTGATACCAAAGTTGTCACAAAGGTCTTGTAATAACTTGTTTTTGAAAGATTTTCCATTATCTGTTATCAGGCGATGAGGAACACCAAATCAACAGATAATGTGATGCTTAATGAATTCTACAATTTTTTATTTTTTATTTGAAATGAGTGGAATGGCCTCCACCCATTTAGTGTAATATTTGGCTGCTGTGATTATCCAATAGTGACATTACAAAGAGGGTGGGTGAATCTCACCAATAAGGTCTAAATCCCATTGTGAGAAAGGCCAAAGATCTTGTGTGACCTGTAGCGGATGGCTAGGAATATGTTGAAGGTTGGAATGTTGTTGACATATAACACAACACTTAACATATTTTTAGTAGTTGTTATTAAGAGTAGGCCAATAATATCCTAAGTGAAGGATCCGTTTGGCCACGGCAAGGCCATTAAAATGTCCACCACAAATACCGTCATGGACTTGTTGGATGGTATAGGTAACCTCCGTGCCGGTTAGACATAGAAGGAGGATTCCATCAAAGCCACATTTATAGAGGAGTCCCCCCATGACGACGTAACAAGAAACACTTTTAAGAAAAGCACATTTTCCATTACTTGTAAGGTTAGATGGGAGAACAGAGGATGTAAGGTATTCGTGAAATTGGAGATACCAAGTATCATGTGAGGCAGCAGAGACATTATTTATCATACAAATGTCCAGGGCTAAGTAAGATGGGGCAAAGAGTTGTTGGACCAAGACAAATATGTCAGAGTCGGTTGGTGAGGTAGGAATTTGCGAGGCTAAGCAAGCCATAGTATCCGCAAATTTATTAGTTGAGAGAGGAATGGTTTTAGATAGAATAATGAGTAAATAATGTCAAAAGTGAATCCACGTAGTGTTTGTATTTTTGAAGTTCCTCATTTTTACATTGGTAGATGCCCATAACTTGATTGACAACTAGTTGAGAGTCGACCGAAAATGTTAATAGATTTTACACCTAAGGGTAACGTAACCTGGAGACCTAAAACAAGGGCCTCGTATTCCATTGTATTATTAGTACAGGGGAAATCGAAGATGGAATGAAAGAGGCAAAGGTTTAGCGTACTAGAGGAATGAGAACAATGCCGGCCCCCTCCACTGCGCTGGCATTTGGATCCATCAAAGAAGAGGGTCATTGGATATGACACCTCACTGAGTGAAAGAGTGGCAATGAGTTCATCAGGGAAAGTAAAATTGGTAAATTGTTCCCTAGGTAAAGGGGCTTCCAGCGAGTTGGTCTACGATAGTTTGTCCTTTGATTGATTTATGGTGTACAAACTCAAGGTCAAGGTCAGCGAGGAGCATAATCCATCAGGCGATGCGTTGGTTTAGATGAGGTTCGGCGTACATATAATAGATGGGGTCCACATTGGTGATGACAAAAGTTTTGTGATTCAGGAGGTAGTGTCAGAGTTTGGTGGCCATGAATGATTGGGCTAGGCACAACTTTTCTACATGTGTATACCTAGTCTCGTAATCCACAAGAGTATGACTTATGTAATAAATAGCTTGTTCTCGATGTTTGGAGTCACGATGTGCAAGCATGGCTCCTACAACATGGTCAGTGGCAGAAAGGTAAAGGTAGAAAGGGCAATTGTCCTGAGGTGGGATAAGCATTGGTGGCTGCAAGAGATAGGTTTTAAGAGCCTCAAAGGCTTGGTGGCATTCTTCGCTCCATTGAAAGACAATTTCCGTTTTAAGGAGATGATGGAAAGGTTGACATCAATCTGAGAGTTGTGAGATGAAACGTTGGATAGATTGGAGTTTTCCCTGCAAACTATGTAATTGTTTGAGGTTAGTGGGTGGGGGAATTTCTAGGATATCTTTGACTTTAGCTGGATTAACCTCGATGCCACGCAAAGAGATAATAAAACCAAGGATTTTTCCTGAAAGGACACTAAAGACACATTTCTTTGGTTGAAGACGAACACAGTATTGTAACAGGTGATCGAAAATAATGGTTAAAACATCGAGATGTTCACTGTGATGTTTAGATTTGCCAAGAAGATCATCGACATAATCCTCAAGGATAGTGTGCATAATGTCATGAAAAATGTAAGTCATAGCCCACTGATAGGTCACACCAGCATTCTTAAGGCCGAATGACATGCCACAAGAGCAGAAGGTTCCCCAAGGAGTTATGAAGGTGGTTTTATGTTGATCGGCTGGGGCTACCAAAATTTAATTGTATCCCGAGAAGCCATCCATGAGAGAAAGTATCTCATGGCGCACAGTGAGATCAACAAGGTGATCAATACTTGGTAGGGGGAAGTCATCCTTGGGGAAAGCAAGGTTAAGGTCCCATAAATCCGTACATATCCAAAGTCCCCCCGTTGCTTTAGTAACAGGTACGATGTTAGAAATCCATTGAGGATAGTCAATAGGTAAGATGAAGGAAACAAAAAGGAGTCATTGAAGCTCTTCTTTGACCAAGAGGGCAATGCGTGGATGCATTTTTCTCAGTTTTTGTTTAACTGGTTTGGAATTAGGTTTCAGGGTAATGTTATGGACAGCAATGTCAGGATCAATTCCTGGCATGTCAGCGTAGGACCAAGCGAAAGCTTGGTTGCGGGCACGGAGAAAGGTAGTAAAGGTAGTTTGTTCTGATGCGTTAAGAGATTGTCCGATCTTCACAATGTGAGGATCATCCTCTGTGTGGATGTTGATTTCTATAGTCGACTCATTCAACATGGTTTGAGTGTTAGATGGTAAGGCGCGTTGAATATAAGAGTCGTCCGCACCAAGGTAAGTGAGGATGGAGTAGTCATCATGGCATTCAACAACATTAATTGAAGGCGAGTCCTCTTCGATCATGTCTGGATACAGAAGGGAAAGAGAAGATGGGTCTTCATTATCGCGTTGATAAGTGAGAGGACCCAGGAAGTAGCGTTTATGAAAAAAAAAAGGTAGGAGGGATAGATTCAGGGTCTATCGACTCTGTGGGTGACGATGGCAAAATGGGTGATGATGGTTCGGAAGGAGTGACTTTGTCATCTTCCTGGATACAATGGATATGCGGTGTCTTTGGTGTAGGTGGTTCAGAGAATCCAAGACCACAACGATGTTTATGTTTACGTGTAGTTACAGGAATGATCGTATGTCGGCCTTGTTCATAAAGACCGAAACCGAAGCCCTTCGAAGCACAGCGCGTCAAGAAGGTGAGGGCAAAGCGACGATTAGTTAGATATTAAAAATCAGATTGGAAGGGAACCACACCAAGGGGAGGTTCAGGGGTGACAGAGGATATATCAACACCCCCATATGTTAGGCTGGTGTGGTAATTAGGTGGTCTGTAGGAGATTACTTCCCACACACAACGGTCGTAGGTAGGATGCGCATGTAACTGTCCATACTCCTATGGGGTATGGAAAGTGCTAACGTTATATAGGTGATACTCCCCCAGCGTAAGGCATTGAAAAACATATACTAAGGGATCTGAGGTTGGGATGTTGTCCACGGGGAAGGAAGTGGTATTTGTGGCGGCGGTTTCATTGGTTGAAGGTGTAGGTGCGGTTGAGGTGGATGGTTGAGGTGTGGTCAAAATAGATGGTTGGGTTGGATGAATGGGTGTCTTGACTAGTACAAGCACATCATTAGGGTAATATAACATATTGCAGGTTTTGAAGGGGGGAGGGTCAGCTTTTACATTGTAGGAATTCCCCTCATACTCAATTTTTATGCATCTATGTAAGGTGGAGGGAACGCATCCCATAGCTCGGATCTAAGGGCGGCCTAACAACATGTTATATTGGAATTATCCCTCAAGGACATAGAAGTGTTCAGGTAAAGTACGTGGCCCTACACGAATGTTAAGGATCACGGTGCCTAAGGTAGAAGTAATAGCATCGTTGAATGAACGCAACATGGTGGGGTTGGCACACATGCAGCTAGAAGGGATATTCATTTGTTGGAAGGCTTTGGAAGAGATGATATTTAGGCTAGCGCCCCCGTCAATCAGAACACGACGTACTCAGATGTCCCAGACGTAAGCTGATATAAAAAGAGCGAGGTCAGGATCTTCTGCACGAAATTCAACAATTTTGTCTTTGAAGAAACTAACAGCAACAGCTTGTTGTACAAAGACAGAAGTGGTAGTTTGTTTGGTGAGAGAAGCAACGTGGTTGAGTGTTAAGATGGAGGCAATGGGAAAGGTTTCGTTAGGTAAGACCTCTATACATTGAAGGATCTCAACGTGCGCTTTATTGGTTTTCAAATAGGACTTTTTAGAAGAGCAACAGTCAGGGGACAAGAAGTCCCTCCTCTTTAATGGGAGAGGTTCCCTTATTCAGAAAAAAACGTATTTACAAATGTACAAAATATTATTTTATGGTTGAACTTGGATATTACGAAAGTGTTTTCCACAAGGATCATCTGTTACAAAAGGACTAAGGAAAGGAAATAAGAGGATGAGCAGAATAGCAACATTCAGAATTATAGATAGCAGAATAATTCTTTATGTATGCGAAGTTTCAAGGAATTTAAGACAAGATCACTTGCATTGGCTGAATAGGATTGAATTTAAAGACACAAAGTTCTGTAAATAAGCTTCTTCAAATTCATTAATCAAGGACACAAAGTTCCTTCTTGGTTATACAAGATCGCTGTATTTGCAAAACCAGACAGTATGCAATCAGAGAGACTAACAAATTAGAGACAAAATGATCTTCACAATATTGAATAGAAAACACAGAGATAACAGAGATAGATAGATGATGAACGGAAAGCCCTTTTGTATTGATTTCTTTCTGATCTATTTACACTTTCAGAAAATGTGCCAAGTTCTTCTTTTTTTGGAATGGCGTGGAAAATACCATTATATAGCTTACAATTCAGTTACTCTTCATAACCGTTTCTTTTAACTAAAGAATAGTTAAGGACCGCCAAATCGCAGTACCTCAACCTATTACAAAGAAAACTGAAAAAGAAAGGGAAGAAGAGAAACGTATGGGGAAGAAGACAGGTGGCCGGTCACTGAGAGGGACCCATCAACTTCAGAAACCGTAGCTTGAATTTCTTCCACGTCTCAAGTATGTCTTTGGCACGAGGGACACACAAGAATTTTCATTTTGAAGATGACAATGGATATCTTTGAAAACTGATATAACCGGCGTCTTGAAAGCTTCGTCTTTCTGCCAGCTGCCCCTAGAATTTGATCTTCAGATTGATAGTATCAGAGCCGCAACTTAAATTCATATTTAGCATATTCGGGTAGAGCGGGAAAAACTAAGTATGAATTGTATTAGGTTCACTTGGGACATGTGAGACGCGAATGCGTGAAACACGAGGCTCGGCCGATTTGGACAAAACAGGGAGAAGACGCACAAATGCATTTTGGGACATTTGGGATGAAAATGCGTGAAGGACGCGGTCCGGGCGAACTGGCTGAAAATGGAACAGTTTGCATTTTTTGATTTGGGACAAAGAGCTCTGAAGTACGCGACTCAAGAGTTTCGGCTGAAAATGGGACAGCGTGCACTTTTTTAACTTTGGGACATTCGGGACAAAAAGTTCCGAAGGACGCGGTTCGGGTGAATCGGCCGAAAATGGAACAGAAGGCCCGTTTGGACTTGGGACATTTGAGACAAAAAGTTCCGGAATACGCGACTCGGCTGGTTCGGGCGAAATTGGAACAGAGCGCACTTTTGAAATTGGGACATTTGGGACAAGAAAGTGTGAAGTATGCGGTTCGGCCGAAATCGGAATGTCTCGCACAGTAACTTCGGGACACTTGGGACAAACTTCCGACGAGCCCGAAAATGGGACAAATTCGGAGGTTTCGGCCGATCGGGGAACAAAATGCACTTTCGTACTTGGGACAGGTGGGACAAAAATGTCCGACAGGCCCGAAATACATACAAAATGACCCAAAACACAGATTTTCTCAATTTTCACGACTTAGGCACTTTAGAGGAAAACACTCATGACTCAAAATTTTGAAATTTTACTTTCATTAGGGCAGGGAATTTTGAGTGGACAACAGCTGGCTCCTTCTGGGGATGACTTGGTATAAATTCAAGGAATGAGGCAAGGCAAGAACTTAGACAAACTTGGTGAAGCAGACCAGTGCCTTATCCCTTGGGCAACGGAGTCAAAAAACAGACCAACACAGACGGCAACACAAAAAAACAACAGAAGGGAAACACACCAAAACAACAGAAGGAAAACACACAAAAAGTAGAGAAGCAAAAACACTGTACATAATATACAAGGGACTCCCTAGTCACCTAGCACTTGAACAACTTCAAATACTACCCACTATAAGGAAGTGGGAGGGGCGAACCATCCATGTAATCAAGATAAAAGGAATTCTCACCAGCAAAGTGTCTGATATTGAAAGGTCTAAGCCACAGGGAATCAAATTTTCCATGGTTGCCACGAGGTTCATGTCTTTTGTCCCATAGCAGTACGATGTCTCCAACTTGGAAATCTCTAAACATAGCTTTCTTGTCAAACATGACCTTTACCTTCTGCTGGTGAATAGATATCCTATCAGCAACCACCAATCTGTCTTCATTCAGCTTGTGCAGGTACATAATTCTCTTGTCCAGGGCATCTCTGAAACTAGTATCCTCGATGGCCTTCATTAGATGCAAGGCCGGCAGTTCCACTGTCACTGGTAATTGAGGTTCAAATCCATATACCACTTGGAAAGGAGACATTCCAATATCTCTCTTTGGTGTAATCCTGTCTGCCCAAAGAGCATCATAGAGCTTCTTGTGCCAGTTTCGTTGAGACTCATTGACCAACTTTCTTATGATAGTCATCAGGTTTTTATTTGTGGATTCTGCTTGACCATTTCCCTGGGGGTAGTAATCTGAAGAATGAGCCAAAGAAATGCCATACCCATAGCAGAAGTCCATTATCTCAGCTGAAGATAAATTCCAGGCATTATCTGTTACAATATTATTAGGTACACCATACCTCACCAAGATGTTCTCTTTGATGAAGCTGCATACCACTTCAGAAGTAGTGCTCTTAACTAGAATAGCTTCCACCCATTTGGTGAAGTAGTCAGTGGCAGTTAACACATGAGTGTGACCAGCACTAGAAGCAGGATTGAGTGTACCAATGAAGTCCAAACCCCACTGTTGAAATGGCTCCTCAATCACAACTGGCTTGAGAGGTAAAGAAGCCAATTTAGGTCTTCCCACAAAGGTCTAGTAGGCCTCACATTTATCCACCCACTTGGATGCATCTCTGAACAAAGAAGGCCAGTAGTACCCTCCTCGGAGTATCTTATGAGCTGTAACCGTTGATGAATAGTGCCCTCCACATGCCTGATCATGAAAAGCTGAGAGCAACTTTCTCTGCTATTCTTTGTCCACACACTTTAGAAATCTCCCATCCAAGCCACGTTTAAACAAAGCATTTTCCCATAATATATATTGTGCTGACCTCAATTTAACAGTCCTCTTTTCTTTGGCAGTTAAATGAGAGGGGCATTCCCCATAGGTGAGAAAATGGGCGATGTCAGCATACCATTCGTCAACCGAACTCAGGAACAGAACAGTAGGAAGGTCAGCTTTCTCCTCCAGCAACTCATGTTTGGCCCCTTCAGTAATGAGCTCACAAAGACCTCTTCCATGAACCAGCTTGGTTGGTTTATATCAATGTCATACTCTTGGACTTTAGCCACCCAGTTCCCTCTCTTGGATCCAAATTCTTGCTGTGTAAGAATTGACTTAACAATTGTATCTGTAACCATCACCATAGAGTGAGAGTTGAGGATATAGAAATGGAACTGCTTAACAGCTTTGACTACTGCAAAAGCATGC